>JAODTK010002854.1:0-177352 GCA_026419785.1 Sclerodactyla briareus | reverse complement strand
CGCCACACAACCTCCATCAACGGATCCGTTTCTTCGTTGCTAAGTGGAGTCAGGCACTCAAAGTTGCCTGGATTCCTTTGAGTCCCCACTCCCCCCCCCCCCCTCCTGCCGCCATCCTTCCGTGTGATATATATAGGTGACTCCTAGATGCATGGTGCGAAACTCCTGGTCTTTCTATTCGATTCAGCTCAGCCACCTCGGCTTTTATCCAGCTTATTATACCCGTTGTATATACGTGTACCCATGCATGAGTAAGGTATGGCATTCATGTGTATGTCGTTTCGGACATTTTCCTTTGTTTGGTATGTTCTGCAGGATACCGTGGTATCTGTATCCATCACTGGGGTCGGTATATTCTCATCTTCCCCCTTCCAGATCGAGTTCCGGGTCATCCCGGTGTTCCTCGGGGAGGGCGGCACATTCAGTACTGCCTCACTTTGTCTAGGGCAACAAGTTATGACAAATTTCTGCACAAACAGCATTTCATAGAACTCTGTATAGGCTGTTTGAGAATCGGGAATCATTAGCTAAAAAAAGCAATACTATGTTAACGCTCGCTTTCCCAAGTTAGACGTTATCTTGGAAGAAAATGTTCCCAAGAGTATAATCAGGAGGTGTATACTATCAACCTTTTGTCACACAGAATATTGGATAATAGCCAGAAAGATCCGTCACTCACAAACCACACCACTTTCAATACAGCCTATCGTGCAATTTGTAGAAATATTATCTAGTTAATAAAGATGCTGAAGTTGTGACTTCTAGTAGGATGAAATAATTAGTGGATAAAGACGGAAGAGATGACAGTTAACAAAAGTTCTGATAGTCATATATATTCCAACTAAGTTAATATTGAAATCACCTCCTTTTTTGTAGTTCAAATTAATTATACATTCATCAGTATGAAGTGAGGTGGTCGATGAACCAATCAGAGCAGCGTGTTCCATAATTACGTTCATCTCCAATGAAGAGAGTGTCGGGAATTTCTCGAAATAATCTGTCAGGTTTGCTTTATAAGACGAGATTTTGCTAGCACAAGTTGCAACACTTCTTTAGTTTTTATAAGCCGAAAACCCCCCCCCCCCCCCCACCCCCCCCCCCCCCCCAACCCCCCCCCCCATTCTAATGGTAGTGCTCAGCCTTACCACATCCATTCAAATCACGTTACGGTGATATGCTTGAAAGTGAATCATGGTGCGAATGGAGCTAAGATAAGTATGGAGGAATTCCATAGATTTGTATATTCTTTATATTATATGACCATTCGTCGAACCACTAAATGCCGGTAGCCGGTGGGCACTTGTTATGTATATTTGAATTAGAGTCAAGGAAAACCCCGGAGGAATTGTGCAGTATTTACTCTAGAATATCTATATCATCAATGACATATGAACACTGTGATCGAGACGATTCGCAACATACAAACTGCTTCTTACGGGTATTTCAGCGAACAACCGATTTGAGATGACAGGATGATCGAATTCGTTGGATGACTGAGCACATTCAACTCATTGAGTCTTTGTTCTTTTGGTAAACGGGTCGTCAGTTTGTTAAATGCAGTATATCAGCAACGGGCAAAACGTCAAATCGTCAGGAGCGGAACGGAAGATCATGATATGTAGGATTGGTAATACCAATAAACTTGAGGGAGATCTGACTTGATAACTCTCATACCAAAACAATGACCGCTGACAACTACAAAAGGTAGGTAGAATTCAATTTGTAGATTCGTCTTGTTGGTTGTTTAAGTCCACTGCTAAAGTGAAGTGGACATTTGTGGAAGGCGTCCAAACTCGCAGAAAGTTCGAACTCAAAGGACTATCCAATACGGGACGCTAGGGGACCCAACACAGGAAAGGAGGGAACGCTACAGGGTATATGCCTATGTGATGAAGCAACAACCAATTATAGTAATAACAAGGCGATCGCCAAAACGTGCCTCGCCTGGTTGCGCGATATGTGGTTTCTATTATTCACTACGCTACCACTATACACAACAACTAGTTTTTTTTTTTTCACTTTTTTTTTCATTTCATTTTTTTTTTTCTTATTTTTCAAAAAAAAAAAAAAATTTTTTTTTCATAAAACAAAGCAAAATGGGAAGGAACCATCGTCAAGTTAAACGAACATCACATAATATCACATATAATATATAAAAAATTCCTACAATAAACTGCCAATAAGTTTGACTCTTAATACAAAAGTCCTTAATTGCTTTTTTACTTCTTAATGTCCCCCCCCCCACTTTCTATCCCAAATTCACCCAAAATATGAATAAGTTTTATCGCTCAGTCAACTCACTCTTTGACCCAAAAACATCCAACTTGAAATGTTATAAATCCCCTAAGCAGCCCGGGATTCGTTCCCTTTAAAAAAATCATTTCTTAATTATTCATTGCCTTTTATTTAAAAGCAGCCAGGGCATGCCTTCCCCTCACCCTGCCAGGAGGCAAACATCCCTCCTCCCCTGCCAGGCCCCAGCAAAACACCCTCCTTGCCTCCCCACCACACCAACAAAGTATCCCCACGCAGCAGTCAAGGGAGTCCCAAAATATATCTTAGGAAAAACTCCAATTTGGTCCCCAGTCCAGGCAGAAGAGAGAAAGAAATTGTACAGTATTTTTGAAATGTCTAATCAAACTAATCAAATTGGTGGTAAGTGAGGGTATACGACTGTCAGGAGCTATGGTTTACTGCCTCCTCGCCTCGCGGTGCTTTATTCTATGACAGAACGCTAAACGCCAATTTATGATGGAAGTCAATCAATTCAAATGAACATTTTTCCCCCAAAAACACATTTGTCAAGATTCAGAAGAAGGTTAACGGACCATACCATATGAGTTTGGCGAAATTCCAAGTTGGAAATTGGAAATAATCATGCAAATTAGGCAATACAAGGAAGTTATAACAGCAGTAAAACTGTCACAGGAGCGATGTGTGTTACTCGCTCATCGAGTTTGCTTTATTCTAACAGAAGTATTAATGATGGAATTCAATCATTTCAGGCCTAAAAAATCTAATCAGTTCGTCAGGGCTGTCATCCAGGTCCTACATGCCAAACTACATCACTGTAGCCATACGGTTCTTGCGTACGTAATCTTGCTAACGAGCTTTAACAATAGAATTCATGAAATAGGCTAATTACCTAACCTAATTAATGGACTTTGCTGCCCAAAATCTAAGTCAGATCGTGTACACCCATCCCCGGTGCTATACACAAAATTTCGTCATAATTGCCTCACGGTTTGTGAGAAATCCTGCTAACGAGAAGTGTGACATACACACGTACACGCCATAGTGACCAAAAGGTCTCTTCCTGAATTTCATTTTCAGGCGAGAACAAAAAAATCGCTTGAAGATCAGAAATGGGTGACCGCGGACCGATACGATGCTTTAATGTAATGTGGTGCGTATCATCTACCTGAAGGACCTGTCTTCAGAAAGAACTAGCACTGTGTTAGGCGGGTAACCACCCACGTGTAATCCCCGCTTTTGAGCAATCATGGGAAGAAGTATCTAACACCCCTTAAAGACCCCATTTTGCTCAGAAAACCAAGATAAACTTCAACCATACAGTTTGTTGTAATCCATGGAAGTAGATAGGCACATGGATAATGCAAAGTTGACCCACGTTGGCTTTGACATGACTTCGAACTTGTGAGGAACAAATGCAGCTCCCATCCACCAGTTCGTTCAAACTGAAAAAGTTTGGAAAATGTTTCAAGTCAATCGGATAAAGTGCTAGTTTTGCGAAAAAAAAATTCAGAATGGCTTGCCATGTGGGGTACAATGGGGCGCGAATTAAAGTTGGTCCCAAAGACGATCGCCAGTCCGAAAAACGGGCATATCTGCAAAAATGTCAATTCGTCAAAAAATCCAAGTCCGCCGTTGGAGGGTGTGGACCACGCCCACTTTCGAAAATCGTCCACGATTTTCTTCATGGCCGACCTGTCCACCAAGTTTCAAAAGTCAATGGATATATTTAAAGCGTATTTTGCCAAAACAATTCAAAAGGCGCCGTGTGGGGTCCAATGGGGCGAACTCATTAAAGTTGGCCCCAAAACATGCCACATGTTCCGAAACGTGCAAATCGTGCACAAAAGTCAGTTCGTCGAAAATCCAAGAGGGCCGCCGTTGGAGCGGTGCGGCCACGCTCACATTCGACAATCGTCAGAGATTTCTTTCATGGCGGGCTGTCGAACCAAGTTTCAAGTCAATTGGTTAAAGCGTTTATTTTTCGAAAAAATTCCACAATGGCCGCCATGTGGGGTTCAATGGGGCGAAAATTAAAGTGGTCCCAAAGCGATTCGCCATGTTCCGAAACGTGCATTCTGCAAAAAAAGTCAAGTTCGTCGAAAAAATCCCCGATGGCCGCCGTGGAAGGGTGTGGCCACGCCCACTTTCGAATTTGCTTCAACTTGTTACATGACGGACATGGGGCGCCAAGTTCGAGTAATCGGACAATGCGTTTGAAGAGCTTAGAGCGCCAACGAGAAACGCGGCGGCGGAGACGGAGACGGCGGAGACGGAGACGGAGGACGACCGGTTGAAAGCCAAAACCATGATACCCCCGGGACACTACAGTGTCCGGGGATATAATTAGTGGAATCTCACCGCAGGCGCAAGAAACGCCCCCCCCCCCCCCGCCTCAAGGTGCTACCTGTCTGGAGTGGCATTGAAGGGAAGCTCTCGTTGTGGTCTCAATAGTGACGACGCTGCCCATCATTTGCTGACAATATATGTATATCAAGGGCGCAAACCACTTCTTGGAACTGGAGGGTTCAAGGCAAGTTTTTGTGACTAAGCAAGAGAAAGTTATGTATGAATACCCCATTGAAGTTGGGGGTTTACCTTCCCATCCCCAGCGATAGGAAATGTTGACGATATGGTAATTCAATGGGCCAATGTGTGGCAGTCAACAGGCATGTACGGCACCACCAGTCTATATTGCGAATCATGTCAGATTTTTTGTTATCAAATAGAAAGTACCCCATTGCAAGTCTGCAACATGTGAAATCACTGCATGACTGAAACCTGAAATTGTGGTTGGCTCTGATGGCATCGGGACATTCCTAAAGGGTAAAACCCACCGGAAATCACCAGCAGAGAGAGGATTCATTTTCAGGTTGAATGGAAAGATATACCAGGGAACATTATCACGACGCGGGCGACAAGCTGTAAACATGTGACAGGTTATCCACTTGACAGAATACGGCTGTTTATTAAGTCGGTCGATCCTCGTACCAGGCCAATCCAGTAAAACCGAGCTCTTTGAAATGGAATAGGCTAGACATAATTACGAGACTCTTCGAGGCTCTTCCACCGTTGCTGATTGTAGACCAACACTCAATGGCATTTTTTAGTCAAATTGACCCAAATTTGTGTCGAAGTTTGACCCAGTTGTCTTTGATCTGACGTGATTTAGATTGAAATGTTACACAATACATGGTTTGAAGGAAATTTCCTGAACCAATATGGGTCAATTTGACCCAGTTGTTTTACAATGTAATGCTTGTTCAGCTGTTATGTGGCTATCGTCTATAGGCTAGGATTCCATAGATCCGGATGTAGGGTGCGGCATGGATGTAAACAAACCTCTTGCACAGAGAGCTCAATGGGATTGGCTGTGGGGGGAAGAATAAGTTGGGGTAATTAATTGAAATTGAATATACTATAATCACACTATGCAAGACTTGCCGGTGGCATGCTTCATCCACCCACAGTGTCACCCTGATCGCATTACGGTTTCGAAGTTTAAGTAATGGGACAACGAACGAGCGACGGAGAGAACATGATCTTGTAGATGTGCTCACCCGCAAGCTAAAAAAAACGTTCGAAGTTTGGCAATGAGGGAGATCGTGGTGGGACCAGTATAACGGGTATTTATCTGAGTGACATTTGGATGATTTTTCGGCGCTACTAATGGAACGTGTCTTCATTTCTGCGAACCGATTAGAGCTCATTTAGACACGTGTCATTTCTGATCCGCATAAATCCGCCACTTATGGTGTCCTGCCGTATATGATATCCGCATCGATGGAATCCTATAGCCTTAGGTGCCGTTCTTGAATTAGGAAGGGGGACCTTGCCTACACTTATCTTCTAACGTCGCCTTTTCTTCTGTATCCCCCCCACCCCCCCCCCCCCCCCCCCCCCCCCCCCCCCCCCCCCCCCCCTTACCATGTGCCTCCCTTCTCTGTTCATTCGCTTCTGATTTGGAATGTGATACTGAGCAGTGCTGTGACGAGTTTATAGAATGGAGCAACCGCTCCCTGTTATACCATGGAAGTAGGTATACGCTGCAGCACCTTTCTTAGTTTGTCTTCTTTATCACATGAGGGCGCCGTTTATTCACCCTTGATTATCATGCAGCCACCGGGCGTAGTATGAATGTATGCACTCATAAACACTACCTTATGGCGTACTACATCGATTGAGGCCGGCACGGGCACCCTCGCGTTTGCGGCCCAGACGCTCCCGAACGGTTCGAAACTCCGCAGTAAGGCTACTGAAAAATCGTTTATATAGAACTGGGACGTCACGCTCGAGTGCGCGCCGGCGGAGGAGCTAGTGGGAGCGCGCCCTGGCCCCACGTGGTCGCCTGAAGTGTAGAGGGTAGAGTCAGACGTTGCCTTAACGCGTACTTGGAAATACTCGTTTGAAGTGGTTATGATTGTGCGAGTACGTATGCCTTGCAGGGGGCGTGTGTATAGTGTGTAAGATGGCTGATTTAGAATACTTGCACTCATGAACACTACCATAACCAGTTAACGCGTACCGTACATCTGTTAGGGCGATTGCCGCCCTCGGTGCGCTCGGCAGCACCCGGGGGTCAAAACTGGCAGTAGGCTTCCTGAAACATCGTTTAGATAGAGCTGGGACGTCTCGCTCGGGTTCAAATCCAAGAAAACCCTCCGTGTTTGGTAGTATCAGTTGTGCATCGAAGGTCAGGAGAGGTCGAAAACGAAAAGTCTGGGGCACGACATCATGAGACAGCGAAGATCGCCCAACTATTGATATAGAGGAAGAACTCTATTGTTTTCGGTCCCATAGACCTTATCGCCAATAGACAAAGATGATCTTCACACGTGACATTTTGTTTTCTAGCTAATTCAGGTAAAATTATTCACCATAAATCGATTTAGTAATTATTCTTCATGAAAAACGGAGATAACAAGCGCAGTATAGGTGAATGAATATTTAGGCAGTTGGTATGGCAAAAATACATGTCATTAGACTTTCAAGAATGAAATAATATGCTAGGAATTTCAAGCCTAATTAGTCTTGTTTCTAATTTTACACTAAAAAATACTAGCCTCACAGCAGTGGATTGGGTGTGATAAGATGTGTTCTGTTGAAGTGCAATTGTGGATAGATGTGTTCTAACATTGTACGTAGCTTTTGTTTACGTATGTATAGGAGTAACGTCTTCTCATTCTTCTCTGATGCTTTCATTTTATGTTTGTGTGAAGTTGTCATGATAGAAGTTTCAGTTTGGCTCATTATATTGAATAACAAAGTCGGAATTATGTACATGTGATGTTTGCCTACCTGTAGAGTCTTTTCTTGAATAATGTTTCCAAACTTGTCTTAACTCAACATCACAAAATGAAATCTTTCCTTTCCTTGAAGCACGCCACAATATATTTGCGATATGGTCTATTCCAGGGTTATTCAAGTTAGGAGAGGCCAAAAGCGAGAATGCTCGTGAGTACGGTATCAGAAGGTGGCAAGAACAACGACATGTAGGTCACAGATATAAAGAGAAAACCCCCTGTTATTTTGTGAGGCGTTCTGACTGCGCTTTACTTGATCAATTTTTTCCGGGACTTTGAAAGTAAGTCGAAGTGTGATGACCAGAAGCCTGACAACAGTTGTGACGAATCGGGCACTCTGAAGGACCCTGCCGGTCATGAGAATTGTCATCTCCCATCTATGAGTCAGAGGCGGCGCCACCGGAGGGCCGGGGGACACCCCCCCCCCCCCCCCGTCCCCGTCGGGGAGCAGTGGCCCCCCGTTGGGGAAAAATCGGGGGGTGTCGAGGATCGAGAGGAAAAAACGAGCATAATGCGTGAAAAAGAAGGGAAAAGAGGGGAAAAAGAGGAAAATGAAAAACATAAAAAATGAAGGTTTTGGTGTCAGGGTAGGGTGAGGTGCACTATTGTTTTTGCTTCAGAGTGGGGTCATGAGCATATAAGGCCACGACTCACTAGCAAAACCTATACCCTAAACTGCGGTCATCACGGCTTCAGGATTCATGCGGACACCAGGTGAGGGATTGAAATCGCCCAGAATGGCCTTCGAGTCACATATGAGAACAGCGTCGCACAAGGGCGCAGCCACTAGGGGTTCCGGGGTCATGACCCCAAACTTTTGGTAAGGCCTCATACATATGATTTTTTTCACACACAAAATGTTTCCCATCACTGCTTGGGACCCCCCCCCCCCCCCAATTACTCTGACCCTCCAACTTTCAGACAGTGGCTGCGCCCTTTCGCACACCGAATGAGGAGACGATTTTCCAGGAACCAAACCGGATCGCTCACCTCAGATTGAGCCGAGACGACCGGTGGAAAAGTGGACCAAACCTCGGCACCACCAACGCAGTGCCAACCACAAGCTCACGGCCGTCTCCTTTCAGCTCTTCATACTGCATGCCGCCCTACGGTGGGTAGCAGGTGGGCAGTCAGTGAAATCCCCACATCAAACACAATTCTGATGGTCACTATGATGGAACCTGGCGATGAAAAAGAAAAGGAGGAGAGATTGCCAACCTCGCTTTCCCTGGCTACAGGTCATACAAGGTGAAACAGAAACCTAAAAAGCTTTCAGTTATGATATCTGGGGTCAAATTATATCCCAGGTTACCGCGATATTTGAAGAATGCAAAACACAGGCCTAATTCAAACCACTAAATAAGGATGTGTTGTTGCAAAGATGATCCTATGGTTTCAGGCAGGTACCTTCTAGGCAAGGACGCGCGCAACCTCTTGGAGATTGTCTGGACCCTTCGACTTTCATGGGGGTCTCTGCACAGGATGTTTCTTTGCACACACCAACAGTTGTTCTATACTGATTTGAGTCCTCCTCAACTCCCACAAGTGGTTGCGCGTCTACTTTGGAAAGGAACTGCTACACGTCTTTGTGTTCCTGTGTTTATCTTTCTTCTCACAACCCAGCACTGATATCAAATCGCGAGATGCGGCGATAATGTGTAAAACAATGGTTGTGTATTGGATATAGGCCTATTACCTCGAATTCTTTGAATTGATTTTGTTACGTGATGCGTTGAATTTGTTCCCAACAATTTGCCATAGGCCTATGCCAAGGAATGTTGGCCCGTCACGTAATAATGGCATACCAAACATACTTCCTTTTCCGATTGAATCGCACAATATCAAAGTGCAGGGAAATTTTTTCTGGGCACGGATAAGGCGAACTTCATGAATACGAGATGAAAAACGTTCATTTGCGTACATACACAGGGGGTGACTTTCAGTCGTGAACTTGAGAACTACGAGATGAACCTACCTACCACTTTCACGACTTGGTCTATATAAAATAACACGACGCTTGTACCGCTGGATTGATTTCGAGGGTCATCTCGATAGACGCAGGTAGGGTATGAAAAGTCCTTTTTTTACGGGTTCAGCAGTCAAAGTAGGGCTCATCATCATCACGAAACATTGTAGTATTGATCGTGGATGGAGAACTAGCGATTCATCGCTCCTTCTCTCGACCGTGCTCAGATATATCGCGAAAGGGCCGGGGTGACCATTCACAACCCAAGGGTCTACCAGTGTATACCCGATGTTCCCGGGTTTCAATGTTCCCGGGGTTCGTGTTCCAGAGGTTCCATGTTCCCGGCCGGGATTCGATGTTCCCGAGGTGCCATGTTCCGGGGTTCGATGTTCCCGAGGACCGATGTTCCCGGGAGCTCGATTTTACCCGTTTCCATCTAAGTTTTAATGACACCCCGAATTTCCTTCCATCTGAGAGGCGTTGTTGTAATTTGTCAAAAAAATTCATCAGTGGTGGCCTCCACTTGGTTATTTTCCGCCCCCGTAGAATATATAAATCCCATGTCGCCCTACTCGAAAAAATTTCCTGGCTACGGCACTGCTTAGCGGCATATGCAAAAGTGTCACTCGCGAAATCAAAACAGTCAAAGTGATGAAAAAAGAGCCACGTCTGAACAATCTTCATCGCAAGAAGGTTTGGCTAACGCATACGGCTGGACCAGGAACGACGAAACAATGGATCATTGAGCTTCCATAAATTTGAGATTATTTCAAAATATAAGGAAAACGAGGAAATCGACCCCTGTAAACATCGAACCTCGGGAATCGAACCCCGGGAACATCGAACCACCGGGGAACATCGAGCCCCGGGAAACATTGAAATAGTCCCCCCCCCCTCCCAACTCAATCGCCTTATGTTTACGTCCCCGTTCGAGAATGACCACTTTCTCGAAACCTGGAGGAGTGGAGACTCACGTTAAACACGACAGCACACAGCCCCGACTTGACGAGACTGAAGTTGCCCTGAGGTTGCCAGCAGTACCGTATGACGGATTGTAAATTTCTTGTGTTCTCATTGACATGTGTTCTCATTTATATGTATTAGGTTTATTCGACAAACTATTGTAATACGATACGTCTCTATATTTCTTTTAAACGTGTTAACCAGCGAGGTTTCGAGTTTTCAAAACACAGCCAGACACTTTGGAAAAACTGTTCGATGTCGAAGGATGAACACATTTCACTTGTGGTAAAGGCATTGCGGTATATCTATGACATCGGAGGAGCCAATAAGGACTGCTTTACACGTATAAAAACACAAAAAGTACCGGTAAGTCAAGTTCGGTATTATTCAAATGAAACTCAGTATAAAAAGTAACTGATGACAGGATGAGTACAGAATGCTGAAGATTATATGAGGTGGTCATCAGCAGCGAAATTACTGAACACGGTGGTGCATCAAAATGGAAACTTTGTATAATGGGGAAATCATGGGTCTGAGATTACGCGTAAAACTAATGTTCATTTGCAAAATACGAGAACAAAAAGAACAAACGCGAACATCATCATCAAAGGGATTCAATAATTCTTATTATAATTGCCGAACCTGTAAGAAATGAACGATCTTCTTTGTATCAAATTCAGGCAACACGCTGCGAGACAATGTAATAAACTTTATCAGAAAACTAATATCAATGTGTAAGTTGCGATAAGGGGAAGAGGCTTACTTTCCCAAAGTTGAGGTTTACAGTCCGTACAGTGGGGACCGTCGGTGCACCTGCCACTTTTTGTGCAGTGGCTTCCTGCCTGGGCATAATTTGTACACAAAGTGCTCCCCACCCCCCCCTTCATTTTTTGGCAATGATCGCCATTACCACAAATTACGTTGAACAGTAGTAGACCTAAAAATGTAGAACAGTCCTGAGTTTCGCTTTGTTTAAGTCACAAAAAGCCTGTTTGACCGCCGATGAAAGAGTAATAGAATATCCCTATCGATGTGGAGGTATTGGATCACAAGCAAGGGCGGGCGATTCGATTTGTGTTGGCGGTTGGGCGGACGGATGTGTTGCACTACTATCTAAGCGGAGCGCACCACAGGGTGGCGCGTAGCGTACACGAAAATTTTCCGTTTGACAGACCCCCCAAAATTGCGGAACGGCACTTCCCGTGCTTGTAGGAAAGTGAGACACACCATCCATTCCTAAAATTAAATATCGAAGTTTTTATTTTAGGAAAGTTATCCCAAAACTTATCGCTCGTACTTAAAATACTATGCAAAGTGAGGTAATTAGGTCATGAAGGATAATGGAAATGGACAATGGCACATCCACTACGTTCGCGTGACGCGCGAATCTTGCAAGATCCAATTTGACCAACGACATTGCACTGACCCCGTCTCTTACCTATCACTTAGATAGCCTTAGTTCTTTACTCAAAGATTACGACCCCTATTTTAATCTTCTTTGTGTGGTCACAGGCGCATGGGAGGTACTCCAAATTGGAGCCTATAGACAGTGGCCAAATGGGTGTAGAACAGAAGTAAAGCAACCGCACTACTACTGCAGGGCGCGAAGCGCGCGCGAAAATGCCGAAAGTCAGTGCAACTTTGGATTGCACTTAT
This sequence comes from Sclerodactyla briareus, assembly GCA_026419785.1. Classification (NCBI taxonomy): domain Eukaryota; kingdom Metazoa; phylum Echinodermata; class Holothuroidea; order Dendrochirotida; family Sclerodactylidae; genus Sclerodactyla; species Sclerodactyla briareus. The sequence continues at coordinate 165,211 of JAODTK010002854.1, read as the reverse complement.
CTTACCTGAATATTTGAATCATTCTTTCGCCGATTTGTTGCGTTCCCTGGCCGAATCTTCGGATGGCTATTTTAAGGGGTGTCCACCGCACCGGTGTCCCTTATAGTATATGCAACCGTGCACCTCCGATTCACCCACCTTCACAAGTGTCGCACTTATCATTGATTGCTGAATAATTTTGCAAATGACCATAAATGGCCAAAAAATTCACAGGTCCCTCGCCAGGTGGCAGCTAGACTTACCCCCTTCGCCTTACCCTCGCTTCCCTTCAAAAACAACGAAGTTAACACTTTGGGAATTCCACGAAATTCATGCAATATTTGGACTTAGCCTTTTTCTTTCATTCACCTGTATTTTGAATCATGACTTTTTGACAACGCATTTGTGCCGTTCCCTGGTTTCCCTGGCCGCATATGTCCGCACCATGTGCCCTCATGGTGATATTATGTTCACCATGCACCCACTTTCAAAACACTTGATCGCAACCCCTGAATAAAACAAACAAAATCACAGACCCGCTAGGTGGTTGACCTACCTCCGTCGCCCCGGGCCTTCACCTCACCCCCCTTCATCTCAGATAGCATTTGTTGTTAGTTTGTTTGTTCATTCCAAACGTAACTGTGTCCCTAACTTGAATCGACAACGTCTAAGAAGGAACAATTACCACACCAAGCTGTAAAGCCAGTCTCATGCACAGTTATTGCAGGAAAAACACCCTAATTCTCTCATTGTAAAAAAAGAACAACCATAGTAAATTTTCGGGCATCTTTTGTTAAGGACTTCTGTCTGCACAAGGCACATCATATGTCTGAACGCTACCGGTACAATTCACAAAATACGCTGCGCGCGTGCGCGCAAAAAAATCGAAATTGGTGCAGCATAATTCACTCAAATTTATCATTTAGTCATTCTACGCATTCATTTGAACACGGTTGCTGCTGGATTGTCGGAAACAGTGGTCAGCGAAATAGCATCGGGCTCAAATATTGGGGGGGGGGGAACAAAGTTCATTGCGTCCCGCCTCACCAGAATTTGGGGGAACCGTCCTCCCCCCGTCCCCCCCCCCCCATGATCGCCGCCCTATGATCACGCGCTTTCAGGTTTTGTGATATTTAGGTGCTGATTTCTGTCTTTACAGTGATAATCTAATAACGGAACGATTGGCCAAAATATGTACGAAGTGTCGTCCGTTTTCTATGAAATAACCAGATAACGAGAAAAGCGTTGGGTCTGGGAGATGGTAGCGATTAGATCTCAGTTTAGGTTAGTTCAGTTGACAGTGACAAAGTGGGGGGGGGGAAGGACCCCGAAAAGCAACATCCAGAAAGAGAAGAATAACCCAAAATTCACATTTTGAAACATAAATTCCCAAGACTGTTCTTGAACGCTTCACCACTCTTAGGACAGACATTCATCTTTAGGAAGGGCTATTCCACTCATTAATAACTTCTCCGAGAGAAATATTTACGAATGTCCAGTTACAGCGTTTGACACGAAAGCTTGGGGCAATTACCCCTATCGGTGGGAACTTGAAAACTCGAAATAGTAAAAAGGAAGGCCCTCGAATCCATGAAAACAAGTTTGAAAAAACTGATTCAAAAACCTCGCTTCTCTCAGCTCCATGAAGTTGACCTCGACGCATTCACTCTCCCTCGTAAGGTAAATCTTCAAAAACAGGGAATTAATCTAGAGGCCCTCCGCTGAACGTTTTCAAATTACCTGCTTATATTTCGAGAAGTGAGGATTCCATTCTTGGATACTCCAAGTAGGTCTCACAAGCTGCTTAAACAGCCTGATACACTTGTCAAAGAAATGAAGTGAATTTTGATCAAGCCAAGTATCCATTATCATTTCCTCTCAGTTTTCAGCCAATGCTCAGAGGAGTTCAAAGAAGAATTGCAATGAACTCCGAGATCCTTTCTTTCTGATTCCCACCTGATGAATATTTTGCCCATTTAACTTGAAAGAAATGTTGGATTATGGAAAACCGATATCCATAACTTACCACTTACCGGCACGAAAAACATTTGGCCCAATCGAAAGACCATTGGGAAATTATATCCAATCCCTTTGGACGTTGCAAGCCAATCTCCCGATCAACTTGGTATCGTCGCCAACGTTTTTGACTCTGGAATGCACCGAATCTTCAATGTCGTCAATATACGCCAAAAAAAGTAGCCCAAGAACCGAATTCTTGTGGAACACCACTTGTGACCCTTTGCAGGGATACGACAGCTCATTTGATGATAACCCGTTGTTCCCTATTGAGAGGCCACTGACATCCACTTTCGTCATTCCTCTTAATGCCTTTCCAATTTGAGCAAGAGACGCTTCAAGTGGAACTTGTCAGAAGCTTCTTTAGAAGTCTAGGAAAACTATGTCAATAGCACTGCTGTTCATGGGCGTCAATCCTTGGTGGGACGGGGGCCACTCCCCCCCCCACACTTTGATGAGTGGGGGACACAATATCAAATGTCCCCCCACTTTTGGGTATGAGGGACATGAGGCCGCATGACATTGCCTCTGGGATTTGTGATATCTCCATTTATGCGCGGAATCGAAAGCATTGTTTCAGGCAATAGCAAGATGATTGGCCAATTCAGGTCAGTTTCCTAGAACACCCAATTTTTCGTCAAATGCCCGAGTGTTAGTGCAAAAAAATTCGGGCGCTTCGCGCGATTTGCTTGGGTGGGGCAATTGGGTATCGATTTTCTAGAATTAAAAAAAAATTGTGTCTCAATGGCTTATTCACGTTGGTGAACTTCTGAATCAATGCTTCATTAATTTTCGTATCCAAAATAGGCATCGCAGATCAACTATTTATAGCCCCGATTCACTTTCACACATTATACAGTACTGAAATTGCAAAGGACCCCACAATTAGCCGCCCATTGACTCAGGACTTACACGGCTAAATTGACTTCCTTCGATGAGCTGCTGAGCCCAGGAGAAGTTCACTTCCAATTCACTGTACCTGGACCGCTTTATTGAAGCATTTCGCTATGGTCGCCTGTTTTTGCGCGCGTTCGCACGCGGTTGTGGTTTTCTTCGATTGCAATGTCAAGTATGGAGCATGAGTTTAGTCACCCGTTCCCTGAAGAATATATGTATTCTCCAAAACGTTCAAAAAAAAATGAATCAATAACTGACTCAATCAAAACAAGATATGATTTTAGATTGATGGCATTATCTTCGAACGATTTTTCCTTGAGTATAGCCTACTCCCGGGAGTAGTCGAGACCGGATAGCCCGAGACAACCTCACATCTTGAGTCTATACACTGTAGGTATGGCGGTCTCGAGAGTCGAGACCGAGGCCAGTTATTCGAGAACAGTTCAAGACCGAGACCGGTCTACTCTATCTGAGCTGAACAGCTTTTTACTCACGTTTCAAACTTGATTAGCTATATAACATTTACCTGACAGATTCGAATGAAGAAATAGAGTTTTACCCCAACATAACAATTTGCAATGTACCGAATCAATTAGGTGCGTCATCCAGCTGCACGGGCAACTGCAGAGCCTACAGATTAGTGTGTCTACATTCATCGTTAATTGCTTGACATATGTAAACTACTCAAAAGTTTGGCAAATCAAAGTCCGGATTCTAAAGAATATAGTTTCCTGTATATTCCACAGATTACGTACCGTCCGTGTCTATGCCCTTGCAAACCATTCATCGGGCGCACGGTTTTCGACCAAGGGAGTAGGGGAATCAGGGTTGCTGCCCCCTCCCCCAGTGATATAAATGTGGGGGGGGTACCATTCAAACCCCCCCCCCCCTCTCCTCCTCACTCCTCGAGTGTGAAGTGAAAACCCCTTTTTCATTTTTAATGTGCACGAATTTCCCAATAATGATACTTTTTTCGTCAATGAACACGCACACGTATATATACGATGACCGCCGTGATTGGCTGTCGGATTTGTAGAGCAATCAATTGTGTCTATGGATGATTAGGATTAGGGTAGGAATTATAGATTCACGTACAACCAAATGCCAATGCGGAAATAGCTTGTGTACAATCTCTTGCAATGGTCCATGGAAAAGTGAGAATGAGAATTCGACCAGATTAACCAAACGAGGAGCACTCTCACTGGCCCCAGTGAGCGAGATCAGAGTAACAAATTGCATCTAAAAGACATGTGGAAATGCAAAATTATTTTTACGACTGGGGGGGGGGGGGGAACCACGGGGCAAACGGGGCGGCCAAGCACGGCCGGCAGACTCGCCAGGCGACTTGCCGTACACATTCCCTGAGATGAGAAATTGAAAAATTGCAAAGATGACAAAAAATCGTTTAAAATTGGGCAGCGAAAAGGCAAACCAAAAAAAAGTATAAAAAAACAATGCGAATCTTCGAATCGCGGGGACTGCCAATTTATGATAAAATGCCCAAAAAAACATGTACAAATTTTCCGCGTGGTACCCTTTCGGGACTCACCTAAAATTCGGGTGAAATTTTTCTGCTCCCGAAATGGAATGGTCCCGTATGCCTATGTTGGCGGTCCGCTGTTATGTAGAATTACACCAACTCCAAAAGAAGAGCCTACTACTGGCCCATGAAGCCTAGTACAATTTGGCGGAAAAAAATCAAGAGATCCTGAGAGCAGTCGCATCTAAAGAGTATGAAATAAGAAAATATTCTGGAAAAAAGTGAGTGTTTAGGAGTGTCATCATGCATCAGACTGTATCTAAGGCCACTTGAAATGCAACATTTCTAAATTGGGAGCGGTCCTCTGAAAAGTGAGACCTCCCTTATGCTCACTGAATCGTACTGCCCCATTCGATTTGGCCAGGAGAAAGGCACCAAAAGATTCAGAGCAGCAAGTCCCATCCATAAGGACATGTGGAAATGCAAAATATTTCTGGATAGAAGTGCGTTATGGAGTGCTATATTGCACCAAATTGCATCTATGGCCATTTTGCAAGGGGGAGGAGGGAGGAAGGGGAGGAAACCCCTTCCCTTAGCCACTCCCCCGATCCGTCATCGAACTTCATCCCCCACTCAAAATTACGTTCCTACGCCCTAGGTTTACTACCCCCCCCCCCCCTCCTCTCAAACAAATTCCTGATCCTTCATCAAATCGCCTGCAATATCGGCGGAAAGCGTTCATGTAGTCGGAAGTAACATTAAAACACTTTGCTCTATTTGAAGTCCATTTTGTTGACGACGCGGACACCCATGATTGTATGAAGACTTTATAAATCGTGACGATGTGCTTGACCCCAACGAGGTTCCAGTTTAGTTATTGGAATGACACAGACTGTACATTTTCGCCCTAACTGATGCACCGTATATACTCGCTATACTGTAAACTTTTGACACAACTTTGGAGTATCTTATTCAGAAAGGGTGTAAATTGTTTTCTTAGATCGCGTCAAAGTTGTCGGCCAATATAGTCAGACAGTAGACGGTACAGTCAGGTGGTATAGCGAAACCAGTTAGGGTAAAGCATCATCACAGGCATCCGAGTCCGCTCAAGTTGAGATCGACTTGAGACTAGAGTAGTGCCAGGGTGAACATAATTCGGGCGAAAAATTGAGAAATTCGAGCAGGGTGAAGGGAAAACTGAAATGTGCACCCACCCCATGGCCCTACAGAATTAAATGAAAATTTAGGCAACTTTTTTTCAGATTGGTATTTTATTTTAAGTGAATAGCATGACAAGAGCACGCCATACCCTGAGCTTCCAAAAAATACCATGACAGCGCCCAGTGCATCAGCTCGTTAAAAATAAGGTCAGAAAGACCACCTATAAACTATTCAAGGCCCCCCCCTCCTCCCGCCCCAGCGCCGCCCTCTGAAAAAAAGAATCCTACGATCGCGCTGATATTCAACTTTCGTTGTACTGAAGGTGGTTACCGTTTCCGGCAATCATGAGTGACCCATTTTATCAAAATTCCCTCAAGGATCTGTTCCATTAAGCTACCCCTTTGTAGTCACGTGCTGACATTTTCCTCCACAACAGATAAAGAGTCGTAGATTCGCGGCAATCTTCACATTTTCCTTTCATTAAAATTGCAACATTTAGCAATGTTTGCAATTAGGCACGGCAAGTGCCACTTCCGGCGATCTGGGAGGTATAACAAGCCAAAATTTCCTCGAACGCTACCCGCCAACCAATGTGGCGCTCCGCTTGATAGTGTATGCAGTCCGCCTCGTCCCCCCCCCCCCCCAACGTTTTCGAATGGATTGACGGGCCCATGCTGCTGTTTGTCCAACTGCACTATTAATATCTTCCATAAACTCTAAGAGATTAGTCAAACACGAAATATTTCCCCTAAACCCATGCGAAACCTCGAATTAGACTGTACTTAGATCCCGAATGATGGATTCCAACACCTTGCAAAACATTGAGACTCACTGCTCTACTTCGTGCCTGTATTACAAGGAATAGCCCGATTTTCCTTAATGAAAATTAGAGAAACATTTGCTCTCCGACAATCATCCGGAACAACACCTTCGTGCAAGGTTTTGTTGAAAATAATAGCTAATAAAAATACAACTGGTCGGCAAAAGATTCAGTGAGAAGGGGTAAACTCCATTCGAACCAGGAGCTGTATATCACTTTAGAATTTCTGCAGTTTCTCCTTTATCACAACAGGCGAACATACTAATTACCATAGTAACATGAGCACACAACACCCACAAGTCGTTGAAATTATCCAAGTTATCCCGATGTATATACGAAAAATATGAGAACGCTAGCCATCTCTTGACAATCGCTGGTTGTATCACCCATGCGTACCAATGCTGTCCTTGACTTTCTGCTTCCCTCCCCTAAAACAATAAGAGAAATGCACGAGGATTATCCTTTATATTAGAGGCAATCTATCTCTCGGAATGGGGCTCACACTAAATCCTAAACGTTAGACTATAGCTCTTGCTGAATTTTGAACCAATCTAAATCAGACGAGAACCAGTAAAACGATAAAGTCGCCAATCTACATTACTCGGAAACCCGAAATACCATCACATCCGGCTCTTGAGAAACAAGGAACGAGCTCAAGCTTGTGGAATATTGGCAGAACCAGACACATCGGAGCGATAATATCGTGATCACTCGTACCACGCTTACTTACACTTTCTACATTATCCACGGAACCTGGAATACATTATCCGCGGATATATGCAACGAAAAATTCACCAGTATTAGGTTCCCAATTTTCTGACAGATTGCCTAAAAGTAGCAATATTTTCCTCGCGCTTCTCACGCAGTAGTCGTTTTCTGATTGTCAATACAATTCTCTGAACTACAATTGAGAATCAGGCAAAGTTTTGAGATTTGGGTGATTTGTTTCCGCCTCTCTCCTTCTAATTTGAAGTGCCAAGTACCAGGATGTAGTCGAGACTGGTCTCGGTCTCGGAATTATTCTTGAATTGGCCGGTCTCGGTCTCGACTTTCGAGACCGAGACCACCATCCCTACAGTGTATAGACTCGAGATGCGAGGCTGGTCTCGGTCTCGGCGATCCGTTCCTCGACTACATCACTGCCAAGTACATATACTACTAGCCATACTCTCTCATTTTATTATTTAGAAAAGTGTTGTTCATTGTTTTTATGATTATGTGAACTATACTTCAAATTTCAGTTTAACGAGACAATTTTGAATGTCCGCATTTTCGTTAAGGCCGAAGAATTCGTGATTCAGTGATGTCTCCTGCTATCCCGTCTGGACCATAATATTAAAAATCTGGCAAGTCTCTTCGAGAATCAGTCAGGTGAATTGTGTCTGTCCCCGTCCCCCTAAATTAATTCCCCAATTTTACTGGTCTTTTTATGAGTTAGGCTTACATTAGTATTTTCTGTTTCATCGAACTGTTTCAAATTTGTTTGACGAATCAACAAATGCGCTCCATTAAATCACAGGGTTTCCGCTATATGACCCCCCCCCCCTCCCCCTCCCGCGTAGGCGATAAGCGTTTTCAACAGAATCGATGACTAACATATCATTCCCTTCAAGGAAATCATTCCATTCAGGGGGGAACCAGAGGCAATTCCCCCCTCCTCCCCGCCCGCCCTCCCCCCCCCCCCCCCCCCCCCCCCCCCCCCCCCCCCCCCCCCCCCCACCCCCCCCCCCCCCCCCCCCACCCCCCCCCCCCCCCACCCCCCCCCCCCCCCCTCCCCCTCCCGCGTAGGCGATAAGCGTTTTCAACAGAATCGATGACTAACATATCATTCCCTTCAAGGAAATCATTCCATTCAGGGGGGAACCAGAGGCAATTCCCCCCTCCTCCCCGCCCGCCCTCCCCCCCCCCCCCCACCTTCCTCCCCCCCCCTCCTCCCCCCTCCCCTCCTTCCCCCCCCCCCCCCACTCCTTCCTTTTGACGGTGAATTTGCGCTCACCCATCCAGAAGTTGGAATTATTATGTTGCGCATGTGAACTCGAAGAGGGTGAATTTTTACATATTCATCATCAGTATCCTGATGGAAATATCTGCCGTGCACGTATGGCAGATAGCGCCCTCAATTCCTGTTGTCGCAGCTGTCTAACCAGTCTCGATCTTCTGTTGTTATCCTGATCTAACACTGTAACGTTTCCCAATCAATTGGGATTTGTTTTTCTTTTCTTTCTATCCGGCCTGACTTTTTTTCTGCTGTAATAATCTAAACCTTTTTGTGGGTGTCCATCCGACGCCCTTCAATATTATTATTGGATATATTCCTTGTGTGCTTGTACCACGGCACCGCAAATGTTTTCATTTTATTTTAACATAGCAAATACTGATCGTATACTTTTCATGCGGACTATAGCAGAGAGGATGTTATCGACTAACAATGAATTTTAGCTAATCGTTCATTCGGGTGATTCACCGTTATGCTGTCATCTTGAGTGTTAGAAGGTATTCGGTGGTTTTCAGCTTCGTTGTACAATGTAAATTCTAAAAGGACCAACTCCATTCGCTAGAAAATTACCACGATATTTCCTACCTTACCTAGAAACTTTGCTCCATATAAAATAAAATAAAATTAGAAACCATATAAGAAGATACGTCATCACATGCATGGTAATTTCAATCCAATTATTTGCATAGACAAGTTAGGTCCCTGCTTATAACGAGCTTACAGGAACTGCATTTTCGGCAACAAGCTGTGCTCCATTAATCCTCGTGGTTTTTAACGAGGCCTTAATAATAAGAATAGCAAGGGCGTTCGGCTCTCACTTCCGTATCTTCTTGGTCGGAAGGCGTTTGCGAGAGCTGATGTGGAATATATAAATAGATGGACACATTTCCTTTCCGCTTGCACGAATATATATATCTCGGAAAGTTGTATGATCTGAAAGAGGTCATACTCCTATCGATCGTATACGTAACCTCCCAGCGCGGTGGGGATTAGCCTACTCCGTCAAAACCAATGACGATTTACCAAATTTGAAGGAGGCCCACACCCCCATCCCAGAATCGCGCTATAATAATAATAATAAAATAATAATAATAATAATAATAATAATAATAATAATAATAATAATAAAATAATAATAATAATAATATAATAATAATAATAATAATAATAATCATATTAATAATATCGTCATTCAGATATGTATCTGGTACCGATAGTAGAGAAGATTTGTCAAACTAACAAAACCTTTAACAAAATCGTTCCCCAGTGCTGGACCAGTGGAGGGATCAGAGAAGAGGCTGTGCCTCACTCTGAAGGATTTGATGGGAAAATCGTGGGGCGCTGTCCCTGAAGATGTTGCATGCAGGCGATCAAAATTCTGATGGATAGATAGTGAAACGTCGTCGGAAGTCTGATTCGAAAACCCGTGGTTGTCTCGCTGAGGCTTGATATTGGGTTCATCTTGTTAAACCAATTCACTCTCGCGGTATTTTCAATCACTGAAATAATAACATTCTTTTTGTCTGTGTGAAATGACCTAATTTTTACGTCATTTTTTTCCACGAAAGAATAGGCTCTTTTTATCAAATAAAGACTCCTTTTATCATGTCAGACATTAATGAACGGGGTGTTGGAGAATCCTGACTAATCTCAACGGGGGGTTTCGAATATGTTCCTCTTTTCCCGAATTTTGTTTTTGGAGTGGGCGTTGTACGAGAGTGTATTTAGCTGCTCTTTTTTATTAAATAAGGAGAACAATAATGGCATTCCTTGTTTTTTAATCTCATGTAGGAAGCTATTACGATATTTTTCAGGTTCTGATTAGTGAAACAAAAGCGCATGCAAACCTGCACGCTGTGACTAACAAGGGATTCAATTGGCAACAGCGTCAATTCGTCATTCACGTGGTTGGGGGGTTGATCATATCGTGTGTACCCTCGGGCAAGATGGGTCGTCTCAATTTATTGTCCACTCTGACTGTAAAGGGGAAGGCGATTGGATTGGGATCGATGCCATCTGCTCGTTATCACATAAAATGCTATACCCCCTGAAAACAATGTAATAACTCAGCGTTGTTTAAACATAGCACATGGCTGGGCCTATACGGACGACGATTACTAAAGAACTGAAATCATAACAACGCACAACTTTATCCAAATCGGCTTCGTTCTAATCAGCAAACATTTACCGTAGCATTTTAGCTCATAGTTTGGCATTTGCAATATTTCGTAATCTCGTCACTGAGGCGAGTGCAATACTTTTGTTTTTCAAAACTAAAATCTGTTAATTTTGCCTGCTGTGGAAATAATATCGAAATGAGTTTTAACTGGAGTGTTCGCCTCCCGTCTTTTGTCAACGCGTTCGGAAGCTTAAACGGCTGTTTAATAAAGGAGAGCAAAGAAGCGCCAATTCGAGCCGCACATACATCGGGATGCTGACTCGAATTCTACGATGTTTCACAGGCCCTTTGCGGTTGATTGGCGGTAAATTTGTCGGGTTGAAGGTCCTTTCTTGGATGCCTATTGGATTTGACACATCGTGGAAGCATTCAATTACGTATCAAACGAGAGGGTACTTTGAGTAGAACTCGTGGAGCTTTCAGAAAACCACGTCAAAACCTTATCCCCTCCTGCTGCGCAAGGGACCTGTTATTTGCACAGGTAGCAATGTCTAACCAGGACATCGGCAGACAGGTGAACCGCCGAATTGTATAGGCCTATATACCCATAACAACCCTATAAGTTATGCAACCTTTGATTCATATGACCTTAAAGGTACTTGTACTTTTGTTGGGACCATCTATTGTCTACACACCCAACGAATTTTCGTTTCAATCGGACAAAGTTGGGCTCGCTAAGGTCCATGAATTATGCAAATTTACCTTTGATGACGCTCCACAATGACCTCACTTTTGTTGGAAATCGCAATGAATACTACAAGTTTCGTTGAAATTCCGACAAACGTCATACTTAGCCGTCTCCAGCCATTTGACGACGTCCACTCCAAAACATTTGAAAATCACGATGACGGACATGCTACCAACGTTTCGGCTCATCGGAGGTACATAGGGCGCAAAGTTATTGCGGCTAACAAGACGGCGAAATTCTTCCTGATACAGCGGCATAAAGTCAAAATGCACCTTACGGATCGATTCATCATCTGAAATGGTGTCGTTGTGTTGGGCAGTTGATTATGGTGGGGGGGTAAGGGGAAGTTTAGGGGGTGAGTCTAATACCAAACCCTTTCCATGACAACACGAGTCATTTTTCTATTAGGCCTCATAGTTGGTCCAAACCTTTGGGAGATTAGAGCAGAGAAAACAAAACAATAACTAACCGTTAGGAAATGTCATGTTGTCTTATTCATTTATTTAGTTATTTATTATATTATATTTCATTCATAATGTTATGTTTATTGACCCCTGTGCACACGTGTTGTAAAGCACCCTGAGTGCAGTGGCGTAGGAAAGGAATTTTGAGTGGGGGTGGTGAACTTGTTGCCGATATGCGGAGGGGTCTGAGGGAGGGGGACTCATCCCCTTAGAAAAAATGTTTGCATTTCAGATGCATAGATGCACTTTGGTGCATTATAGCTCACCTAAACACACACTCCATTTTGGGAAACAATTCCTCTGTTTTTACATGGCCGTGAATGAACTTTGGAGCTCCAATTTTTTCCCGCTGAAATGGTCACGTCGTGAACAAAGGGCGACTCAATTCCTGGAGGTTGCACTGTTTGTGTGGACGTTTGTCTCAATCGTCGTTGATTCTATCGTTTTGGTGTCATCTTATGCTCACGTGCTGGCCTGATATACATTTCGACAGCAGGGGTGGCCACCAAAATATTGTACGGGAGTAACATAGAATTCGACCAAATTCATGAAATTAACAATCTATCAAAATGATGAATGATGAATGAAATATCGATACATTGTAAAACACTTGAGATTCTTCCCTATTCGTCCGGATTCTTCTTTTGAAAAAGGCACGTGACATTGATTCCACAAATTGAAGATTGCCAATGGGCTACTGGCAACCCCTGACCAATTCTTTGGCACTGTCTGATGGTGGTATGTACGTGAAACCCACCACCCAACGAATAGTTAGGTGTGGACACCGCGTAGTTTAGGCGTAGAGCCTTGTACCCATGACATGAAGATGTAATTATATCCCCGCGACACTGTAAGTGTCCAGGGATATTATGTTTGAGGGTGTTTGTAACCGCCGTCGTCTCCGCCGCCGCCGTCTCCGACGCCGCCGTAAAATATACCGTTAGGCGCAATAACTCTTCAAACGCTTTCTCCGATTGTATCTGAAACTTGGTCTATGTCCGCTCCAGTGAAATCTCGGATGAGTTCGAAAGTGGGCAAATCTGCAGTATGCTGCCTCTAGTTCCACAGGTTTTACACGAAAATATCAAGTTTATCCAATTTACACGAAACTTGGTGGGTGGACAAAAGTTGTTCCCGAAAACATGACCGTCATTTCAAGGTCACAAGAGGGTTCATATTTCTGTTTTTTCGCAATTTTTCTAACTTTGTCGGATTTGAACAAAACTTGGTGGATGTAGACTGTTATTAGTCCCAAACACATGATGCTTAGTTTCTGACCAAAATGGAGGTCTTTATGCGGTGTTAGATACTTCTTCCCATTGATGGCTCAAAAGCGGGATATACACGTGAGCGGTTCACCCGCCTATACACGTGTCTAGTTATCGTTTTAGGAGTTATTATCGCTCGATACACGTAGGCTATATGTAGGACAGCGGCCACAGGCGCTGGCGAAACCTCAGTAATACCGAGAACAGCATTGGGCCTAATGGATGTTGCCACAATATAATTATTGTTGTGGAATGGAAAGAGGGTTTTCGGCTTCGGGACTTGCGGAATGATATTTCCGCTCTCGCATACTCCCTGGTCGGGGGAGGGGAGGGGGGGGGGGGTTTGACGCCAGCGCGCTGGAATCCTCTCCCCGGTTTTTACGCCCGTGCTTAAGGTATAGTGTAGTGTGTTCCCTCCATGCCCCGAACGGATGCGATATCCAGGGGCAATTGGTATCGACTATGTGGTTCACGCTGCGCATATAATTACGGCCAGGTCAGAACGCTATCTGCGCACATAAACAATGTACGCGTCTTGTATAGTGGGGCTGGCCTCATCTAAAACAACTATTTTCCTTATTGATATAATGGTTGTCACACGACTTGCTTTGAAGATTGCTTACGTACATGTCAATCCTCTCTAAGGCAGATTATTATACGTGAATATTTATAGATATATTTCACGGTAACTTCGAGCCGAAAATTCCATCAGTTCACATCATGACTCTAAGTACTGTATCGCAATAAGAATAGAATGAAAAATGACGCAATGAAGTGACAAAGAAGAGCCCCCAATGAACGATGTGGTTTCGAATAAAACAAAAAGTGAACACATACACTCTAAAAACGCACGATTGAAATCGTTTCAAGTGGGCTAGATTCCCAACAGAAAGTGATCAGCTCTGAATCGATGTCAGGTCATATATTTGATCCATTTCCTGGTAAAGGTGGTTAATGTGCCCAATTGATTCTGGTCAACATGACACGAGCGCTTTCAGAGTGCGGCATTCTAATGAAAATTGGCATTAAATACATCACTCAATTACATTACACAACTCTCTATATTGCCGCCTTCTTTGCTTTGATACCGCGGGCTTGTATTACAAGGTGCATGGATCTCCGTAATACATACTCTGTCCCTCTTTCCGTATTTTTTCTGGCAATGTACGCTGTTTCATATCTGTCGGTATGTTTTGGCAATGATTAATGTGAGTATAGATTACATGGTATCCATTACCCCTTTGGAGTTTGAGCCATCGGCAAATCCTTTGAAATCGAATCAGAGGGGACATGTTCGGAAGTTACATGGTTATCAGATTTAATAGAAAATAGAAGTAGAATGCATTGCATGCTAGCTACACTCTTTGTGTAACCACCACATCTATCCCGGTGTTGTGTAGGAACGTACCATCATTGGGTATAATCTGCACAATTTGTGTATTTTGTTTACACAACCTCCACACAAACAACGTTGTGTGATTTCTCACACAACACCGGGATAGGTAGCTAGTTACACAGTTTTATAAATTATACACAACTTTCTAAGAGAGTGTCTCCTTACACCACCTTACGAGCTCCTGTGCGGGTCAGGTCATATCAAAAGACTTTAATAAAGAATATCCGCCACAGAGGACAGGAGGTATTCCACATGGGCAAACGAAGTAGTGAGAATACGGTATTCAACCAGCCAAATCTCTCGGTACACCACTGCGGTCAGGTATGTTCATTCAATACTACATTACCTCAAAGAGCTAGGGATTGCTCGTAACCTATGTGAAATCACGGAAACATAATCCTCAAGTGACGTGGCATAACTATGAAATCTAAACTTAAGGAAAGTAAACATGCACATCACTGCACATCACTGGAGTAACTGCATGTGGTTCTACAACACAATGTGAAATGGTTCTACAACACAATGTATAAGGTTACAAACACCTCGAGGAGCCAAACATGTTCCGAACGCAGAGTGTAAATTCGACCCCTCTAATGAATCAAACGAGGATTAGATTATTAGCATGTTGCCGTCTGCGTCACGAGAGATGGAGCAGGGTCAAGCGAGGACTACATTATAGCAAGTTGCCGTCTGCGTCACGAGAGATTGGAGCAGGGTCAAACGACGGGTAGATTATAAGCATGTTGCCGTCTGCGTCACGAGAGATGGAGCAGGGTCAAGCGAGGACTACATTATAGCAAGTTGCCGTCTGCGTCACGAGAGATTGAAGCAGGGTCAAACGGACGGGTATATTATAAGCATGTTGCCGTCTGCAGCACGTGAGACTGGAGCAGGGTCAAGCGAGGACTACATTATAGCAAGTTGCCGTCTGCGTCACGAGAGATTGGAGCAGGGTCAAACGACGGGTAGATTATAAGCATGTTGCCGTCTGCGCACGAGAGATTGGAGCAGGGTCAAACGAGGATTAGATTATTAGCATGTTGCCGTCTGCGTCACGAGAGATGGAGCAGGGTCAAACGACGGGTAGATTATTAGCATGTTGCCGTCTGAGTCACGAGAGATTGCGCAGGGTCAACGACGGGTGGACTATTCATGTTGCCGTCGGCGGCAACGAAGTGGGAGCAGGGTTAAAAAGAGGATAAGATCTTAGCATGTTCAGTCGGCGTCACGAGAGATTGGCGCAGGATCAAACGGGATTAGATTCTTAGCATGTTGCCGTCTGCACACGAGAGATTGGAGCAGGGTCAAACGACGGGTAAGCATTAGCATGTTTCGCTGCGGCAAACGCGAGATTGGAGCAGGGGCAAACGAGGACAGACGATAGAATGTTGCCGTCTGCGTCAAAGAAGTTAGTCCCCCGAATTGACTTTTTCATGCTTTTGGTGTGAATCAAATAGCTAGTGAGTAGCCGACAGCGGGGTTTAATAATGCCAAAGTTTTAGTGTGTTGTTTTTTGCTCTTCGGAGAGACAGTGTTCTTGGGCCGATTGGGACAGACCACAATGTAGACTAAAATGAGAGGCTGAGTGAGAGGAAAAGATCCAAACGTGAGCAGAGTAGAATCCGGTCGGGACGAGGGTTGGTTGAATCGGTGAGTCTGAGCGAGACCTTGGTGATAGCAAAGTCCAGGTTCGCGGGGTACCATCTTTCTCAGAAGCTACGGAGGGAGTAAGCTAAACTATTCAGCACATGGAAAATATGAATTTCGCAATCAGTGAATCATTGAACTAGTGATTCGACAGCAGAGTGAGAGATCGTCATATGATTCCACCGCGGCAGCGAGGCGTAGATACAACAAAGCACCTGTCGTCCGTCGTAGGGAAGTGAACCACCAACTGTGGAAAACCACACAGCAGTGCAGATCAAATTTCAGTATGAAGAAAGAACATCCGGCGGAACAACCTAAATAATGGGCGGATATTGGGCTGACCTCTGCGACCTCATACGAACTTCGCAATGTAGGGCAAATCATGATTGGTAACTATGTGATTAACCAGACATGCGTAGGCGGGTAACCCGCCCACGGATTATCCCAGCTTTTGAGCAATCGTTGGCAAGAAGTAATCTAACAACCCATAAAGGGTCTGAAACAAAGATAGCCTTCATCAAAACAAGTTTTGTGGTGGTAATCCCTGATGAACGCAATAGCGACCTTGGTCGAGCAGGGTTGATAAACAGTAGTAAAAGGATCACGCCATAGTTGTTTTTTTTTTTGTTTTTTTTGTTGGGTTGCTGCACTCGCGGGTGCGATGTGGTGGGAAGCCCATACACATGTGGAGGACATTTGGAAGCCCTGTGCCTAACGATTGATTCAGATACGGCGATGACTTTGTTGTGAAATTCATTCACGCTTGTTAAGTTTTATTATTTGTATTCTTATTTAGTTTTAGCTGATGCCTATTTTGAAATATATCTGCACAAAATCTAGCCAGGGGTTAGGTTCCACCCAGGCCTACGCAATGCCTCTCAGCTACACTAAGTGAGGTTTGTTAGGGTGGTCCTATAGAAAGGTCGCTATGTGAATGGTTTCGGGACTTCTGAAGTTCCGGTAGGAACGGATTTTTTGGTGAAAAACGGATCGGAGAGGAAGAGGGGCAGTAATCCAAGGAGATTGTTTGCTATGCGGATTATGGTGATAATTCGCAGTTGACATAAGTAAGGTGCGCACCGCTCCTTTGATGAGCCAGGTATAGGTTCGAGCTTCTGCTCGGCAATTATCCCTTACGCTTTCGATCTTCGGTTATTCCACTCCAGCTTCGATTATAGTATATATCTACGCGACACCGGAAGTGTCCGGGATATTATGGGTTTGGGTTGTGTTAGCCTCCGCCGTCCCACGCTCCGACCCGCCGCCCAAACTTCATCAGGCGTTTACGCAATGACTCTTAACGCTTTATATCCGATTGATCTGAAACTTGGTACACTGTCCGCACCAAATG
Organism: Sclerodactyla briareus; assembly: GCA_026419785.1. Taxonomy (NCBI): domain Eukaryota; kingdom Metazoa; phylum Echinodermata; class Holothuroidea; order Dendrochirotida; family Sclerodactylidae; genus Sclerodactyla; species Sclerodactyla briareus. The sequence goes on along the minus strand of JAODTK010002854.1, from coordinate 147,869 downwards.
AAATCTCGGAATGAAGTTCGTAGCCGGCATCACTCAATGCTGGGGGCGCTAAATTTGCAAATAATTAAGCGAAATTTCCAAGTTAGTGGATTCACACACGGAACTTGGTGGGAGGGACTATATTTGATCCCAACAATAGGAGTGAGTTTTAAGGTCATCCGAGGTCAAATTTGTAATAATTTTTTCGATTTTCACCCACTTTGTCGGATTTGACGAAACTAGGTGATGGGGGCTACATTCGTTCATGACAGAATGATCAGGGGTGTCGCCCAGCGGGGGGGCAGGGGGGCCTGCCCCCCCCCCCCCCCCCTCGGAAGCCTGCCCCCCGTCGGGGATTTTTCCCAGGCTCGTCGGGGCGCCCGAGTGTGTACGCTAAAAGTCACAAACCTCGACGAGGGCTTTTTTGCCCCCGACAGTATAGATCTCCATCTCCAAACTTCTTCAATAGTGAAAATTCCTATAGTAAGCTGAAAATTTTCGGGCGCACTTCGCGCGCCTCTAGCTTTCTATAGTAATCAGTTCCTCGCTCGAGTTTAAGATCACGTAATCATCTTCCTACAGATTATACAATCGTGGAATATACAGATAAGATACACAAGCCTTATGAATCTTCGAAAGGTCCCTGCAAGAGATTAAGGTCTCCAATTCGTTTGGGGAGGATGGCTCTTTCTGCCGCCTATCACTGTTTTGCCTCTGTGTAAGAGTGGTGTGCTTTCACGACGCAGTGCCAGGAACTCCCTGACCCTATTTCTACTAATAAGGGCGTCTGATTTGAGCGGGAAGCTATTTAAAGTAACCATTGCTCTCCACAAGTTATTCCTTTTTTTTCGTTTTTTTTTCTTCAAGAAAAATGTTCAAAAGGAACGTGAAAAACATTAAAATGCAGGTTTTGACTTAGGGGGTAGGGGTGAGCCTCGTCGGGTGAACTTTGCCCCCCCGTCGGGGATCTTGGACCCCCGTCGGGGAAATTCTGGCGCCACCAATGGAATGGGGTCTTCATTGGGGTGTTAGATATTTCTTCACAATGATTGCTCGAAAGCGGGGATATACACGTGGGCGTTTACCCGCCCCACACGATGGTCCCAGTTTATGAATGAGTACGAGAGTGTATGCAGCAAATGTCAACTACGACGGGATCCGCCAGCGGTGTCCGCGGCAGTCAGGGTTTTTAAATTTTTATTTCCGAGTCGTTCCGGAACCTGCAGTATCGCCGTATCGTGTTGCTATCATAGATCGTTAATTAACTACCAATCTCCCGCTGAAACCTGGAAACCAGGCCCGGGGCCATATGCGAGCTGATGGGGGCCACATGAGACGGTGATGTTAATGAACTACACGGCGGAATCACAACTCGCCCCACTGAATATGGCCTTGTAATATCACCCTACTGCATGTTCTAATGGCAACATTATAAACGCTAGATTCCTAGAATACTTCAAAACATACGTTGTTTCCTTCTGCCGAATCTACTTTTTTGCTCTATCTGATACTCTTCAAATAGTTAGACAATCCATCTCTCGATGGGTGGGGGTGCTTGTTGTCTATGTGTCCCTTTTGAATGAGACTAAATGACAGCCAACCAATTTTCAGGGACAGGTCGAGAGAGAAGTCATGAACACACGCACATAAAACCCTATCAAACTATCAAACAATATCAACCAGGCCTTTATGACGAAACTTACCACCCCATTCGAAAAGTGCAACTCCACTTCCGATTTTTTACGGATCAATATTTGTGTTGCGGAATCTACTGATTATGATATTAGGTGAGGCGTATGTCTGCCCACGTCATCTCATCAAACCAATTTACGTTTTGGTAGAGAAAACCGCTCTGCTCTCTCTCTCGTGGAATTTTCTATAATTCGAAATAATAACCTCTTTATTCGCCCTTCTGAGTTTGGTTTAGAATTCACGTCCATTTTGATCACACGCGAATTCATATGCGAGTCACTCTGGTCCATTTATTCAGAGGATGTGTCAGAATTAAACCGGTGTCCCCTGTGGGGTTCACAATAATAGATTTACTTTCTTAAAGGCTTTGGCCGTTTCTGTTGTTTTCTGGCATTACTGATACACACGACCAACCCCCCCATGCACATGTATCAATGTTGTGAGAGTCCCGCTGATGTCAGATTAGCTTATACAAGGGGTACAATTGTTATTTTTGCCCTACATTAAACCAATATCTCTTTATCTTTTCGAGAAAATATAATACACAAGCATATTCATCACTTTCCCAGTTCGCGCTCAGAATCATTGACATTAATGAGTCATGCCACATCGAAATCTAGGGAATCCTAGGCTTATATAGTGCACTATAAGATCTCTATTGCTTGTATTGTATTGTATTATTTATATTATCTTGTATTTTATTGTTCGTAGCGTATTTATTTTTATGTAATTGTATGTTTTTGTATTGTGTGTAATCGTAGTTTCTTATCGCGGTAGGCGCTGTTTTGAAACAGGCGTTTGACGTTGTTCGCCTCACATCAGCTTGATTCACTCATATTTGCAGAACCATAATAACCTTTGTGTTTGCTGCTGGTAATAATGGCGAGTTGGTATCAGGGCCCTTTTCAATCAATATTCGGTTCGATCACCAGAACGTTTTTTCTAGGTGGCTGTTTGAAGTGCTTTCAGTTGCGTACTTAGTTTTCATGGTTCCGCTGTATTGCGGTGGGGTTCTTATTGTGATTTGTTTCCGGATATTTGCAATAAATCCCATCGGTCGACTGTGACATCACGTTGAACTGAGTTCACTGTCGTATTCTTTCATATGAAAGAACATAAAATGGGCGTGTCCAGGGAGCAGTTTGGGATTGGTTACACCTCTGCCTCAATATCATCTGATCACTAGACGCAAGAGGAGGCGAGTTTCGCTTGGTGCTCACGCACGATCAATGCGGCCATGGTCTCTTGGTGATCCTCAATTTGCTTCCTGATTCCGAATCATTCGAATTCAAGTCAAATAAAGCAAACGCTTGTAGGACTACTTTCTGCTCCACAACTTTGTTCGCTGTCAATCGGCGTCCGGGAGGGACTATGGGCGGGACTCATGCGACTGTGTTCGGCGCTTGAAACGAAGCGATGGCCTAGCCTTTTCCGGGCTACGGTTTCGCGACGATTCGACACTCCATTCTCAATATCAGCACAACTCTACGCACAATAAAATAATTAGATGTTATTTCTTATTTAATGACCATATTGCTATTTAGATTTCCTCTAAGCTTTCTGGTACATATTGTGAGCCATATATCGATCAAAAACATCTCTAATTGAACAATCACGTCCTTCATTTGGCCTACTGCGTAAATCCCAGTTGACTGGCGTAATCAACCGTAAGTTCTTTTCCAATATCCTAAAATGCCTGACGCCTACAAAAAAATTATTTCACTAACAAACCAAACTGACTTGCAACGTCTTCAGTCACCATCTTTGAACGTCCTGTTGGGCAAAATTCGAAAATTCTGCTAATTCAAATTTTCACCGGAATTTTCAGTTAAGGCTATAGACTTTTTTCGGAGATTTAAATATTCTATATATATTTTTAATTAGCCGACATCTGCTCTTTCTGTATATTTTAGGGGAATTACCGGTGTATAAAATTATCGTTTTTTGGTATTAAAATGAATTAGTAATGAGGCTAATTATTCCCTAAAACTATTCACCTACTCGGAGGTATTCTTCAATCATCTAAGATATACACAGTATCTCGGACTCATTCTATATAATACTTATGGTTCGTGGTGCATTCGGAGGAAATAACTGATTATCCCAATTTTGGGGGATTTGTCAAGCGAAGTCCTGCAGACGATGTATCAGTCAGTACCCGCGTTGTAGAATGGCTGTCGCATATCTTCTGCTTGAGTCAGTAGGCTATGGTATAGGCTATAGCTATTATCTATAACGCGCTTTGAGCATATCTTAACGGTACGGGAAAACACTAACTAGCAGCTCAGAATCATGCAAAAACTTTTTTTGAGAACGCAGTCAAGCAATCCGGCCGTGGCATGAATATGTGTAGGTGTGATTGCGTGTGTGGCAGATGTGTAATGATGTGTGATCCTTTTGTGACACTATTTCAAATGGAGGCAGCATGTACCAGTATACAAATAGGTATTGTGTTTGTACATATGCTGATAATGAACAGATTTTTTCAGGCGGTCAGTCCAAGCATTCGATTGTGTCTGTGCAACCCTCAAAAGCATGGTGAGTACGATAAGGTAAGCAATATCAAGTTCGAATTAGGTATGGGTTGTCATGTGGGTGAGAATAAATCCTATCGTTTCGCGTTGGGGCCTGGGCGTACAACCAGACTTATCAATCTGGGGGGCGGGGCACCAAGGTTTTTAGGGGGGGGGGGAAACAACCGCTGGTTAATATCTAAGAAGAGCGCCACCAGGGGTGGCGCGTAGCGTCCAAGCAAATTTGTGGATTAACAAAAACCCCCCAGGTGGCCGGAAATGGCCCTTTTTAGTGTTTTGGGCGACATATACCAAGTCCTTGAATGTGGATCTCGGTCCTAATGTCCATTAGTGAGAAAATATCCCCCTTCAAAACTCTGTAATACATATCAGACGAAATAATACAAGAATCTTGAAGAAAGGGTATCCGGACTTTTGTTTGCCCACGCATGGCCGCTTAGCTAGGATCATATGTAGGGGTGTCAATGTTTGACATTCCGACTGGATGGCTAGCGGTGAGAATATCGAAGCGGATCGCCACTATAAGTGGCGCGTAGCCGTGCCAGAAAATTGGTTTTGGGGCACCCCTAGATCACTGGAAATGGCCCTTCCTAGGCCTAAAAAGGACCAGCGAAACAACTGTTGTAACACATATCAGAAGGGACGACATAATACCCAAAAACTGATGAATGTGTATCCTCTTTCTTGTGTTGCCCACCATGCATGGCCGTAGCTAGGGTAATATGAGGGGGGGGGGAGGGGGTTGTCAATGTAGAAATTTTCGTGGATGATCTTTCCAAGTGAGGGACGAGAACATCTGAGCGGAGCGCGCTTATAGGTGGCGCGTACGCGTCCGGAAACTTTTGGTTGTTGGCACCCGGAGATCTACTGGACAATGGCACTCCTGGCATAAAAGGACCAGCGAAACAAATGGCCAAGAGCGAAGGTTTTTCTTTACTGGAAACATAGGCTGGTTTGAGTTCTTGGAAACAATATTGAAAACATTAAGCGGAATAGGCCTATCACAAATACATCAAGGTCCCAGGGAGTTGGCTGCTGCCTCCTTATTGTGACGTTCAGTTAACTGGCTGCCCAGCACATGTTCAGACTTGTAACAAGGCGATATCTATATATTCATACGTCCGCGCCACTATAAAGGACTCTTAGGAGCGTCAGAGAAAAACATGTTTTTGGCACCCTCGGAACTGAAATGGTACTTTATGGGCCTAACGAATGGCCCAAGATCGAAGTTTTACCATTGGAGGCTAGCGTTCTATGTTCCATGGACAACTTTTTTTATCAGGCTCAAGCAGGAATTGGGTTTTATCCGTCAGTAATATGACCTTTTTGACAATAACTTTGAAATTTTCTGGGGGGCCAGATGGGCGTTTGGGGGCCAGGCCCCCCAGCCCCCCCCCCCCCGTGGCTACGCCCACTGGTGGATTCTAAGTCTGAGAGGGGCCAACTTCAACAAACACTGTCAGCAGATATCTAACGAAACGAACGGGCCAAATTCAAAAGCTTGTCAGCAATATGAGAAACATGCATGGTTCGGCTAGGTATGCGAGTTACCAATATGCTACGGGTCAATCCAATTGTATTGGTGTTAGGTCAAGGTCAATCAAGGGCGCGGGAAGAGGTTAACCTCAATGAAGTAGTCAGTAAGTTATCCAAGAGATCAAGAATGTACAAGTTCGAACTAGGTATTTCGGTTCCTTCATGGGGAAATGAACCCATGTCTTTGGCTTATGTGCAACTATATCAGTAGGGCGGGGTATTTGAAACTTACTCGATAACACAATCCAGGCATACCGGTAGTGGTCACAGTAAAAATCACCCACCTACCTTTCTCCATGAAAAAAGGTTTCGGTGTATTAGGTGTGTCTCATTCTGTTACAAGAGTTTGATATAGCCAGAGGGGAAAGGAATCGTAAGCGGAAGTGCGTTCTTATTAGTGTATGTGAACATGATGATAGGTGTATAATATGTTGACAGATCATATTTGCTCACACATAGATTGTATGCATAGGCCTATGGGGACCCTGGTAACTCAGAAGTAGGATTACTTTTAACTCTTAAAAATTAAGACAAGTGCGGCTTGGATAGACAGAGTTATTTCGTGGGGAAATTGCTTGCGCGTTTGTCAGTCATTCAACCGAAAATCGAGAGAAGCCGGGGAATTTTTCTCACTTTGCTATATTTCCGACATTAATTTTACAGGTGCGGTATTTACAAAATATAATTTCATGAAATATTGGAAACGATTTAATTGGGGGACCAACTAGTATTCTTGAGTTTTTTTCTAGCTTTTTTTAATTTGACCATTATTCTTGCTCGGCCGTATGGTAAGCCGTTTTACTTTTTATCCGGTATTGGAGAATCCACAATTTGCAGATATCCTCGAATAAATTTGAAGATATCGGCAAATCATTGGAAGATATCCCCAATTATTTTGAAAGATATCTTCAAAATTTGAAGATACCCCCCTTAAGTACATTTGGTGATATTTGAATAATGAAGATATCAGTAATGATTTGGAGAATCTACACTTATTTGAGATATCTGTAAATCAATTATCGATATCTTCAAATATTTGGAGAATCCACAGCGAATTGAGGACATCCGCAATCCATTTGCTGATATCTTACTTGAAGTGTAGATATTCAATACGTGCTTTCCGTGTTGTATATATACAAATTTAATCGTGGGATATCTACAAATCTATACAGAATCTACCAATTCATTGTGAGATCGCACTTCGACCATAGATATCTACAATTAATACCGTGATATGTTGAATTATTGATTCAAGAATTACATTTTGTAATTACTATTTAATTTGGAGATATCCTAAAATCGTTTGTAGATATCTACAATGCAATTGAATTGTTGATATCAAAATTTCGCAGAGCCGTTTTAGTTTTTAATTCAGCTTTGGAGATATCTTCAAACTAATTAGAGATATTCTTCATATGATTTGCGGGATATATGCCAAATATTTGAAGATATCTCCAAATGATTGTGGAATATCCAAATATTTGATGATATCAGCCAATCAATTGAGGATATCTTCAATTAATTGGAGATCATCAGCAATTCAAATGTAGATATCTGCAAATAATTGTGGATATCTACAAATACTGTCAGCCGTTTCACTTATTGCATTTGGAGATATTACATTAATTGAAGAATCTTCAAATAATGGATTGCGACCACGCATGCCTGGGTATTATGGGAAGCCTTCATGGTAGGGGACTTCCGTCGGTTAAAAAATAGAATGTGTTAAATTTTTGGGAAGAAATTATCTTCCATTGTTATCTACCAGAAGTTATGTACCGTATTTTCTGGCTGCAATTAAAGCGTAAATTGGTCTAAAAAGAGTATTTTAGATTATCGCATGACCTAGGATATCACAATTGGATGCGTCAGGCCAAACCTCATGGAGAAAATAATTACAATCGGTACGCATGGCCCGCGTTAATATAAAATAGCCCAGGGCCCGGGCTCTGCCATGGAGGCTATCGTGTAACAACATACGTAGGATACGTACGTACGTGCGCGCGCTACTGTACCGTTCTGCCGTACCGTACCGTACCCAGGCCGGGCCATTGTGAGGTAAATTCTTGGTAGGACCCACCTCATTCCGAGCTCGTCCCATTATGAAACTTGAGAAAATTCATAACAGTTGTAACAGTAAAATGGTTGAAGAATTAATTATTCTTTCATTAAAGTATCAAACGCATGAATAAAAATTATCGTGGGAAATATAACATTGTATTGCACTTCCTCAATTCTCTGCACCGGCGACCTGAAGTATGCATTCCCGTCTTCGCTTTCGCGGATTCAAATAAATAAATATCTGGAGTTTCTGCCAGCACGCTACCGTACACCAAACCTCCATTCGGGACATCGCGAGTCAGCGCCCATAAATAACGGAAAAGGAAGAAGTCTGTAACTCTCGCCAGCGTAGACCAGGCCAGGAAACCAAATCAACAAACGTAACGGACAAGCTTGTTTTTGCCTCGTTTAAAGCTGGCCTGACTTAGCTTGTAGTTAGTACTAGAAGCTTCTTTTTTTTAAATGGTTAATCGGAAATGTAAACAACAGTGGAAACGGAATTCATAAATACGTTGTGGGCTCGTTGTTACACTTAATCTCTGCGGTCAGCTCTGTTGGACGGCATTTAGCCGTGAAGAACAAGTGAGAGATCGTTGAATTGTTCCTCTCTAATGATTAAGATCTTTGTCAATTGTTTGGGCGTTGTGAGACTCAGCGAACTTCGTCAAGGTGGGCGTTTTGCCTATACGATGCTTCAACGTGACTTAAAAACCCGTAAAATGCGAGTGAGAACGCCTGCACATTTATTTAACCGCCAGTTTGCGGCCGAACTAATATACAGCCGCCAATATATGCAATCGCGAAAGGCGATATGGACGATATAACGAGGATGTGCCGAGGTCTAGTACGAGTAGTGTAGCAACATATGCAAGCCGGACATACCGTTAACGTGAACGAGTATAAACAGTGCACTGCGAGTGGTTTCAACGAAAAACGGGTACGGCAGAACAAACGCGCCGTTTCGTTTATTCAGCATATGGAGATATCTACAATTATGTGAAGATATCTCCCAATTCATGTGATGATATCTTCAATGCATTGAAGATATCCACAAATAGACCAGTAGAGGCACAGAACGCGCCGTTTGGCTTTTATTCAGTATTTGAAGATATCTGCAAATGAATTGTAGATATCTGACAAATGAATTGAAGATATTTTCAAATCCATTTATTTGACGATATCATTTCAATAGGTTTTTTCGATATTATATGAGTCTGAGGATATCTTCAAAGAATTGTAGATATCTATAAAAGAATTGGGGAGATATCAATAATAAGTTGCAGATATCAATTAAATAAGCATATCCACAAGGCAATTTAGATAGCAACAAATAGATTGTGGATATCTTAAATGATTTAGGGATATCATTAAACATTTGCTGATATCACTATTTATTGTTGATATCTGCAACATTGCAGATATCCTCAAATAATGTGGATATTACAATCATTGAAGAATCTGTCAATCTATTATTGATATCTTCGATATTTGGAGATACTCAAATGAATTGTTGATAACTCTAATTATTTAAAGATAACTTCAATTGTTTACGTGATATCTTCAATAATTGGGGATTCAGTAAATATTTGGAGATGTCTCTTATTAATATAGATATCTTCAAGTGATTTGCGGAATCTGCAATTACTTTGGAGATATCGACATTTATTTGAAGATATCTTCAAATAATTGTAGATATCTATAAAATGCCGATAAAAAGTTAAAACGGTGCCATACGGCCGCCAGGCAAGGCGATTGCAGAAACACCCATTTTTTTTCACCTTCAAAAGGCATTGTCGTCTGTGAACAACTGTCGAAGTTATATACAGGCCATAGGCTTAGTTGAACAAGACGTTATAGCTCCATACAGTTTGCCATATTGGTCAGAAAAAAGTGGAGCATTACAAATGATTAGAGTTGCGTGTCGAATAAAAGCCAGCAGCAAATCAGAAATAGGTAGAAATTGACTTGACTTTCGGTTGCTACTTTCTCTTAAATCCATCACAGTAGCAGCCATATCTCCGGACCGAATTTAACCAATGCAAAATTAGACCATGTGACATCACGGCTAACCGCAGATTCCCGGTAAAACAAAGCCTATGTGAAACTCGTTGGAAACCCTGTACCAATGAACCATAGATGGGATCCGAACAAAATTAATTCATACGTTTTGAGAATTGTTCCATTGATTTTGTATGGAACATACCTATCTCGTCCTTTGTTATCTTTTCTGTTCGAAAAAATTACATCATGCTGAAGTGTTATTGTGGCTTGCATCATCCACCGTGTTCGTAGATTAGTCAAAAGTAAATTGGAATGGCTCAACAAGGCAAACGCTAAAAACCCTCAAAGGGGTATGAAACTTTTGATATGGTTTTCACCCTGTATGTTCAGTTCGAAGGAAAGTCTGGACAGACCATCAGCCTCAACATAACCGAATCTAAAATCTGGCTGGCTAATTTGGGTTTGCGCAGGGGCGTCGAAATGCCACAGTTTCCCAATGGGGGTGTGAACTTTGGGACAGACAATATGTTCTGTCTTGAGACCGACTTTTTGTTGACTATTTTGTTTTTTCCAACGTTTTTAGAGGTGACCGTAGGTGCTTACGACGAGGGGGGGGGGGGGGGGGGAGGGGACTAATCTTTACGTAGGTGGCTTCCGTACAAGTCCATTTGTTGCAGTTTTTATGGCATGCTTCGTTCACGAACATCATAAATGGTTTGGCCGCTCCGAGACCGACTTTTTGCCGCTACGGACCGACTTTTCAATATTAAGGGGGTTACAACCCCCCCCCCCCAAACCCCGCTGTATTTTACGCTCATGGGTATGCGAGCGACAGAGCCTCGTAGTCGCACCACTGCCCTGCTATTGCAGCCAATTAGTCACATTGTGGAGATTTCTAGTTCTACCCTACCCACTGTGTAAAACCGAAATTTGGTTTCTCCGTTACTCAGTGCCCTACGGAATCATGCAGCTAATTTTCACTCTCCTTTAATTGCCTGTAACGTTCCAGTTTTCAATCTTTGTTTTTTGAGTATAAAATGCATAATATTATCTGATCGCGCATTCAAACAATGGACAAGTAGGTATACTTAGTTCACTATGTAACATGACGAACCAAGAACTACTTTCTTGGTTCCCAATTTAATTGCTGTCATATTGTTTTCCTTACAGAGTATCTCCAGAAATGTTTTGAAGGTAAAATTGAAAAAAAATACGTCCAAAAAAATGTGTTGACCAGAGATTTTCTGGGGGGGGGGGGGGGGGTTGAGTTCGGAAACCCATAGGGAAGTGCGCACTCATAATTGGCCTCACCCTCCCTGTTGACAAGTCACAATTTAAGTGCCCCTAGACACATGCGGCTGCAATATTAGCAAATAACAGCTGCAAAACCTCTTCTGGAACTCTACTGCAGAAATTGTTTTGTGTTAAAAAATTATTGCTAACTGATGTAATGGGTGGAGGGGGTTTGACCCCTGCCCCCCCCCCCCCCATCGGGGTTCGCACTGGATGACATGATATTGTCGGGTGGGAAATGGTGGAGACTCAGTTAGATCCATGCGATTGGGTTCATGTATCTAAGCGCATGTGTGTGCAAGTGTGCAATAATATAACGCAGCTCGGAATCAGACAATGTCGACACTGCAAATTCCTCCCCGAATGTTTGTCAAAATTTTTTTTTTCCTTTCCTTCGAATTTCTCATCTCAGAAAAATGGTGGTGGGCATCTCCGCCTCCCCCCCCCCCCCCCGCCCTCCCCTCATACTCCTTGAAAACACTCACTTCGTTCCAAAATAACTCTGCATTTTTCACATGTCCCTGGTGCGATTTGCTGCTCTGAATCTTGAAATGTTTTTTTTCTGCCAAAATTGCCGATCACAAGGGCGTAAGTGCCCTTCGTTGGGAGTTGGTCGAAATCCTCAGTTTTCAGGGACCGGTCAAGATCCTCCATTATAGGTTTTCTTTTGCCACGTTCTCGTTTTCTTTCGACGTAAATCTTTAAAACAATCGCCCAAGTTCTCGAATTCCTTGAGTTCACGGATGATAGGAACGTAAATACACCGCATGATTCCTTCTGTCCGAATTGGAGGGCTAAGGAAGGGGAACGGGGCTTCCCCCTCGTATGTCCACGCTTTCAGCTTACTTTTCAAGACGCATTTGTATATTTTAGCGTCCCATGCAAAATTACACAATTGTACTAGCCTATGTAGAAAAAGCTTGAATCTGCATACTTTTTCTAGCGCATACAGGCAACATAAGAGAGTCAACCCACACGCAATTTTTTACAAGCTATTTCCGCATTGTTGTACGTGAATCTAATCCCTACCCTACTCTCTGATCATAACAATAGACACAATTGATTCCTTAACAATACCGACAGCCAATCACGGAGATCGCTGTAAATCTGTGTGTTAATTGACGTATTGTTAATTGAAGTATTGTTTATCGCATGAGAAGCCGGCGAAAGGTTTTGCAAATTATTTGGATATTGATATAAAAATTGATATTAGAAACAGGGAATTCAAGCAATATCCGACGGGGAAATGTGGGAAAGTGGGAATAGCACGAACGACGAATGCTCTGAAAACCCAAAAGGGGTTTTCAGACTCGGAGAGTGGGAGTAACATTCCGTCCCCACAGTTTCCCCCAGCCCCCCAGCACCCCCGCTCCCTACGTCCTTGACCCATCCTATTCAATGGTCATTGGTGACGCGAAATCCTAATCATGATCATCTACACCGAACTCCGATGCCACACAGAAAATCGTCGCGACCCGTCGTACGGTTCGGGAGAAATCTTGCGGACGAGAAAGCGTGACACACACGTACACACGAACGCACACACGCATACACACACCTGCACACTCATACAACACACCCACACATTACGCACGGCCATTAATACTTCATAGATTCCTTCCCCCTTAGACAAGAAATCAAAAAGCGAAAATCCGTCCCAGTGGAATTCGAATCTTCACATGGTCACAATGATAATGTAAAATTATCTGCGATATAACCGCGGAATGTTTTTCGATTTTCGTCTGACGTTACGTAGACAGCAACATCCAGTACATTGGCCGGGGTTCTGCGCGAAGACGCCAATTTTTTGCATCCTCATGATTTTGATCTCGCCTGAATGAGAATTCAAGAGAGATTGCGTCAACTTGGGTGTATGTCTGTATGTGTGAATGTTTGCATGTACACCCTTGTTTGTCACGATATCTAACTACGCAAACTGGTATCAGTTCCACATTCGGCACGTGGGTTAACCAAAAAACCCAGTAAGTCATTGCACTGACGCATAAAACACTGCTATCACACCTATCTCCATCTATGTTTCTTTGTAAAAGGGTAAAAAACGGCCTGTAAAACACTGATGATTTTAAAATCTTTATACCGGTATATTTTTCGCACGCGAAACATTTCAGGGTTTGGCGTAATGGGAATTTCGGTCGTCCTGTGCAAACTACACTGTGACCTACTTTTCTAACCTTTGACCTTTTGACCTAATGACTTTGTGGCGTTCTTGATCAGTTCTTGTAACGACCAGACCTCGTGTTGGCATCAAACCAATAGTCAAATTAAAAGACGTAACTAAACACATTATCACACGCTATCTCAGTTATGCCTATGTAAAAGGGTGAAACAACGGCCACCTTGTCGAACATTAACTTCTGCAACCACTGTGGTGGCTACCACTGGACCCACTCATGTATTCACTCAATCTGGCTTAATATTGGACATTGAACAAACATTAACTTTTGTCCATTTGTTTCCAATCTGGGAGTGAACCAAGCTTTTGATTAAGACCTATAATATCCCCACAGTGTATCGTGATTGTGCTCATTAAACCCAGCATAGGCAGGTGAAACCCCTACTGATTTCCGGGAAATTAGGGATTATAGGCACAGGGTATTATTTTGCATGTAGTTAATGAGGGGACGTGTTACTTGACAGCACAATCTGTACTGCGGTGTGTGGGGATTTTAATATTTCTGATACTTGCCTTCTCAGATAATGTTCAGATTTTAGAATGACTTGAAAGTCTTCTTTTTGTTTACGGAGGCTATATATTTGGCAATGAATCACTACGCATAGGTGCGTTCTTGTTCCCTATTGTTTACCCAACTAAATGCCTCTTTAAACTTTGCTTTTTTTTAGCACTTTTGAAAATAATCCTCGAAAAATTGTGTTGTGCTCTCTATCGACAAGCTGCGTGACATATTAGCCATGGTTGCTTTCACATCCTTTTCTCTTTTTTACACCAGTGACCTTGCCAAATGAATAAAGTACGTGTGGATATTTGGCTATCCCTGGATAAAATATATCTTGAAGTTACGCTTGTATAGGTTTGGTGGCACGTTTGTAAATGCTGAATATTCAAGTTGTGCCGACACGCCTACAAACAACCCGATGACCATCGAATTGTCACCCGTCACGGTGGTGGCGCCTCAGAGTAAAGCTCGATGTGGATTAGTTTCATGACTGCTGTGACACCGCCCTTACTGACGTGGTGACGAACTACGTACAAACCATGGAGCTAACACCCGGCCGGTGTTAAGCAGGGTTACGTTAAGACTTGTCGGGACACAGTCAGAAGCGAATACAAATATTGCTCACGCTCGTATACTCTGTCAGTCGATAGCATAACGCAGGTCGGTTCAGAAGGACGATCTATAGTAATAATGAAAAACTCACCATCACGTGAAGAAACAAGTATTCTGGTCTGCATCCTCTCCGGGTTGTTTTCTTTTGTAGTTGCATTATTGGGGTAGGCTATTTTCAGAGAAGGAGAGATTTTATCATCATTGAAGAGGATACATTTCCGGACGGTGAGGCGTGTTTCAACGATCGCCCGCATCTCAGGCTTCTGTAATCTATTCTTACTATTAGTTGAGTTCCGGAGGAGTGATGTGCCATTTGAGAGATTCTTCTATAATCGAAGAAATATAAGTATTACAGAAGAACAGCGACTTTGATATATGTAACAGAGACCTTTTCGGGGCTTCATAAGTCTAACAAAAACTGGAAGCAACGATTGTCATTAGTGCCTATAATGCGTGCTAGAATTAATTACCGGAAACCTTTGATCAATTAGAGCCGTCTCTAATTTTAGAGGGGCTGTCGCATGATCTAGAACTACGGTACATGGAGAGAATTAGTTAACCGCTGCAATGAGGACAGCAACGAAAGTATACAAACAGTTGCCGATTCGGAGTCTTAGTGGTTTAGACCAGGCGATACCAATTCACCAAAAAACCGAAAAAAACTTGCTCTTGCATGGGAGACAGCGAACGCCGGTATAGCGTTACAAGATGGAGGATGCGATTTTTGACGTTTCGTCGTTTCGTTGCTGATGGTGATACTGTGGTTATTCGATGTGACGATACCAAGGGGTGGTCACCGTCTATATCGAACAGAACCGAATAACGGTATCGAGAGAGGACGGCCAGAGGGACGCCCAACGACCGACCAGGAATTCATTACACCGCCCAAACGGAACGATTACGCCGCAGAAACCAGATCAAGCAGCGGCCGAACCAACCAACGAGGGGAAAATACGAGGGAGACCTGGGACTCCGTCTTACAATCCAGGTGAGTGTTTAAGTATGTTGTGAGTGGTGGGTATGCACGAATGGGTAAATCCTATTTAGATAGTTTCGTTACCGGTATACGACATGAGCGTGGTAGGGCGATTATTAGCAGCATTGTATCCGTGCGGCACATCTATGCCGTTGTATCACCAATTTGAAAGTGCTGTTCGACTTTCTTTGAAGTGGGTTTTGACGTGCGGTTTTAAAGACTACCAAGAGTCACATTCGGTGGGCCAGTTTTAGTAGTATACAGGTTTTTTTTCAGTATGGTGCTAGATGCAAAACATTATACGGGACAACAGTTTACTTACCGTATATCCGTATAACGTCTGGTGTGATCATGGATGGGCCTTGCTTCTTTTCCTACTCTGAATTACGCGTGGCTGTATTTTATGATTAGTATCCATCGTTGGTAATGATGGGGCTAGATTTGGGTATCGGTGTTGGCTTGGTATACCACAAACAGTTCGTTTTTTATTAAAACGGAATGCCCTTTAAAACTGAACATGAAAAAAGTAGGAATTATTCTAACAAGTTAATATTATGCTCGAATTTGATATAAAAAACAGCTCTAGATAATATTGATGTGAAACGGTTTTCTGGCCGGCATGGACGGTATAGGTTCGGATGATGGGAATATTTAACACTAACAGCCGTTAAAAGATGTAAAATCCCATACGAACATATACTCAATAAAAAATAGTATTAATTTTTGTGAAGAATATTTGAATGGGTAAACTGTAACCAAGTTATTTAATTCCTTACTGCTGCCTCAAGTGCAGAATAGACTCACAATAATATGCTCAATCTGCCGTAGATACGAGGGCGCAACCACTGGGTCGTGGGACCTCCACAATTTCAAGAGCGCTCCATAATTAAGGGCCTCGAGCGGAAGATAGGACTCGCAGAAGTTATTAACGAGTGGAAATAGCTTTCCCGATATTTGTTGTTCGTTCTACTGAGGGTGATGAATGCGTTGAAGAAAACAGTTATTGTTTATGTTTGTCAAGAGTCGTGGGGAATTCTTTCGGCCAATTGGGTGATTATCTCTTTTTTTCAAACAGTTCTAATATACAGTGAGGCATTTTTTCGTGACGTCATGTAAACGTTTCATCACTCCAGCATCGCGCCGGGTGTCCACTGTTATGAGACGAGTATGCCCCTTTAACACGATACCGGGTCAGGAGATCCAAGTGAATTCATATCTAATCTATGTCGTGTTCTCGTGTAGCTAAAAGCGGTGGTGTGAACTTCTCAACGGAAGATTTGGGTTCAGAATAAGTTTGATGCCGCGATTTATGACCCTCAGTCTAATCCAAGCGCTGCAAATTCTTGCCCTGAACAGTGATTATCCAGACTGAGTCTAATCAATGCGGCAGGCATGTTAGAATCCTGCTTCCATGGTTGTCGTTTAATCTCCCCATCCAAGGATTCGAAGGCTTCAGTATAGTTTCCAAGTGCAGTCGCTTTCCCCACACATGTCACACGAGAAATGAGCAGGGGGTGAACAATTCATATTCAGATCAGGTTGAACCGAGGTTGAACAAAGACCCCCTCCTCCTGTCCCAAAATAGGCACTCTACCAATCTTATACCTCGCCGCTCCGCATATCAGAGGCCAAAAAAATATAAAAGGGTCCATTAATAGCCATATCCTCTGTGGGGTAGAGTGCTGTGTAGCTTCACCACGAACTCCTGTATATTTTGGTGTAATCACTTATTATCCCCGGGTGCACATCACCCTACCACCTGTATCCCCCCCACCATATTCAACTCTGTACCCATCCAACCATGTTCACCTCAACCCTACCAAGCCTGCACCCACGCCTCACCATCCACCCTGTACCCACCCCCACGTCCTTCCATGTTCACGTTATCCTAACAATGCCAGTAACCACGCCTCACCATATCCACCCTGTACCCATCGTAGCCATGTTCACCTCACACCTACCAAGCCCTGTACCCACCGCCTCAACCCCATCCACCCTGTATACCCTCACAACCATGTCCCTCTCATCCTACCGCCCTGTATCACACCCCCTCCCACGTTCTCGGAGCTCAACTCAACCAAAAGAACTCAAGTCACATCAATGATCAGCCTAACGCAGCGTGAACATTTTCCTAATTCATCTACGAGACAATGCCACCAATGGTCAATTATCCCCAACCTTCAGAATAAGGGCTTAGTCTAGTAATCGGGGGGTTTTTAATCAGGTTCGTTTAGGGGCTTTAATCAGCCTTGTTAAATCTCCGTGTCTGTCACAAAAGTTCCTCTCAACCCTGTCCGTTGGCTTTAAAATGGCTGCCCAACCATGGCGGTGTTCTCAAGAGGGGATAGCTCTATATCAACTGTGCGCCCCGTGTGGTCATTGTTGGGAATAGGAATCGCCTAATGATGGTTCTAAGAGGACAATGAAATTAGTGTTCATGGTCTGGTGGTGCTTCCGTCCCTGCAAGTCCCCATACTGTGAGCCGATAATATTGCTTTCATACACGGATTCTACGCAGTGGAAGAGAAATGACCAAGCGGGTTCATCCGTTAAAACCAGTCAATATTCATTCCGGTGTAATCCTTCTCTCACAATGGTCGCCTTTTTTTTTCCACTCTGGTAGCCTCTTTCTAGCACGTGCTTGACGTATCTTGGTACGGCCCTACCAGTAAACAGGGGTGGGTGAAGACAGTTGTTTCGTGAAATATATGTCTTATGGATTGGACGGAGTCCCGAGTCGGACGCCAAAATCGAAAAAAATGTAATTTGTGGCACTTGTGTGCAAAAGTGCGCGACATTAAAAAAAAATATTCCACTGAATTGTCCAAGATGGTTTTGTGGTTGTATTCTCCTGTTCCGTTGGGTCATGAAGGACGTTGATTAACCGAGTACCGGTATCCAGACGAGTTACAGCCAACGGATGAATACTTCCCTTTCCTGCTCAAAACTTGGTTTTATTTATCATCACGTTCCATGCAGATTGACCCTAACAATCAAAGCGTGGTATACACGCTGGTCCTGCCTTTTCAGTGTTGTCATCTCTTATTGCGGGGGAACCTCTGTCGGCTCTGAGGACTATCATATTTGAATCAATATCCGAAGGAAGAGTCCCTCGATCATAAAAACATTTCTTGCTCTTCCTCGGAAAGATGTGAGACGGAAAGCGCAATGTCAGGTTGCTTTCTTTTTCCGTGAGCTGAAGGCCACGTTCCGGTAACTCCAACGCCACACACCAGGGCGGCGGCAGGGTTTTCCTGGTTTAAGGTGGTGATCCTCGATTGGTGACGGATTTGAGGTGAGGGGGTCCTCATCCACATTCGATTTTTTTTTGTATGTTGAACGTTCATGTTAGAATCAATCTTGTGTTATGTATAGTCTCACATTTACACCCACCCTACCCCTACAAGGAAAGATTGCCAATGCATTTTCGGGCGGAAATATTTTTTCGGGTCAAAATGTTATTAGTGGCGGAGTGGCGGCGCCACTGTCACACCAGCGCGAGCAAAACGGAATACCACGGTGTTTTTTAGCCGTCGTAAGAATAGGATTGCAACTGAGTTATTTTTGTGTAAACCTCGTCAGATCGACAAGTTAGTATTAATGTGTCCGTGACGAAATTTACTGCGACTCTATCGACGACAAATTTGGTCTCAAGTAATTTTTATTTTATTGTGTTATTGAGGGGTGGAGAGGGAATGGGAGGGGTTTTCGAATTTCTTCTGAGGCGTCGTTGTGTGTTATTGTGCCTGAACATAACCGTGGTTCATTGCTAACATTTCAGAGTGGAAAATGCGTTTCAGGAGTGATGCAAAAATCATTGGAAATTCTTTATCTTTTTCATCGTTTCAGACGTACCTCCAGATTGGGTTGCACAGAGCTAAGCATCGAACGCTACCATACGGACGGATTTTGCACCAGCGTTAGACCAATCACAGAAGTCGTCTGTGCCGGAGAGTGCTACCGGTGCACTCCTACCACCATTACGCAATTCCTCAGAAGGTATGGTCCCGAGAGTAAGACTCGCGAATGATCTGGTGCGTCGATGACGTCCGCAGGTACAGAAATGTGAACTTGCTCTGCAAAGGGCGAGCGCGAAGGTACGAGATATCCACGGTGCCGCTAGCTGTCGATGTACACGCTACATAATCGCCACAATGATCGATTTACACCCCAAAACGTCATGACACCACGTCGTCGAGATCGGAACCGGAAGCAGACAGAGCCCCGTGGAACGCCGGTCGAGTGGAGGAGGAACAATCGGACCATTTAGAGCTAGAGAGAGGCTCGTACCCCCGCTCGTAGGGAAAGTTATTTCGAGGGGATGAGGTCTCGAGACGTCCCGACAGCGCCCAGTAATCTTCTGGTCATGAAAATTAAGATTGTGCTAGTCTCGTTCAGTCGGCCCTAATGATTTAAGGAAGAACAAGTGGGTTTTCGCGATTGAGGGAACTTGACAATAGTGAGAAGAGGAAGTGGGACGGAGTACAGCTTGTCTGAAAGTGGAAGAAGTGCACCACCAAGCCATCTCAGTTGGAGGCGGTCGCAGGAACGAGCTACACATTCTAGTCTCAGATCATCCGTTTCAGTTAAATGATCGGAACAAACACGCGGGGTTTCAGAATTACAACTAGCATTGCAGCACACAATGTGAATTACTGAAGAAGGGAGGCCACCCGTTGTTTACTGGAACTGACAGAATACACTGACCCACACCAACCATCTTAGTAATGGGAAGACTTCTTCTTATCGTGCATATAAAACCCCTGTGCTAGTCGTTTGTTTTATACGCATCCATCCGTTCTGGATTTAGGATAGTTGGCCCATTCGACGTGAATTGACCAACAAAATTGGCCCTAAACATAGCTTTCCCAGGAATGATTCATAACCGATCATCATTCAGCCGATACATCCCTAGAACCACTGCATGCCATATCAGGCAGCTCAGGCACCCAAATCCTGCATGATCACACGCGGTGGCTATGCTCATTCAAGCGAGTCAAACTTTTGAGGGTGGGTACTTCGAATTGCGTTGCCTTTCGGGAATCGGAATGCGTTACCAACAATATACTTTCACGAAATAATGGAAGTTCGGGGAACCCCCCCCCCCCTCCCTCAATGAAATATCCGTTCTACACACTCCGATGCCCATATGACGGGTCTTCTTGAAACTTGCGGGGTGAGTTGACTCAATTTCCGGCGTACAGGCCTGCTCACGCGGCACGCGACCTGGGATCTAATCAACTGCCCTAAGAGAATATACCTTCCGTCCTTGTTGCCTTTAAATGCATGCCACTAACTGAAGTACCGAACTGAATCTGATATCTTGCGACTTAACTGGTATTATATTATATATATATAACATAATATATTTGTTTTTGACGAAACGCACCCCTGGCCATTTTTAACTCTTAAAACTCTGACCAGCGTGCCCGGTGACCACGACGACAATTATCATATTTTTCAAGAATCGCCGTGTCGTGTTGACCATCAATAAGGTTTTCCAGTTTAGTTATATTCTTTTCTCGAAACGACTATTTGATAAATGTTGAATGAAACTTCAATATAATCCTATATTTAACTTGTACAATTCATTCAAATTATCAACTGTATATACATAATATTATTATCATTGGTTTGAATTCACTAAAAAAAAAAGAAGAAAAAAAAACTCTGTTATCTCTTCTCTTTTTTCGCGCCGAGTCCATGGACAGTTCCAGTAAATAATGTTTGGACATTATTTCAGGAATTGGTTCTATCCAGTATATACTGTCTTCCCGTCTATTGAATATAGACTTTGTGGTCAGGTCACTAAGCTCCGGACGATAATCTCAAATTGGAATTCTAGTATGCTCTAGAATGCTTTAAGTTCAATTTTGCCTCTAGATAATCGCTTCCATTCCGACGTATCACTGAATAGAGGCGGAACTTTTAAGAAAACGTAGTATGCATGGACTCGCGAGACGTGTATAGTCATGATCATGACGAAATATTGGCAAGGGAGCCCCATAACAGGACTACAATCGTGACTGATGGCCTAAAGGAAATCGTCTCTCAATTCCAGCTGTCTTCATTTCTTCAGAGGAGTCGCTAGACTAGATTATATTCTGTCCTAATATCATGTCCGATCCTGTAGTCCACTGCTGAGCACCTGTCATGCCTGTACTCGATCAATGATTGCTTCTTTGTGTAGCTACCCTCCCCCACCACCAAACTCCCAATTTTTTTCAGACATGGGGGGACCATGGGGGGGGGTCAGAACCCCCCATGACCCAAGTGAACAATGAATTTTCAACACAAAAACACTTATTTTTTTTTGCAGTTCAGTAGTGATTTTGCAGCTGTCCACTTAGCAAAATTGCAGCAAGCAATGTTTTTCCTAGGGCCCCTAAGACTTATTACTTATTTGCCAATTTGCCAATGGGAGGGTGAGACCATTTATGAGGGCGCACGTCCCTTGGGTTCTGACCTCAACCCCCCCCCCCCCCAGTGGTGGCGCCAGGATTTCCCCGACGGGGTCCGAGTTCCCCGACGGGGGGTCCAAGTTGAAGTTCCCCGACGAGGCTCACCCTACCCCTAGGTCAAAACCTGCATTTTTGATGTTTAATTTTTTGAACATTTTTCTTGAAGAAAAAAAAAAACGAAAAAATGAAATACACACTATGTTACTTTCAATAGCTTCCCACTCAATCAGGCGACCTTATTCTGTTATTAGTAGAATAGGGTCAGGTATTCCGATAATTGCACAGGATATACCTGGGCACTGCGTCGTGAAAGCACACCACTCTACACAGAGGCAAAACAGTGGTAGACGGCAGAACGAGCATCCCTCCCCAAAAGAATTGTAACCTTGATCTCTTGCAGGGACATTTCGAAGATATCCATAAGGCTTGTGTATCCTATCTATATATCCAGATTGTCTGTCCCCTGCAGGAAGATGATTACGCTGACCTAAAACTCGAGCGAGAAACTGGCAATCTAATAGAAATATATGAGGCGCGCGAAGCGCGCCGAAATTTTTCAGCCTCAATAAGGAATTTTCACTATAAGAAGTTTGGAAATATATACTGTCGGGGCAAAAAGCCATCGCCGGGGTGTGTACATGTCAGCGTACCCACTCGGGCTCCCCGACGAGATTTGAAAAATTCCTCGACGGGACGGGGGGGGGGGGGGGAGGCTTCCCGAGGGGGGGATCCCCCTGCCCCCCCCCCGCTGGCGCCACCCCTTGCCCCCCGTCTTCCCAGACAAATCTCTCGGTACGCATGGAAGTGCGGATGCGGGGTACGGTATGAAGTTAAAAATCTAATATGTACGTTGGTATAGAAGCGAATATATTCGAATATATTGTATACTGAGTAGCCGAAAGCCATTTAAATGCGGCGTTCATGTTTACAGACGTTCATTGTCTTCGTGAGAAATCCGTAGAATAAATTTGCGATGTGTGGCATCAAAGCCGCTTTAGTACAAGTGGTGATCCAGACCACACCGGATAGAACAAGAACCCAACTTTGTGTAGTGATTCCTCGCCTTATTTTCCGCTAATACGGCTACACCGGATAGGATTTGGGCGGAAGAATGGTGGAATGGTATCAGTGACACTTACAAACAAACAAAACTATTCCGCTCGAATTCCAGCGGTCCACCACCGGGGAATTTCCTTAGGTGGCTTCACTTGCAGTTGCGATGGGCGAGGTCTTGGTCTCCACTTCATGGGTTCCGCTGTGATACAGTGGATTTTCTGCAGGTTGCTGGGATTTGTTACGGGATATTTGCGATAAGTCTAGTCTGTCGCTGAAGCAGTCACGTTGAACTTTAACTTCGCTCCTCCAGGTTCCGAGAAGGGGTCGGGTCCTGGAGTTCACTGATAGTCTTTTCGGATGGGGACGTAAAATGGCGGTCCGGGAGCAGGTTGGGATTGGTTACACCCCTGCCTCGTTTCATCTGAGCACTAGTCGAGAAGAGAAGGCGAGTTATCGCCGGTGCTCATCCACGATCAATACGGCCAGGGTTCCTAGATGAGCCTCAGTTGGCTTCCTGAACCCGTAGAATCAAATCAAAATCAAATCAAAATCAGAATAAATCAGCCTCTGTCGCAGGAGGCAACAAACAGACTCAGTCCCGCGCATTTACGTATCTTTAAAGACGCATTGTCGTCTCGAATCACCCAGCGGATTATGGACGATGTTGATAACGTGACGTTACAAAAAATCGACCCATGGGTTATCAAAGCTAAGTTCACTTTAACAATATTGTCAACACCTTCAATTTGCGCAGCTGTCCTATACCCAGCCACACTAATTTCACGGCTAAGTGGTAGATGACTCCGAAAATCGGCAAAATGTTTTCAGTCTCCGTGATTGTTTCCATCGTTCATTAATGGTCAAATCTCATTTTTGTAGTAGAAAATTGCGTATCTTCTCGTACCTGTTATATAACGTCTTGAGAGAATAGTCTGAATTTAGTGGCAGGTCCGAACCAGTTCCGAATGCGCAAATGGATGTGGGGTTCAAATAAAATGACTGATTTTGTTGTTCTTCCACATTTCCTGGAATTTTTACCGGATACGACCCGTTTAGGTATCATTTTGAGCGCGGAAGCGTGATTCATGGTTGTATTATTATTTGGATTTGAGTCTATGAAATGAAAAACCAAAATATCGCGTCAGAGTGTAGGTGCGCCAAAATGATGAGGGACCATGCTAATTGTGTGATGGAGGCCTAGCCTATACCGTATCGACATGGATTCGTGCCACGTGGAAGTTCCTCACCGTGACGTCATGCAAACGCCGCCGTCGATTTTTGGTTCAGTTGTTACCAGATGACAATGCACCTTTAATAAATAATACCCTTCACTCATTCAAATGTTCAATATGCTCGATGAACAGAGAAAACCACCTCAGGCATATACAAGTGCACTACGAACGATTAATGCTGTTACCCCCCGAAACCGAAAGACGCCAATCTGCATTGCCACAGAGACCTTGACGACGGGGGTCTACCAGACGGATGTTCACGGATTCCGATGTTCCCAGGATTCGATGTTCCCCGTTTCCGTAATATATTTTAATGGCTCCGAGTTTCGATGTTCCCGAGGTTCGATGTTCCCGAGGTTCGATGTTCCCGAGGTTCGATGTTCCCCGTGTTCGTATAAGTTTTAATGGCACCCGAGTTACGAGGTACGATGGTTCCCGGGTCCGATGTCCCCGAGGTTCGACCATCGGGAACATTGAACCTCGTAAATTCGGGTGCCTTTAAAAATATCCGGAAACGGGGAACATCGAACACCGGGAACATCGAACCTCGGGAACATCGAACCCCGGGAACATATCCTCTCGTGCGCCCGGTCCTCAGATACTCCGGTTTCTGGAAGTATGTGGGTCATATGGTACTCCAGAAAGACCTGTAAGAAAAGTTCTTACAGAATGAACCTGCTTGGCACTCATTTCTGTTGCGAAGAAGATAAGGCGTTGTCATGTTCCGTGTTTCGCATGAGTTGGGTGCTGCGAGAACAGGTGAATGTTGAGAGCCTTAATTCTTGCCTTATTAGAGACCAACAACAGCGATAATATGTTCTAGTCGTCTGCGGGCAGTCTGTTGTTGACCGCCATTCGCCAAGCTCGAGCAGATGATATGTTAAGTCCAGAAGAGACCATTGGGTGATCGATTGCTTTTTGTGTGGCGTATTGGCGTCCCTGGGGCTGCCGGAATAGTACCTACTACGGGTGACTGCACTTACATCACGCGAGCACGACTCGAGCCTTTCTTAACATTGTTGTATCTCTGCAGTTGCCACGAAACACGTGTGTAAACAACCAATGTTGTCGTCTGATAGAGTGGGAATGCACTGTACCCAGCTGGTTAAACACAGCACCAAAAACCGTTGCGTGACGTTGCAAAAACGACTGGCATCTCGACCTGCGATGGATACTTTTAAATGGATCTAAACAGTTCGAGGAAGAGCCGCGAAGACGTTCTATGACACGCTACACCCAGAAAGAGACCAAGTATCCTTCACCCCACCTCGGTTTCGGTGAATCTCACCGGTGGTGTAGCTAGTGGGGGGGGGGGGGGAAGGGGGAGTGATGAAAGGGAGTAAATCCATAGGTATATTGTAAACCCTTCAGTGGCGCACTCAGCCCAATTTTTAGTAAGACATATGGGCAGTAAGGATGTAGACCGTTGAGCAGAAAACCACGCAAAACAGCGATGGGTACTCTATTCCTTCTATGGGACTTATGTACTAAAAATTATATCCCAACGAATGGACTTAGCCGCCAACCTCGAGGGGGGTGGTGGGGGATCCCTATAGTAGGAAAGAGGGGGTATACGTCCTCAGCCGATCAGCAACGAGTTATCCGATGACGTCGTGGTTGAAACGCTGGGTGCGTTTTAGTCGAGTGTTAGTGTTAATAATTTGCACAGCGGCACTCGACGCAAAAAGTGCCACGTGATCAGTAATCAGCGGTCGTTGGCAGGAAGTAATAATTTTGTGTACAAATAATAACTTGTCAACAATTCAGGTTGCCTTCATTGAGGCGTGAATGAAATAATTATCTACAGTAAACCGACGAGTAAAAAGCAACCCCATTTAGGAAAAAAATGTTCTGCACTTGTTCGATCTTAACTAGTGTTAGGAGCGTTCACGCAAACATTCTTCTGTCACACGCCGTACACTCCAAATATCACAACATAACAGTGCTAGATATGTGCCGTGTGTAGTGCGCGCTAACTGCTGGATCATTGGTTGTGAAACTGCGCGGAACTCGTGCCGTATTTTCATCGCCTATTAAAGTCTGAACGTGGAAATTGTACGTCATCGAAATATTCTTCGCTGATGGACAACGGCTGCATGGTCCATGTCGATCACCTCCCTAACATTGTTGCCAAGAAAGCCACCTACACTGACACTGTTGCTAGGCAATTACGACGTCATGGAAATACTCAAATTCTTATGGGCAGACTCACCCTGATAATTACATCACTGACACTGTTGGTAGGCATACCTCCTTCCCTGAAACTGTTGCTAGGTCAACCCAAGGCAAGAACTCATCCATAAGTAGGATGAGGCCTGGAAATGGCCCCTCTCACTGCTATCCTCCTGATATCATTAGCGTCTGGACACGGGATCAGTAAAGTAGAACCAGATGTGAATTCTATGACTCCAACCACAAAAAGCTGATAAGTACCGAATAAACTAGACATGTGTAGGCGGGTAAACCGCCCACGTGTATACTCCCGCTTTTGAGCAATCTTTGGGAAGAAGTATCTAACACCCCCTTAAAGACCCACCTTTGGTCAGAAACCAAGATAAACTTATCCACCAAGTTTTGTTGTAATCCATGGAAGTAAATAGGAACAATGAATTATGCAAAGTTGACCCACGATGGCTTTGAAATGACTTCTAACTTCGTGAGGACAAAATGTAGCTCCCATCCACGAAGTTTTCATTAAAATCTGACAAAGTTTGGAAAATCGCATAAATATCGCAATATTGACCTTCGATGACCTTGAAATGACCTCCACTTTTTTCGGGATCAACTATAGTCCCTACCCACCAAAGTTTATTTCAAATCCGACTAACTTGGAAAATTTCGCCCATAACCTATGCAAATCAAGCGGCCCCCAGAATTGCAGTGAGCCACTTTCGAAACTATCACGAGATTTCACAGGGCAGGACAGGGTCCCAAGTTTTCAGATCATCGGATAAAGTGTGAAAGAGTTATTGCGCTAACGCCTCAAGTTTCCGGCGCGGCGGCGGGCGGGACGGCGGACGGACACACACCCAAAACCATAATATCCCCGGACACTTCCAGTGTCGCGGGATATAATTGACAACGGGGATAAATTTGCAACGGCCAGTTAATGTAACGTAACGTATGGTATGCCATCGGCATAATACTGTCTATGTATACCTATACATATCTCCATGCATGTCTTCGTTCCGAGTAGCTACCTGATGAAGGACACTCGAGCTGGTTATGAGTGTTTTTAAAACCAAAGGTATCCAGGCCTGCATAGACCCTGCTGGGTCTTTTCGGCGCATGGTTAGGTTATTCACGCTGTACGTGAGTATCACGAGACTGGAATGCCAATGATCTTCCTCTCTGTCTCGTGTAGGTGGACAGATCACAGGACAGACAGATTAGAGGGCGTACTACTTGGTTGGTGATTCGGTATTGCGTGTGGGAAACGCTTCGCCGGAACGCCCTCACAAGGGCTAAGGTCTGCATGGTTCTCAGGCCTTGTATGGGTTCGGTACTCAGCCCTGTACGCAGCCCAATAGAAATATAAATAAGGCATATTTAAAATATTCAATATTACTATGCAACGTCATAAAACAGTAGGCCTATGTCAATAGTTTCTTATTCTTTCCTCCAATAGTCAGCGATCCTGAGTTAACTGCACAACAGCATGAATAGAGTCCTCTATATACATATATCACCGTAGGATGTATATAGACTGGGACATCCCTTTTTCCTATCGATCTGGGAGGGGCAACTGCTCTCCGTTGCGCCCTTGCTTTTGAGGTTAACGCTCTTCAAATATTTACCGTTCAGCCGTTGGCTTATTTTAACTATACTGTGCATATACCGCTAAAGTGACGCAGGGCTTTTACACCTATTGTAAGTGGAGGCGGTTGCGTGACATAAGTTCGGTTAACCAGATTTATAACTGCGCGAGGCTGATGCAGGTACTGATTCGTCGCCTAAGTTCTTGTCGTCGGAGAACGATGTAGCCGTTGGTTTCCTACCTCCCTCCCTCCCTCCCTCCCCTTACCCATTCTCCGCCGTACCGTCAGCACGAACCTACTCTATATAGTGGTGGGTGGCAGCTTTATGATGGATTAGCTGTATAGATCAGATTAGCTCCGGTAGAGCTCCGGATCGAAATGTTGCTACCGACTACCAACACTGGCGGTATAGTCTCCGGGATTGTCGGAGGGCGCGTAACGGTCGCGTTACGTCCCTATGATCGGATAAAGCGCTTTGGTGCCGATATCAGTGTTATAGAGCGTTCATTCCAAGCCCCGGACATGCTTTACTGAAGCTCCTATACAAAGCGGAAGTCAGTGTGGAGGCCTCGTTGCTATGGAACACGCCTCACTTGCAGTGGTGTTATAGTGACTATGGGCATTCCGCGACAAGATTAGCAATTCGTCGTAAGATTAGAATATGCTCCGTTTGACAGCCTCCTATGATTCGAGCCTCACATATTAAGCTGTAGTTCACATCCGTGTTGTCATACCTTACGCCTAGATGGGTGTTTCTGCCAGACGCCATCGATTCGTATTCCCGAATTAATCATGTTGTTTTTGTGCTTCCGTAATAGATCGCTGATTTTCCCGCGTTTTCTGAAACAGGGTAACACTCACTGAAGCTGTTGCAGAATCTTGCACTATGGCATACCACTATACTTACTATGGAGCAACAAAGGTATTTCGGGGTCTATGGTCGAGGAAATTCGCAGATAGAGAGTGAACAAACTGAATGTATTTTACGACGTTACACCCAATAGTGCGCCTCCTCACTTCGAGTTTGTGTTCTCTGACAGGAAAAGGAACAGGGCCAAAAAACCGCGCTCTGATGTCTCTCCAGTTAATATATATAATAGCTCCATGGCTCAACGTATGAGCGCGTATGACAATGTCAGCCTAATGCGCAGGCGTCTCAATTTCCAACACTGCCGTCGTCCTCGTCTGGCGCGCTATTCCGCTGTTTATCGGCACTGCGCATTACCACTTCTGATTGCTCTCCACATATTGCAGTATTCCTGTCACAGTAATTGCTGTGAAACGTTCGATCCGAGATACAGATCTCGTCTAACAGTCTAATGTTTTGAGAAAATACCAAATCTTGCTCTAATGTTGTTGATTGTTTTTTGAGGTTGGTTGACATGTTGCCGGAACGCCTTGTGTCCGGAATTGTTGACAGTGTATACAGAGCGTAAACAAGAGGCAACATGTGGCGCAACTTGTTTCCAATAATTCTCAATCTAATTATTATCAACTTGTGTGCGATCTCTAATTGAACAGTGTACAAAAGTGAATGTGTCCATGTATGTCAGCAACATGTGGCCCGGCAACTCGTTGGCCAGTATTATGTGCAACATGTTGACAGTGTACACAGACCTTTAAGTAGTCGCGCCTCTTGGAGCTGCTCGCTACCTGCCAGAAAACATTCCAATGCCACCTACATTAGGAATACCCTCCCCCCCCCCCCCCCTCTCCCCCTTCAGTTATTCTCTTCTTGCCTTCGTCTTCCATTTCTTTCTCTTCTCACTTTCTTTTTCCCTATCTTTCTCCTATTTTCTTCCTCACTTTTGTTAATTCTCCATTCATGCCTCCGTTATTCCCCTCCATTCGTTTGTCAGGCGGTTCATTTTTTTCAGTTCTCGATCTCTCCCCCTCCCCCTCTCCCCGCTCTTTATCCTTCTATTCCGTGGAAGTCACAATGCCGCGAAAATTGTTGCAACAAAATTGCTCACATTGCCTCATTTGCAGCTGGGGCAGTAAATTGGGTTGGAGAATAGCATCAAGTGACCTCCATTTTCCCTGCTTCAATGTTAGTTTTCGTCCTTAGGATGGAATGACACTAGCATTCATCATTGCATCGGGTGTGTGGGGATTCCGCAATACTTTTGGCGAGGATTGTAAGTATACGGTAATCGTCACCGATAAGAAATCGCAGATTGTTGCCTATGTTTGTTATGACCAGATAACTAGGCCCATGGCTTCGCCCGGATCGACCAATAATTCCGCCAAACATAAGGTCGTTAAATCAAGTATGTAGCCAAATAACGCTCGTCGTTAAATGGAGGTGATGCGTTTAGCCGATCGTCTCGAATCGGACTCGTAGATCGCTTTTGGACTTGCAGGAGTACCCATTGTCAACAATAGGAGACAATAGAAAACTGATTATATACGTCGACAGAGTTTTATTGAATACCAATATACAAGTGAGTTACCCCGCTGAATCGTATCTCTGCGATCTCTACAAATTTCGAGCAGTGTATTTTGTGGTTATTGTTGTAATTACTGTGTTTAGAGTGCGCTATTGAGAACTCCCCTACGTAACACGAAGATACAAAACGCACCCCATTCGAGCCACCTGTCAACTAGTTCGATGCATATTCATGCAATCGGGACAATTAAAGAGGCGATGTCGTCAAACTCTGTATCTTGTACGACATGACCAGTCATATTCCACTTCAACAAAATGTCACCCGGTGACGTCATGCGAACGACGGCGACGACAATTCAAAACAACTTCAAAACTTGAAAGGGCTTGCGACTTCTGGTTCATTCAATGTATCATCTTTGGTCAGACAATAGTTGTATAGTAATTTGTGACTCAAGTACAGACATGTTGTCTAAATTTCCTTTACTCGACATTTACGTGATACATACCAGCCCGGAATCACTAAGCCTCGGCTTTCGGGTAATCATTTCGAAAGTTATCAAATTGGAATATGCTGAAGGTTTGGTTCTTGACTTCGAGGGAGTCGTAGTGGGGCGGCGAGCGAGTCGCGAAGCACGAATTCGAACAACATTGTAGCTAAACATTTCGGAATTTCTCTTCTAATGCGTTGGGAGTTGGGACCACCGCATGCCCGGAACCATTTTTAAAAGGCGACTAATTTTCACAGTTTGATCAGTTAAAATCTGTTTGACATTGGTCGTGTGGGCTTTACGCAACTGATTCTGTCTTGTCGCGGTCGAGTCAGGCTAATGTGAGGTGTAACACGGACCCGACCACGCCAAGACTTGTTGAGTCGTAGTCGAGTAGTGCTTAGTTCAGGTGATACGAGGCAAGAACAATAGGTGTCTAAATTAATACGCGAAATATTGCATAGTTGATATAATCTCGTGTTGCGGAGCAGAATTCACCAACTTCCCACTTCAGTCGGAACATTCAGTTTTCAAGTTTTACAAAAGGTCAAAGGTTAGTTTTGCTAGATTTTCAGTGATAGCATCTGGTGCGTGTATTGGAATGCATTACGTTTTGGGGAGAAGAATATCATTTAGGAAGACAGGGTCATTGCAACCGTTATGTCATCAAAAGTCATTGAAGGTTAATAATGGGGACAAATTGGCAAAAAAACTATATAGATTAATGCATCAGGAGAAGGGAAGACCAATTTCATGGAAGGTTTCACATCATCCAAGTTCAGAGGTTCAAAGGTCAATTTTCTGGCAATAACTCACAAAAAAATGCAGACAAGGTGGGAGAGGATACAGTGTGATCCTCTAGTTGACTTTATTTGTGGGCACTTTACCTCATTTTGACCTCGGATGATCTTTACCGTTTGTTTGTGCTCAATTTAGTTTTTAGGCCGTTTTGGATCTCAACGGTACCGGTACGTTCCGATCATAATTATGATGGTTTGACCCGTGTTTGACCTCTGTGTGTGAAAATATCTGAGGTCGAGGTTTGAAATTGAAGAATTGGTGCAGTAGGGATTCAAATCTGGGCAAGAACTGCCAATAAATATCTTTCT
The DNA here is from genome assembly GCA_026419785.1 of Sclerodactyla briareus. Lineage (NCBI taxonomy): Eukaryota > Metazoa > Echinodermata > Holothuroidea > Dendrochirotida > Sclerodactylidae > Sclerodactyla > Sclerodactyla briareus. The sequence goes on along the minus strand of JAODTK010002854.1, from coordinate 115,996 downwards.
CTCCTCTCACAACTGCCAACAAATGTGAGGATATACAGATCGGAGGTTTTACCCTTCGTCTGCCTGTAGATGTGTTGATTCAAATTTGATGTTCCAGAGTGCGCAATATCGTTAAAGAGGATGGTTGTCCCACAACACCAGGCAGAAAATAGACGATGCCGCACTGTAAACAATTTCGGTAGAATTTACAGTAAATACTGGCAACTCTGCTGCAGTAATTTACTGTAAGTTTTACCGTAAACTAGATACTGTAAATTACAGTTAACAGTACGGATGCATTTACGTAATTTCACAGTAGTTTTTTTTTTTTTTTGTGAAATTTACAGTAAAAGATTTACTGGCCAGCACAGTTGCCACTAATTACAGTCAATTCTACAATATTTTTTTTACCGTGCGTTCACATGACATCACGACAAAAATCGCCTCCCGGTATATCGAGACTAATTTTACATTACCATATCATGGTGACGATATACCGTAACAATATTACCGGACGACGATACCTCTTCAGGTTGCTGTCAGCATGTTAATATCCCTCCTCCACATTGCGGTCACGCTGCGCCACAGTTTTCGGGTTGAGGTGAAGGTCCGTAAAAGCACAGCATCCGAATGGTCCGCATGCAAACTTACTGGGCCTTATGGTCTGGCTCCTGCCCGAGTGAGTAGATCATGAAAAGTGTCAGATCACGATGTAAGCTCTGACATTGACCAAGGTCACGTTCTATCCTGGCGGGCAATGTTCTTGTACCAATCAATACACAGCTCTGCCTATATCAGCTATCAACGTCAACAAGTGTAGGCATGTCTGGCCGGAGAGGTGATCAAACTAGGGATCATTTGAGGTTATTTTCATGGAACACGCGTCTATCAGATGTGAACACACATTTCTGAACCGGCTGTTCAATCAAGTTTTCTTATATACCAGGTATACTTGTTGCCTTCTCGTTGGACGCTCTACATGAGAGACTGAAGCAGGGGGGGGGGGGGGAGGACGCGAGGGACAGACAATTTGCCAGTGTTGCTGTCTACCTGTACCACCTCCCAATATTGAAGTACTCGAAAGGATATAGCATAATTCAGACCTCGTGGAGCATGTGCCATTACCATGCGCCATTCAGGGGCGGCGCCAGCGAGGGGGGCACGCCCCCCCCCCCCCCTCCGTCGGGAAAAATGAGAGGGGGTCGGGGAGCGGAGGAGGAAAAAATCGAGCGAATGCGAGAAAAAGAAAGAAAAAAAGAGGGAAACGAGGACAAATGAAAACATGGAAAATAAGGTGTTGGTGGATAGGGAGGTGGACTGATTCTGGGAACGATACTGCTGAACTCTCATCGGGGAAATTGGACCCCCTCATCGGGGAAATCCTGCGCCACCCCTGGTGCCATGTATTTCTAAAACTCTGTGCAGTTCGTTCCGGGGGACTTACTCTTAGGGCAATTATCACTCACACAACGAAATCAGTCCACAGTTCTGCTCAGCTTCATTCGGATGGTGTGAGATAGGAGTGTGACAATATCTAGGCGTGACTTATTGGGTTGACAGGTATGTCACAAATAACAGGGACAAGCTGTGATTGTAACCACCTGGTCCCGAAACATAGGAATTCCTTCGCACCCATGACAGTGTATAAAGGGCGTACCTTTATAGTCTTTTCGTCGTTGGGAATTGTACCTCAAGCTTAGTAGGTCTACTAAAGTATCAGAACCGTAACATCACTGCTATCAGACCAAAGAAGAATATACCATGGAAACCGTTATGTGCCTCCAGAGCGTGTGTATACTAGTTAACAAGGCAGCATATGCATATTTACGAAGAAGGATCACTACGCAGAGTTGCGTTATTGTCGTGTCGAATGCGTAATCAGTGGTACTGCAGAAGTCCTTGATCCAAGTACGCAGTAATGGAACCCATGATTGCACGCCGTGCGCGATTCTTCCGCAGCAGTAATGGTGTATATAGAAGACATTTCAGTTGGTCAACTCGAATCAGGTAAAAAAAAAAAAAAAAAAAAAAACTCGATACGGATCTAAACTATTTATAGGTTTAAACTGAACAGTCCGCGGATTATAGTCCTGCATCAGTGCACAACGGACGACCTGTAACTATAAATCTTCAATTGGGAATTATAGGGCCGTGGAATATCCTGACAAAGGTGTTTGAGAGATTTACCCAGGACGGATGATACGGTTGATTTATTGGAAGGGGGCTAGTCTCTCTTTGAGAAGCGAGACCATGGAGAATAATAATTGGGCTGATGATTACCGGATTGATATGGATGGTTTAACAGAGAAGGTGAGGTCCCACAATGGGGAGGACAATACCCTTTTTAGTGGTTTCTTTAATAGGCTATACCTCTCACCCAAGGTTCCTATTACGCAAGAATACACTCCAGACAAATGGAAGCCCTAAAGAAAAAACTATCAAGGATATAGAGAAGGAGAGTGGGTGAATCGTAAATGCCACTATAGAACGGGGAGAGGAATTACATATATTCGGGGAAATCCAATACACAGATGAATTCACCCATCACTCAATCTGACGCGTCCGGCAATGTGAACCACTTGCAGACACGTTCCCCTTGCCTAGAGCTGATATGATCGGCTTTTCGAGGCTGGATTCTGTTGCCTGTATACTATAAGTTTAGGTTCGTTTTGTTTTATATCTGTACCCAATAATAGGCTGTAAATAATAAGGAAGCCTTTATCAGAGGGTTTATGCATGATCTGCGCAACAATTATGCTTCATTCTGGTACAATACTCCGTACCATCCTCAAGTGGCGGCGGAGCTACAAATTAGGGGGGGGGCGCAGACCAAACTTGGATAGATTTTTGTGTGTTACCATCTAAGCGGGCCAGCCACCCACTGGTTGGCGCGGCGGAACAATACCGCAATTTTCGGGTTTTACAAACCTCCCAGATGGCCGGAAACGGCACTTCCTGAGCGTTGTGAGCTCTATGTACCCAGTCATAAAAGTTGGGTCATGTCTGCGAATGTTGTTATCAATAATGGTATGTATGAAGACTGATGATGCATATCAGATGGTTTGGTGTGACAGCAAATTCCCGCTGAGGGAGATCTCGGGGAAAGAAGGTATGCCCCATCCTGCACCCCCCACCCCTGCCCCCATCTAAGAAAAGTGGACTTCCTCATTCATTACGGTGAATTTCCCTGTGCCATGATCGAGACTGAGGAATTATGATGCTCACCCAGGTAGACCCTCTCCCGCCCCCTGTTGGCCATCCCGGCACTGTGCGCACGTGGTGGTTAGCGCTCGGACTGGCGTATGTTAGGGGTTAGGTGACTCCCGAAGGGGGAACGAACCAAACACTGGAAAGTAAAATGTTGTAACACTTTGGTTTCCTCGAATTTCACAATAGTTGACAACTAAGTGAAAAATTATTACGTACGTTTAAAAGACCCCAAAGTGGGACTATTGGTGTCTCTGAAACGTACGTAACACCTTGTTTCACTTGGTGATGAACAATGTTGTGTGTGAAAAAATCATTATGTATGGAGCCTTAACAAAAGTTGGGGGTCATGACCCCCCGGACCCCCTAATGGTTGCGCCCTTGTTTTACAGTATACAGTTTGATACATAAATCATGCTGTTGGTGTCTTTATCATTTGAAACGTACGTAACACCTAAAGCCATTACTGCAAGATAGTAAATGATAAAGTCTTTCACAGACATGTCATTTGATTTGGGGTATTTCATGTTATCATAAGCTGAAAAAAAAATGCAAAAGCATCACTTTTCTTATTCTAAGCTAAGGGACTAAATCTTTTCAAATGTCCCATTTTTTTGCCGAGTATGTGGCTTGTACATCAGCGTAATTCGATTACAGATTTCGCTACAAGCTGCGAATTATGCAGACCACTGGCGGCAACGGGTTTGGTACGCAACATTTGTTGAACTTAGAAAGGATACTAGTCCACATTTATTAGGCCTGTAAATCTATTGTCTTATTCATCATGTCCGCAGATTGTAAGCTAGTTCAATTGGATGGTGATGTAATTTGCAAATTTCATCTGGTCAAAATTTAGGGGGGACGGTTTCCCCCCCCCACTTCAAATTTAGGGGGGACGAGTCCCCCCGGCCCCCCGCCTTGCGCCGCCTATGCCATCCTCCATTCGTATGCGATCACTGGCACCAAACGAGGAGGGATCGGTTGACCATGTTTCCAATAGACGAGGAACGCAACTATTTGTAGTGATTCCTTGTCGAATATCCAACCTCAGTAATCAACGGAGACTTTAAAATTACCTAAGAATATTGATTCTGAGCGGCAAAGTAGCAAAATAATTGACTTACCACACACCAACAAAGTCGGATTGTGCTACCACAGGATCGATTTCTTCAGATACGGTGCTAAACCACGAGCTAACTGCAACCACCAAGCCCAAACCGTCTTTCAATTCGCGGTTGAATGAAGTTGTGCTCCCAGTATACCAAAACTGACAGGTCAAGTAGTAGCATAAGAATAATAGCCCATGTCATTATTTTTTTTTCAGTGATTGAAGTAGACAGGTTTATCTCGGTACTGTGTTTTGCTATAGGCAGATTGGAACTGCGCGCCTCCCCGAGAGCAATACATACACATGTCGAGTAACTTGCCATGTCACGACTTTTCTATAACTCTGGGGCGCTGGGATCCAAGGATTTTTTCCCTTAATGACAGGTGTTTATATAAAATTGTTCAAAGCTTGGCCGGGAAGGTCCCGAGAAAATGACAGAATTCGTTGGAAGGTTCTCTTTACCAGCCACGTTGGCGGAGTGTCTAAAGGCATGATTTAGAGAGCTTTATATTAGTAATTTGATTCCTCCTGATTGATAACTTAAGTTACAATCAACACCTGATATACCACCAGCGGTGACCGGCATCGATCCCATAGAGTATCAGCTTGAACTTACCAGCTGACGAGAAATTCCCGGTGGATGCCGGCTTCTTACGATAGTCTCAACTTTCTCACTGAAGAGGACGAGAATACATCTTGAACTGCTACCTTTCCGAGTGTACACTCAATGAGGACTTTTAGAAAAGTAACATTGCCGTTTTATATATGTCTTTGATGGAAGAATTTGTACACTTGTCCGTGAAGTAGTCGCTTCGGCCTTCGTTATCAGAGCACAGACTCTTTTTGGGCCCTTAAAACATTTTCCATTCTCGTCTTTCGGGTTTCTTCTTCCACTGGAGCTCAGGACGACGGCGGATTCGCCTTCACATGGATGGTATCATTGTACAAAGGGAGCTCATGCTTAAATTGAATGAGTTTTTGAATTACAGAAGGACCAGACCTCATCGAGGGCGGGAAGATGTGGTTGTTTTGAAATGTATGATCCAGAACGTTCCGGGTCTTCACTGTCGGAAATCCTCTGCCAGACGTTAGTAATCACGGACTTGAGGCGATTATTGGCCGATTCTAAACTCAACGAGTTACAACATATTGTCGAGTAGTGTGAAAGCTTTCCCTCTGGCGTCATGACAAGAATCATCATCGTGGCGAGAAATCAGAGGCAAGTGTGTGTCCCAGTTCATTAGTTGGCCCGGAGACATACTGATGGAAGCGGTGTGTCATATTATGTTTGATGTCTTCTTGGTATCATATTGTTTTTCATGTGTACATTGAAGTCTCCCAACACTGCAACTTAAAGTCATCATGTCTCTCGTCCGTCCGTTCGTTGGTTCGTTCCGTTCTTCTGGTGTTTCGTCACATTCCTCAAAACGCTAAAACCGTATACAGGCGTCCTGGTTCAACTTGGCGGTTCAATTGGCGGATTTTAATTGAATCTCAATAATTACCCCAATCCAAAAGTCTTTCAGTCCATTTCCCTATGAAGCGCTTGTTCATAGCAGTAGACCATTCCAGAGGCCATTCATCTGTCCACACATCTCGCTCCATCCTAGGCCATTGTGTGACCTAGAAAGTGGTGTCTTTAGTGTGGGTTTCATTCAAGAATGAAATGCAGTGATCCACATTCTGAGAGGAAGTGAGTTGTCTGTCAACACACACGCCTCCAAGTTTCTGTTGTATGAAACGGGCAACGCAGAAGAAAGAACAAAGGTTTCCACATTTTGGGGTTTAAGTCAACAATGGTGGTTGTTTCATGTTCTCAGTGTTCATCGTCAGGAGGTAGTGGGAAGGTATGTGAGTGCAGGTTAGGCGATAACAATGGGGTTTTTTAATCGGTGACCGATTCCTACACATACGGATATTTGCACGTAGCTACCAAGACGTTTACGATTTTTGCGATTGTTTACCTTCAATGTACTTTCATCCGTGCAGTGACACTGACCAAGACACGTCTGTAGGCGGGAGAATACTTTTTTTCAAGGAACCTGTAGTATTAACAACACTTGGGGCATATAACTGGAGGTCTGACGAGGAGAGGTGAGAACGGTTCGCAGCTGAAAATCTAGTTGAAGGACTCGAGGTGAATGAGAATGAAAGCAGTTAAACAGTTAAATCGCCCCGTACAGCCCCGCTCCGGGGGTTCATTCCAGATGACAATGGTCTCCCAAAATGACCAGGGAGCAGCGAGTTTTAGTGAGTGATGTTTGAGGTGAGTGATGTTAATATGTTCACATGTATGTTAGTCCGGTTTCTGTCTTAGGCTCCAAGGTAGTGAGCGGGTGTTCAAGGTCCATGACATGCAATGCGAAATGCGTAGTAAATCATGCTAGTATTGGGATTTGCGTCTTCGATTAATAAACAGATAAAGTCCCATCCCAATTATTAAGCATTTTGCGTCACTGTGGATTTTCTATATGATAATAAATGCATGCATTAACGGACTGAACATTGCCTGGATGTTTACAGTCACGTTGATTGGAGAACGTGACTGTTTGCGCCCCTATTCAGCTGCATTTGTTTTAACAGACGTATACGTCTACGGTATAGAACCAAATGACCAAGACTTTGCCTAACGTTGTCCCTGACCTAAAGTGTCGCATCTATCGGATCGCCGTCGAATCCAATGAGATGTTTGAACGAAATTGGACAAATGAAAATGTCAGGGATTTCAATCGGCAATAGAGTTCATGTACTCATCATGGGAACACACCCACCAAGTATGAGCCTTCATCCATTCAGCTCATCCAGTTCGTCACTGTTGGACATTCGTAGGGTTCCTTACTTGCCTTGTTACTGGAGTTCCAGGCTGAAGAGGCGTGCTCCGATGCTGTAGATAGTCACAATAATGGAGAGATTTGCATACCAACTGTGAGCTTCATTCCCGAAGCATTAGTGACTGTTCGTGTTTGACAAGATACACGAAGATGTAAGCCTCGTTATTTTGCGTTCTCACCTGTACCCAAAATATATGGGTTCATTCATTTTATCACAGGGGAAACACACATTACAGATTTGAGTTTCATCATCTAAGCATGGTAATATATCAAGTCACCACTCAACATTCTCATTGGCAGATTTAATTTTTTTCCCAAATACTGACAACCAAACTACGCAAATTAATAGGATTCTGTTACTTCCCACGAGGAAATGTACACAAATTAGAACAACGTAATGATAAGATAAACCGTTCGGAACTGGTCATGTGTACAAATAATTTAATTTAAACTTCGATCTCTTGCTGACCCGAATAATAGGGATTATGTACTCTTATAGAACACGCATGCCAAAGTATCTTCTGCTTTGTAATCGTGTTTAAAAACCCCTTCGGGTATCACAACGAAGATGTGGTGTGCAGCGAGCCTAGCAGACTAGTAGCTGTGTGTGGGCAAGCTGGCCCTAAACATTCGGAAAAACTGGGGGCTCCCTTAAACAGGGGATGGTAATAATTCATTCTGGTGTCATTAGGGCTCCATCAACTGAGGACAACCAAGGGGGATTACTTCGTTGACAAGTCGCCGTACATACAGACAGACCGTACACACTGCCCCTGACGCATAAGTCATGACTTCGTCAGAATAAATAAAGGACACGTTGCAGCTGCCACGTGACTTTTAAACATAGGACTACTAGGCTTAGGCGTTATGGGATGATAAAGAACCAGAGATTGGTCAATGATGTTACCAACATCAGAAGGGTAAATGAACTGTGCAAAGTCATTAGGCATATAATGTATGGTTATGGACTGTAGTGTGTACCTATACTGGGAAGAATCGAATTCGCGCCTTTAAACATTACCTGCGAGAGTCTGCGTTATCATGGTGCGGTGCCTGATGAAGCATAAAAGACAACCTTCCCATTGCGTGACAACGTGGCTCTAAGGTTTCGCTTCGAGCGTTGCGAATAGCGTTTAACTCAACGGAGATCTTCTAATTCTGTAATTCAATTGATACGATGGAAAAAAGCAAAAGACAACAATGGCCCATCAAACAATCTCGATATGGCTGCGGTATACTAATCAAACAGAATCTCACCACGGTTACACTGGAGTGGAGTTGATTGATTGCTTGGTCAAAGTCATAAATCACGACGACCAGAAAACTTACTTTAGGTTGCCTTGCAAGCGACATGGCCAGTAATTGATGTATGTTTCGATCCCTTGTAATCATGTTAATAAATGCATGGATTGACGGACTGGAAACAGTTGGCCGTGGAATGTGTGTACATTCCGTTAATGTGGAACGGTGCCACCGGCGCGTATCTGCCGCTGGGAGGGGGTTGAGGCTGCTGGTTTGTTTTAACATACGCATACGTCTACGTATAGAACAACTGACCAGGTACTGCCTATGTTTTTTCCCTGACCTAAACTGTCGAATCTATCGTTATCGTCGTCGAAATCCAACTGCAGATGGTTGAACGAAAGTGGAACAATAATGTCAGTATTTTCAAATACGCATTCATTCAGCCAGGTCATCTCCATGAACCGGCGAAGTACGTCTCTGCGTATAACAATCTCTTCACAAGTGCGAGTGATGCCTTTCATGGGGGGAATGTATGGGTTAATTCGGAACAAGCGCCGACGAAGAGGCTGAACAAGTCGGTTGCCGAACTGGCTATGCGAGTGCTGGCAAGCTTTATTTGTTGTATGCCTAGCCCTATGATGATCCGTCAGAGGAAAATCAACATCCACGCATGCCTTGCTTTGTGATTCCCGGTGCCATTACCAGGAACCACAAAATGACCATGCTCGTCCCAAATAGTCTGGATACTGTTGCAAGCGCATGCTTAAAACAAAACGTCCTTGTGTCCAACATTAGACCACCCAGTGCAATATCGCTGCAACTTTTAATTTAAAATATACAGTGCAGTGCCTCGTCTTGCTAGTTACATGAGAGTAAGATAAGTAATTTATTTACTGTGGGTTTTTCTGTACGGTGTTGGCCACTGCTAAGTAGTTTTTGTGTCCGTAGCCGTGCGACCTTTTGTGATTCTGATTTGTTTTGATTCGATTGAATTGGTTCTACGGTTCGGAAGCAGGCTCAAGAAGGAATCCCGGCCGTAATGATCGTGGATGAGCAGCGGTGATAACTCTCCCCCTCGTCTCGACTAGTGCTCAGAGATATCGAGGCAGGGGTTAACCAACCCAACTGCTACCGGCACCGACAGTTTACGTCTCCAGCCGAAAGGACTTAGTATTGAAACTCCAGAACGGAGGACTTATTTAAAGATTCCCGTAACAAACCCCAGTACCATAAAAAAAAAAAACATTCAAACGGCATACAGCGGAAAAAACGAAGTGGAGACCATCGCAACTGCAAGTACATCAACCAGGGGGAAAAATCTTCCGGTGACTGCTGGGATTCCAACCCGGAATATTAGTGAGAACAGTGTTCACGTTGTACCAAGTTAACATTCAGCCTGAGTCTTCTTTGGACACTTTCATAACCATAATACACATATTAGAATGCATGCCAGAAATAGCTTCATATAGCTGGACGGGGGTTCTCGGAAGGAAAATTGGTGAATTTTGGAAGATATAAAAAATTTTCAGGTGATTGTGGCCTACTGTGTTTGACTACTTGTGACAGTGTGTCCGGTAACCTTTTTCAGCAAAGATCTGTTTTTAATTGTCACACCATACCTTATAATCAACTGTTTGATTGACTGGTCAATAATCGCAAGCGACAGGTACCGCTATAATAAGAATAGTGTTTTTGCCTGGCGGACCGTGGGGCTCTGTGTCTGTTCAAGGTCCCTGTCGGCGTCTCGACGTACGTATGTTTCGTGAGTATTTTAAATCTTTCGATATTTGTCGGTGTGTGAGGCAATGTCAATTTGCAGTTGCCACGCGCCAAGTCAAGGTCAGCCAGTTTGATTGAGTGTCTCGATAATCACAGGGACAGGTAAAATGTGGCTGCCAAGGCATTATTAGACTATTATAGCCAGCGACTGGAGAGCGGGGGTCATACGTCTGGGCAGGGGTTGTCTGGCAGGGTTGTTGGGCAAGGGGTGTCTGGCAGGGGTTTGTCTGGGCAGGGGTGTGGCGTCGACATACTTTTCGTGGGTATTGAATATTAAAGAATTCGTTTGTTATTCGGCGGTCAGGGCAATCTCACAATTAGTGACATTATGAGGCCCACGCGGAGATCAGCGGTTGATGGACGTGTTCCAAAATTCAGGTGACAGGTTAATTTGGGCGGGGCATATCAGTCTTTTGCCAGCACCCGTCTGTGTTTCGTCAAAATGAGGTTCCAGGTTGCAAAACACTACGCGTAAACGCTCCAAACTGCCAAAAAGCACCTGTCGGCGAAGAGTGCCGAAATATCTCAACCTTTCCCGTTTGGGTTCATCGGGAACGGGTATAGGCGAAACTGACGCGGCGGGAGCGAAATATTTCTGTTCGGGCGACAGATAGCTAAATCGTATATCTTCAGTACTGATCAATCAAGCGCGGTATGCTGGATGGAAAAACAAAAGCACTTTCAGGAGTCCGAGCTCGATCCGAGAGAGTGAGTCAAACAAATTCCGGCGAAAACATTGACACGTCGAAGCCTCGCGTGCGATCACCTGTTGTTTTCATTGCAAAATTGAAAGTAACCACTCGCGGTGAATACGGGGTGGATGAATCCAATATTCGCTGCACGGGCCTCGCAGTGGGGCCCCCGACAACAAAAATCGAGAAGTCATACAGTATCCAATGAGGCCAGACAAATGAAGCACGAATTGTGAACGGATCAAAGTCTCAATTTGCCATACTGCTCTACGGCAAGCGCCTCCTTTTACAATCTCATTGTCAATAATGGTGGTGGGCTGGGATGGATGTAAAAAGAAGAGGGGGCGGGGGCGCCGAGTACGCTGACGCGATGTAGTTTAGGTAGACAGGTTATGTTAGCACACAATGAGTACGTATCATCGAATAATAGCGTAATAAGCTACTAAATGAAAGCCGCAAGATCAAATATAAAGAGGCTAATGGCCTACACAGCAAAGAAACTAAATTGTTTAGTCCGAACTAACAGACTCCAAACCCTTCGAGTGCCACGATAATAGGCACGTCACGGTTTATTATAGTGGTTCAGGCACCAGGGTTTGAAGCACCATCATGACATCTTTCTGAATTCTAAGCTGGAGAGCTGTCTCTTGTACAAATCACTCAGAAACCCTCGGTCCAGATACTGTAGTCACCGGGCCTGGACAGTCGGGGCACCGTGCTACAGAGGCCGAGTCTGTGCGGCAGTCTCAGAATCGCTCTGTTGGCCGGCTGCATGAAGCGGCCTCAAACCTCGCCCCTCGATCATGGTCCATGGACTTCGACTGTTATCTAAAAATCGGCCATGTGGCCCTACTAGGACGCTCCAGGATGCACTCCCCTATGTCCTTTGGATGCAGGTGTTGAGGTCTGCCCCATCCCTACTTGAGGCCATGTCACCTCCAGCCCACGAACGACTGCCAAGCTTGTCGCATCCATTGCGGCGGCCACTTCAGATCCTCCAGTTCGATCACCTCAAAAAGTATCGAGAGCGACGTAGCTTTCCTTGGGATTTCAAAAGCAAGGCATGTGGCGTGTATGACAGCAACTCGTGATCACAGTTGTGAGACTGGACACCCTAGAGATCCTGCAGTCCATTAGCATTTTCCAAATGGTGGTTCTTGAAAACGGAAAACAGATACCCCTCACAGTGGGATTAGAGCATACCTGAACAAGTTAATTTTCAGAAAAATGCCTTCTATATTTGGAAATAATTAGTTTGTATGGATCATGTGACGGATATACCATGAATTTATTTGACTAATACCAAACTTTGGTAACAAGTGGCAAGTAATACTTCACAGCACACAATACGTCTGAAGGCATCAACAAGTGGGTCAATCCCATTTCTCTTAGATCAAACTTACAGTTAGCAATGTAAATAAATCTACTACCCAAAATGGTAACGAGCAATCGTAATCGACCTACACTGGTGCCCCCAACTTATAGGTTCATTCACGAGCTTGGGTCACTCCAGAATGAGAACATATTGAAAACAAGTTCAAAACTGTGTTATAGGGTTACCATACGTCCTCTTTTAGGAGGACATTTCTCCTTTTTCATGATAGGTCCGCCGAAAAATGGTAATGTCTCCTCTTTAGAATTTGTGACGCAACAAGAATGTGTTACTTTCTTTAGTAGTATTTTTCATTTAATTTTCACTTTAATTTCTAAAAGTCTATTTGACCACTGAAGAAATGGTAACCCTAAGTTAAACGAACACAAGAAGCGTTATATTAAGTGGCATGGGTGCAGGCGATTTTACCTCTTGTCTCTCACTTAACGCTTATGAGACTTCTAAGTAAAATAAAACGTACGGAACACGGGTTCGGTTTTTAGGCCGTTCGAGAGTCCACACCGTCCAACATATTTCGTGGCGATCATTATATGCAATATCAACCATCAACTGAATATGAATAAGCACATTCCTTCTGGTTGCCAATCTGCAAACTATCAATTAAGGAACAGTGGCTTTTTTCCTGTTCTAGGAAAGTCCTTACCGAAGTCTGCATACAGAATCTCTTGTCCATTGCGTCCCATCTCATCTCGGTTGGATTATGGTAATAGCATTCTCGGTGTTCCCGATAGTCACATAACACGCTTGCAAACTACAAATTCTGCTGGCGCATTATCCACTCGTGCAAGGAAGTTCGACCATATCAGCCCGACCCCTTAAACTTGCCACTGGCTCCACATTATAGAAGAAGGAGAATCGAATTGCAAATTGTTGCTCTGTGCTTATAAAGCATATTCCGACAACGTCAATAACTGTCTGCCTGAGTATATTACGACAAAGTGACAAAGTATATCCCTGGCCGTTCTCTTCGTTCCTCTACCCAGATTCTACTACGTGTACCTCCTGTTATCGTACCAGCTACGGTGAAAATATCTTTCTCATGCTGTGCTCGTTTTATTCACTGGGGCCTTCCTAGTTCTGTAAGGTCAGCGGATACTGTGATTCTTTCAAAAATCAAGGCCTAAAAACGCTTTCTTCGTTAAGGACTTTTCACTCTGTAGGCTTTGTGGCTTCCTTTCGTTTTATTCACTCTTGACCGCTGTTTCTATTGTTATTTAGGACTCCGTGTTTCTTCTTTCTGGGAAGCGCATTGGTAGGGCTAATCTTTGTGATATTCGCTATACAAAATATGATACATTATAATATTTATTAAACCATTAATGCCCAGAGTTGAATTGATCTTATTTCCAATGTATGAGACGTTCAAAAGTCAGGGTGTCGATCCATTCTCATTGCAAATACAATCACAGTGCGATATAATAGAACAGAAAAAAATACCCTCTGTAAGGTGTTATGTGCTTTATATGAAACCATACAAAAGATTCGCAGCCGCGACGATTGTATATTGGAGGAAGGGAACGTATACATTCATTACTTTGTACGGAGGACTCAGTGACCCACTTTCACTAGCAGAGACCGCCAGAGGCATTATAATAAAGTGGGAGGGTCTAATCATTGAGGCGGCCCACTATCTGAGCGGGGCGCCACCCTCAGTTGGCGCGTAGGCGGCCTCCTGAAAATTCGTGTGAGCGGGACCCCTAGATCGCCAGGAGAAGCCTTTCCGTGTATTTGAGGCAGTAAAGTACCCAACACTCCTAAAATGAGAGTACGTTCCAGAGACGTTTCCATTTTGACAGTTCGTTGTAGGGATACGGCAAGAAATAAGTGACACGGCTCCTGGCTAAAACCATGGTATCCACATCTGGTACAAGATTTTCACTAGGGTCTAATTAACGTGTCGGACAAGTGTGATCGGGACTGAGGCGTAACAAGGGATAGTGGTCATTTGCAACGCGGAGTGCCTCGAGCACAGACCAGGGTGGAGACGACCAGCGTTTTAATGTCGATCAGTCTAATGAACATGTTACCGTACTATTACACTTGCGAGAACAATAGCAAGGATTCGGCAGGTTTCTACCCAGTGATAGCGCTGGCGGTGTCCCATTTTATTTATGTGGGGGGGGGGTGGGCGGTGCAATATGACGTCAAAACGTACAGTAATTGTGAACGATATGTACAGAATAGAAATATGCCACAAACTTTCAACTTGTGCTCTGGAATACCTCTTGGATCTTGCCATGGACTGAGGCGGGGGCTGTGCATCCATGTATCCTGCCCATCACGCACATGGTAACGGCCTTATCGATACGTGGCGTTAGTACGTGGGGGCACAACGGTAACGGCAATGATAACCGTCGGGTTTCCTCCATATGAACCGTCAGTTTGGAAGCACGTACGGTTTGAATTCACTCTAACTGGTAAATCGCCGTTAAAAAGAATGCGGCCTAAGTTTAAATGGAACGCAACAGGGCAGATCACAACTGTGCGTTATGAACGGATGAATCTTGACAATTTTTTTGTGAAACTCAAAATGGGTAGGTTTTCATATTATTTCTTCCAGTTTAAGGCCGCCCACTTCCCGACCGAATCCCAGGCGGCCCGAAATGCCTACAGCAAAAAAGTGCGGGGCCCGAAACGTGAAGCCCCCCTCCCCCCCCTCGTTCCTTGGTCCCCCCGTTAGGCTACCCCATACTTCATAGGCCACCATTTGGAACACAGCGAACGAGATATGAAAAAAATGTCTGTGATGCCTGCAAAATGATCAATCCAAATCTGGAGGATATGTGCCATTGTATTAAAACAAAAAATTACTTGTTCCGAATGTAAACGTGGCGGAAATCACGAAAGTCGTTTCACCGGTAACCATACTCTCTCATCGCTCTCAGTCATTGAAGTGAAGGCCCCCCGCCTATTCCATTTATTGGTGGCGCGGCACCCTTTGACATTTATGGAGGCGTTTACTACGACCAGGAGGGCGTGGATCGTCAGTGAGGTGATGATACCAAAGCTTGACCTGATTGATTACTAGGGGATTGTGACGGAGGTTTGTAAGAATAATACCTTCTTGCAAAGGACACCCTCAATGACACCTGCCAGGGCAAACGCCCACACCCGGCTACTATCTGCTTTCTATGTACAGTTCTGAAACTAGAATGTAGGCCTATAAGGAGGTTAAACCGCTCCCACGTGTATATATCGATTTGGAGCAATCATTGGGGGAAGAAATATAACACCCTAATAAGAACCTTCCATTTTGCGTCAGAAAACCAGGATAGCCTGCATCCACCACGTTTTGCGTTTGTTGTACTTCCATGAGTGTACAACAAAAGAAAAGTCAATGTAAATGTGCAAAAATTGAGCCAAGCTGGCTTGACTTGAAATGCCTTCAACTTGGTCAGGATCAAAAATATCGTCCCTACCAACCGAAGTTTGTCAAATTCGACTAACTTGAAAATTCGCCCGTCAAATTATACAAATAGCGGCCACCATGCATTGCGGGACATTGTTACTTCTTCAACATCTTACTCCGTTACATTCGCGAGCTTCGAATAATTATTAGCTAGTCCATTCTTTAACTAGACATCCGCATGGGCGGAATAAACCACCAACGTGTATTTCCCCATTCGATCACTCAGAGGGTGACATTATTCGCCATGTTTTCAATCAAGAAGGGGAGGATTCATGACCCAGAGAGGTGTGGGGGGTGGTTCCAAGAACACCTACTCGTGCGACAAAATGGCCGACGGGGGTGTGGGGTCGTATGGGGGCTAAAACAAGAGTGGTCTCAAAATGATCGCCAGCTGCCACAACGCCCAAATAAGCGAAAAACTCGGATTCGCAGAAAAAAAAATCATCTAAAATGGCGACGGTCAGAGCGGTTGTTGGCCAACGCCCACGTTGTTACGGTTCCAATTTTCGTTACGCGATCATGGGTGCAAAGTTTGAAAAAAAAACTGATTGGGGCAAAAACTGCTGAAAAATTATTTTCGCAAAAATAAAAAATGTTCGCCGGGGGGGGGTCGTATATGGGGCAAAAAAAAGCTGGTCTTCAAACGATCGCCATGCTCCAAAACGACCGCAAATCAGCAAAAAACTCACTTTCGCACAAAAATTTGTTCCCAAATTATGATGGTCTGCGACGCCCACATTGAATAATCCAGATTCGGAAGGGTGACATGTGTGCAATGTTTTAAGTCAATCCGACAATGCGTTGGAGGTTGAGTTATCGCGCAAACACGAAATTCTTTGCGCGGCCGGCGCTGGCGAAGACAGAACATAATATCCCCGTGGGGATTATAATTACCTTGAATAGCTCATGGGAAAATCAGTGAATCTTGCCCCCTAAGTAGCAGAAATTAGTTGCAACCCTTGGCTCTGGTCGGTTTTAAATAAAGATGAAAGAAAAACAAACAGGCGTAGGCCTATTTACAAGTTCATTTTGTGTAATTATATGAATTAGGTCTTACCGGAAACGACTCTCATTGAATATAATTATTACTGCAATGAACAAATATCATCCTCATAATTGAACTGATAAATTAGAGGCAGTACTGAGACACAAATGGGAACGCTTTGTAGGCCTACTGGATGCCAGATTGAGATGGAACAACGTAAACAAATCGTAGCAACAACAAATACGGACTGAATTGACATTTTGGACATTATCCACAACCGTTTGTGAGTAGGAAATGTCTGTAGCAACCTCTGCTATACTCTTATGTCATAGAGAGGTATCCTTTCTTATTGGGACTATTATACGCCTCTAGCGTACACTTCACTATACTGGTACAGCGGTACGGAGCGCGAAACGTAACAAATTCATCAAAGTTGGAATCAAAAACCCATACGAAAAAAGAAATCAACCCATCGAAAAAGAATCACCATCGAAAAAAAAAAAGAATCAACCCATCGAAAACGGAATTCAAGCCTTCGACGAAAGAAGTCAACCCATTGAAAAGGGAATCAGCTATCCAAACAGAACAGGACGTCCCTATGATAAGCCATGATCTCTACCTTGACAGGATTTTTATTGTATAGCCGTGCTCCGTTAAGTGTGATACACTCCACGCAGTCCTGGTGCGCGGATGTAACAAAATCAGCAAGAATGGAATCCGACCATCAGGATTTGGAACGCAAGCCCGCGTGATGATTCCTCGAATGGTATTTCTGAGATGCAGAATGCAAGCTAACATTGCAGTTTTTACATGTTCTTCGGCTAATAGCGTTTTTTTTTTTGGGAGAAGAAATGTCTGGATTGGCTGTCAAGGCAGGAAGCTGTTTTGTGTCTTACTTCTTGTCAAGCTATTGTAAATGGTAATGGGCAAATAGTAGTGTTGGTTTGAATGGTAGGCGTTGTTAGAAGTTCTATAAGGGAATCGAAATGTCTCACATTGGCATCGGATCACACTCAGGCGATAGGTATTACGTGTCCTTTTCTTCTTATTTGTTCAGGCGAGGCATGGAGGACCTTGCTCTAGTAGCGCCTTTCTAATGTTGTCTAATTAGCTCGATAAATGGAGGTCTATGGGGTCCATAGTCAGGTCTACACGTATGTCAGGTGGTGTATATCACAAATTGTGTTGTTAATCTGTTGGATCGTCGAAGGAATGTCGGCTTATCAGGGAAGTGTGACATACACATATACGCCATAGTGAACGATGTTTTCCTTCTGAATTCGGTCAGTTCGAGACAAAAAGCATGATTTTGTGTTCGATTGAGTTGAGTAAGAATAGTTGGTTGTTCAGGTTGAAAAAAAGTGTCTGTTGTTGACCGTGATTTCGGTGTGTTGTTTTTTGGTGTTAGACCAAGGGGCATTTTTTGAGGAATAAATGGGACATTCAGGAAAATCTTTTTTTTAAACCATTTTTAGCTGGTTAAACATGCACAAATTCCATTGCATGTGGATCTATGAGCGTCTGCACTGATTAGTCATGACATTACACCAAAGAAATTCAACAGACCCCCAAGATAGCTACAATACTTATTGATTCATGACCTGTTTTAGCTCGTTTAATCCATCAGAAAAGAGAAGATACATAAAATTCAACATTCCGGAAATAATACTTGTTATTATTACCCACACTTTCCATTCCATGCTTTAGTTGTACAGATGTATGAAAAAGATTACAGCAGTTACCACAATCAACGATGACTACATGTAAACACAGTGAAGCCCATACAAGTGTCAAATAGGCCAGTATTGCACGAATTCCGGTTGCACTGTCAGTGGTGGTGGAGGTTGGGGGGGGGGGGGAGCAAGTTACCCGACGGATGGTCCAGGACCGTTCAAAAGATTTCCGAGACTCACCCCACTCCCTATGTCAACAGCTGCATGTTCGATGTTATGTTGTTTTGTATGTTGCTGTCAGGCAAAACAGTGGCAGACTTCATCGGGAAGGAGGTTACCTCCCCAACAGAATTCTAACATGATCTCTTCCAGAGAATTACCAAAGATATCCATAAGACTTGTACAGCATATGCTTACGGTATAGTATAGGTTTGTGGTGATAGGTGGATGTAATATAGATCCTAAATATACGCGAAGATAAAATATTAGCTATGAGGCGCGCGAATTTTTAGCTGTAATATACGAATTTTAACCAGGCCTATAGGTTGGAAATAAACTACTGTCGGGGCCAATCCAGGCACTAGCGCGGGGTGTAAATTTTTAGCATACACTCTCGGGCTCCCAGAGGGGAGGGGGGGGGAGGCCGCTGCCACCCCGCTGGCGCCACTTTTGTGCCTGCATAGCTCAACTCCATAGAGCCATGCATGCCATATGAACGGGATGTAATAACCTGGCCAAGGTTGCTGGGTTTGTCGTGAATTCGTCACAAGGCGAAATAGACCAACGTTGTAGTGTTCTGCTGTACTCGTCACTCCATTACATAATTTTTACAAAATACACATCAAGTATTAAAACCAACACTTCCCCAACACGTCTCATTCATCTCCTATACCTTTTCACACTCACTCGATTAACATATACTTCTCCCCTATCCTATATAGAGTTAGGGGGCTAGCGCTCACTATAAGGGGATTAATCTAATAATCCTCCTTGCCTCGCCAGCACCAATCCAGACAATTCCCTAAATGTGATACTAGCCCAATATGGGCAAAAACATGCCTTGTTAGTGTGGCATTCTATTCTGGAAGAGGTAAACAAATATGGCGAAAGGAATTCCCCATTACGGAGGGTTTGCGTTATTGCTTTCCTGGACAGGGCCTTCTTGGTTTTGACACCCCTTGTTTCTTTTTTCGACACATTGATTTGTTTGGACACACCCTGTTTCTGTTTTGGACGTATTGATTTCAAATCTGATGGTTTGATTCCATTCTTTGATGTTTTGTCACTCCGCACTCCAGGATGCGCGGAGGGTATCAAACTTAAAGGAGCGCTACGATGAGCTAAAGGAGAACAGCTTATACAATGAAAATCCTATTAAGGTGGAGGTCTGGAGTATCATATGACGTTACTGTTCTTGTTTGATAGGCTGATTCCGTTTTCAATGGGGTGATTCTTCCTTGAAGGCTTGATCCGCCGTTCGATGGGTTGATTCTTTTTTCGAGGGGAGTGATTCTGTTTGCGATGGGTTGATTCAACTTTGATGGATTGTGATACGTTTCGCGCTCCGTACAGCGGTGCGGACAGTCCGGCGCTGTGACCTGTAAATAATAGCTCCATTGGGTAAACCGCCGTTAGATCATGACTTGTTTATGGTGGCCAAGCGGTTTAATAACCTCTCCTATGTTATGCATTAAAAAGTTAGGTTTACGCGCGTAAGAAGACCGCCAATAGAATGGAGCTCGGATGTCACTGTGGTCACAACTCCTATTGTACGCGCTACCAACCATAGGACCATGGACTGAACTCGCTAGCTTCACTTGAATCTGCTGATTAAGTGCGTGGTACTCCGCATGAACATCACGTGTCCCATAACTAAAAAACGACTGCTGCTGGAGTTCTAGGTCTATCTATCTATCTATCTATCTATCTATCTATCTCATCTATCTCATCTATCTATCTATCACATGTCTGTTAGACTGATTGGATAAATGTCAATGTTAAATTCACCAGTATTGTCGGTATACTGTACCGTATCTTACACGTCGTCAACAGTTTATTGCCTTCTATTGGCCTCAACTACATTCTGGAGATATGAAACATAGGACATATTCTATTACTCTGGGCTGTAGCCTGCCAGGCGCATGATTATATTATGTCTTGGAATTGAAATCTAGTGCTGGGGAAATTATTGTAGCTAAGTGAAGAGTGTTCAGAAAATGCAAGAGCTGACTAGAAGAAATGTCAAGCTGGAATAGCAAAATTGCCCGCAGCCCCCCCCGCAGATAGTGCAATGCTGATAAACGTAGGAATTAATGTCCAGTAGGCCGAAAGGCTCCCCAAAAACTGTCAAATTGACCCCTATAGATTTTTTGCCGGTATTTGATTGGTTCTTGTCTCATCTGACTCGGAAGAAAAACCGTAGACCCACGGGTTGAGGGTCATTCTTTGAAACGACCGAGCGCTTCTTAGTTACTATGTACACCGTTGAAAAACCATTCAACGAATGCATTGCAATTACGGACAATGAAATCAACGAGATGATAGATGTACAGCAATGAGATTCCCCGAAGATACACCAGTCCTAACAGACATTGACAAGCGACAAGATCGACCGATACAGCCTGCGGGACTATTCCAACGGCAAGGTATTACCAGGTACCCCACTATTGTACATTCTTGTTGTTGGGTTTGCTCGGAATGCGTTATGAGATGTTACCTAGGGCCCACTAAAACTCTCTTCGATAATGCCTGTTATATCTATACTCGGCAACACAAGACTATTGTGTAGCTTCGAGATTATCAGAGCCTTGTACAGCCTGTCATCATAGCCATGTTTACTACACGGCTCTTTGAATTGGCTACAGTTCAAAGTGACTTAGGCGGCCAATTTATTTTAAAGTAACATGTTTCCGAAATTACACCAATCCCTCCGACAAGTACCACCGGACAAGTACCCTCTTGATATAAACCCCTGAACATTACCCAGACCCTCTCCACTGAGTACAATTGTCCGCACACACGTAGGCGAACCACCGTCGACTCAAGACTTGCCTCACTGTCCAAGGAATTTCCATCCAATCCCCCCAGATCGGACTTTTGATTTTTTTTTTTCTTTTTCCACCAAGAGTCCTTAGAGCGTTTCCAGTTGTTGCGATAAGCTCGGGATTTCTTTTCATTTGGACTAAGAGTTTACGGCTTAGACCAATTTGATGGAAGATCATAGATGGTCATGAATGCATCAACCACGGTTCGCCCATATTCGACTAGATTATAAAGTGCAGAAAATGAATCCGCGGAGATGTGGAACGGGGGGGCCGCCCCCTCGAAAAAAAACACAACAGAAATAACACAAACATACAAACATTTTAATGTCGCGCTATTTTCTATTTGAGTTCTCCATGATTTTTCGAACCTTTGAAAACGAATAATTTGCACAAAACCTTGGTGAATGAAGTTCTTTCCGGACTGGACGCTTTCATCAATCAATGAGAGACAATGAATTAACGTGGGATTACACGTAGGCGGTAGATACCACCCTCTTGCCATGTATGATTGTCAGAATGTATTATTCAATCAATTTCACCTGTACATAGGTCAGAGAAATTGTTTTCACCATCGTGGATACAACAGCAGTATTGAGAAAAAAGACTTGATAGTGTGCAACGATTCCAAGTTTTCTAAGATTTTCCTCCATGACTATTATTTTAGTATTTTGATTAGGGGATAAATACGAGGGTACCTGCTGGTCTCAAATGTGATTGAAAATTAGTTTGTGAATTCGTGGCTTGTTGGTTACTATGACCATTCACTAGTGAATGATCGCCACCTGACATCTACTCATCGCCACATTAAATTTAGGTCACTCCCATTTGTCGCCCAATAAAGGCCGTTTTCGCGTTCCATATAAAACGATCGGGCTTCAGAGGGCCACCAAATTCCCCCTTAACGAAATATGCAAATTCAGCCATGATCGAGACCTGGTGCCCATTGGACTCTTCAGCACATCAGATTGTCAGGAAATCATGAAGGCTACTCACGAATGACTGATTTATTTATAGATAGACTTGGACTCATCATACTCTGCCGCAAGCGCCTGGACGTGGCACCATGGAGCAACTCTGTGCAGTTACCGATAGCTGAATGTGATCAGATCTCCTGCCTTTTTTTTGCCCCTGGGTTATTCTTATGGTTTATCAAGGCTAATTGTGGGGTGTAGTGGGGCGATATACAACTTCCATGCGTCAAGGCAAAGCATATGAGCGGGAGTTCCCGCTCCATACATCAGGGGGTACCATTCTTATATCCCCTCCATATATGGCAGTTTCTTCCAACACTTCGCAATAAGGGGGAGAGGAACTTCGGGTGAGAAGAAACATTATTTTATCTCTCACAACGACCGTCCCCTACCTCTCCGCACTGCGCCACTCTATGCGTCGCCAGGTAGTAAATCCTGTATATATTCCTGGCAATTGCGTGACATGTATACAAATCAGGTACGACAGACAATTCTTCGTCTTGTTAACTTTTCACTGTACGGTAGGTCAGTATACTTGGCCTCGTATTAAGGTAGTGGCACTTTTGACAGGTCACGCCTCCCCATCGACTCGTTAATAACACCACCGTGTTATTAAAAGGCCAAAATTGGTGGGTGCTCGTGCGCGTTTTTTGTTTCATTGTGGTGAATTACCATAGCATTATCCCCTTAAGTCCCCTAAGATCTATACTGTTCAAGGACAATACCTGTCTCAACCGGTAGAACCCATCAGAAACCAGGACAATGCTATCAGTTCATCTTTTTAACACCCGCCAAAGCGTGAACCAGTGTCCTCTTTTATGGGCCAAAATCGCATGCGTTTTTATACTTCTGTGTCGATTATACCCGAACGCTGGGCAACTTTTGAAGGGCGATGAATCGTTGCTCTGTATGCTGGCATCATGCACAGGTGCGAATCTGAGTACAAGGCTGTATTGCGAAGACCTGAAGACTGAATAGAGAGTGGAATGCTGAAATATTGTCACGATTTAAAACATCATAGACAATGAATATTTCGAAGCTATTCAGGCGGAATTTCAATGCTACCGGGAATAGTATTATCTGTCACCAACGGAGAATTGTCAAATTATATATAGCAATACCGCAGCATTACAATTTACAATTTTATCAGTATATAAGAGTCGTCACGGTACTAGATAAATGACTACACGGAGTGTTGGAAATCACTTCTTGAAAACTGAAAACCATCGAATAATTTGGCACTACTAAGTATTGCAGAGTTTTCACGATTTTTATCATGATTGGAATAACTGTGCCTATATTACTGGGCATGTTTATTTACAAACCCTGCCTGGCCTGTATGATGCAACTGTTTTATAATATACAAGGGACCGCCACATGCGTAGTATCGCCTGGTTCTTCGATCAAAATGAAGCACGGCCATTTAAGTTTCATGAGGATTCAAATAAATTTCCATAACTAATTAGAATGGCCACTCGTACCTGAGCTCTACCGTTAAAGGAGAATGCAACTCTGAGAGTATCTACTCATATTGAAGCATCATGTATATAGCAATTTTTTATAATTCAATATATTGTTCCCTTTCCAAGTTAGGTGCATTAAAAACTTGGAGATGGGTGACGCCATTTTCCTCTCAAATGAATGGCAAGGGACTTGAACAAATCCAAGTAGCAGTGATTTATGTAGAATGTAGTGCTTTATTTTTCCTTACCTAGCTAATCACTAATGAGCAATCCGTTGAACGTTTTTCCGTTGCAAGTATTACTGTGGAGATAAATTAACGCCTAACTGGCTTGAAATTAGGTACACTATTTTGAAAATATTTGACACAAATTAGGAGGAAAACAGAACCTTTCTAACTACAAGGGGTTGAGTGAAAGCGAATCCTTATCAAAAATGGCCGTACCCTGCTGAACATTTTAAAACTGGCATATCTTGGAAAGTAAACAATAGTTTTCGCTCAAATTTGGGAAATATTTCATTGCATGTTGGTTCCTATTTAGACTTGTTAGTTCACTTAATAAAAAAAATCAGCTTACATTCCCTTTCAAAATTTCATCGGGCCTTACGGTATAACCATATCCACCAAATCGACAACTGAAAATTGCATAAATTACGATAAATAAGACTATTGCCAGATCCGACATCTTACTGACTACCAAAGTACACATCAATGACATCATACCACAGCGTTTATTACCTATCCTACACCACAAACCAATGACCAATACTTGAGGTCATTGACCTCTTGGGTCACCCGAGGAACATCATTAGTAGAGTTCACAACCTAACTCAGTTTCGAAGATAGAGCAGGTTACCATTTGTGACAACGTTAATTTTTGGCAGGCGCGATTTACCGGGCTGTCCCCAGGCCAGCAAAGTGGACCAATTATCTACAGAAAACATAGCTCAGGGCGGGTGTCATCAGAGGTCGACATCTGATTACTTGTAAAAGTCCCGCTTTTATTCCAGATTTGTCCAACTGTTATGATTGTCCGCTGAGCTATAGTCCTGATCACCATCTTATTAGTTAAATCAGAGGAAAGTACATCACGAATAACTTTGTAAAATTCACCCCCGATGTAATATGGTGCAATAACGAGGAGCGGGGAGGATCCCATGAGAAGGAGGAAATGGGTAAGGCCTACCCCAACATGGGCCCCCTAAGTGGATAGTTCCTAACCACCCACTCGTGACAATAGAAAACATAGGTTATAGTATCTATTATGTGATTAATCCCTTAATCACTAGTTTAAGATACCCTATGGCCTGATGGCATGGTAGGCCTACCCATGGGTGCTGAGTCTGTCCAAACAATGAGGAAATACTCGGGAAGGTTCATCAGTGGTGTGTGTGTGTGCGCGCGCGGAGTTTCGCGTGTGCGTCAGATTTCCTGTGTTTTACGCAAATATCTCCAGTATGGAACTGCCGAACATGGTCGAATTCTACACAAGCGTGAACTAGTCACAGAAACACACGTTTTCTTTCAAACCAGGCGAAAAATCATCTCAATTCTGGAGAGACTATACATTTCCGTAGCCATCTCTTAAAGTTCACCAATTCATCATATCCTTCAAGGATATTCGCTTGATTACTGACAACGGATGAATGATTCCAATTGTAACAAAGAGTGAAGAGGGCACCACAATTATATTCGTTAAATTAATTCGGCAAAATTACCAAGAATGTGGATTTTAGAGAGCGGAATCCTTGCCCAAATTTGAAAGGATGTAAGTGTCTCGCTACGTAGAGATTCGAGGAAGAAATAAAGGCTCAAATTTCGAAACGAGGTGAAAAATGGCATTACAAAGAGTTTCTTCAGCAAAAAATGGCTGACAGCCCCCGAGACGAAGGGTCCACGAGACGGAAGGATGGCAAGATTGAAAATGAAATAGTGTCCACGGGCCCGCAGATCGAAACGGCGCGACGAGACCGGAAATAAAAAGGGTTCCGAGACGGAAGGTCCGTGAGACCGAAATAAAAAGGGGCGATAAACGAGACCGAAAGTCGCGAGACGAGCATAGAAAAGGGTCCACGAGACTGAAGGTTCGAGAGACCCTGTGACACTGCGACCGAGGTCGGTCTCGCGGACATCGGTCTCGTGGGTCGTCGGTCTCGCGGACCTTGGTCTCGGGTGCTGTCTCCGCAAGATGCTGTGATTTGACTGCACTATGATTTGGTATTTTCTGCGTTATTGAAAAATGATGATTTTGACAAATTTCAGCGAAGGAGGTTTTGGGGATTGGAAGTGATGATTAATTCAGGTTTCCAGGAATGCCAATGGATTCCGCTGCAACTTCAGGGATTGGTCCATGTTCCAAATTTTAAATGTTCACATATTGCTCACATTATTCTCACATAAACCCTGTAGCATTTTGTTTTCATTTCACCGGTAGACATTAGCCTATCCTGAATCACGACAAGGAACCATAGAGGGAAGCCGGCGAAAAACAAAAACGCCAATGTGACACGGGACCAAACCTTGCACGGCACCATATTACGGTACCCTTATTCCGGTTATAGATATTATATATATATATAGATATATAATAGATATTATATATATATATATTATATATATATCATATAATATATATATATATATATATTAATATATATATATATATTAATTATATATATATATATATATATTATATAGACAAGAGGCAAAAAACTGTAAAAACAACAATTGCTACGGAAAATGATGGCTGGATCTCGAATGACATGCGAAATAGCGATTGAGCTAGAGAAAAATGTGAGAAAACAGCCGATATATATAATATATATATATATATATATCATATTTATATTATATATATATATATATAATTATATATATTATGATATATATATATATATATAGATATATAATATATAAAAACTATACTGATAAGGCGTTAAACATCACTCTGATATCCAATGAGCCGTCGGGACACCTATGTAGAGGAAAACACCCCACTAGGTCTAGCTAATTCTTTCGTAAGGTAGTAACAAGAATAAACTAGTGTATATGTTTTTTCAAAGACTAAGGAGGCGTATCCACAACTAGGGGCCCCGTAATGATATTTTTGACTCGCCGGAAGACGAAATAAGTTGCTTTGGCGCTGACTACAGCCACCGGAAGAATAATCACAGCATGCACGGTGTAGTCTCCGTCGGACCAGTGCCCTGAAGGTGCCCATCAGAAGCGGAGGACCCACTCTGTCAAGTAATTCCGACAAAAAAAATCCTATTTCAGGTGGTTCGACTCGGTCGTCGATTTTAGCTTTGGTAGGTAACGTCGTTTGGGGATCGGGAGGTTTCAACTATCAGGATTCAGGAAGTGTAGGCCTATGATAGGTGGACGAAAATCAGTTCTGATGCACCGGAAATGAATGTCGTGATGTCACGTGAACGGAAGCGTGTTATTTCGACAGGAGTTTTTTTCCCCGACGCTTCCATATCTTTAGCATGATTTTATTTATTAAACTAGTGACTAGATAAACCTCTGCCTGACCCCCACCCCCCCAAAAAACCAAAAGATAATATAGTGCGTGAAAGAAGTCAAAGTATACAGGTCATTGTGTAACAAGATGAACATGACCAAATATGACCCACTCCAAATGTGAGAGGTTGTATGAAAAAATCAATTGCTTGAAACGGACTCGACCTCCTGGACTTATTATGTTAAAAAGATATTCTCGACTTTGAACTCTCTTGACCGTTCACTTGGCCCTGCAGGCTTAGCACTGTCGACTCCTTGATGACTTCAGATGACCTATGATCAGACCCACTCACAAACTGCAAACAGTAGGAATATTATACGCAATTAGTGGCGGGGAATCAATACCATGTAAAGCCTCATTCTCCCAGGATGAATATAACGTTTATCATGTTAACAGGCTAAAAACTCGCCTCTAAATATGTTTTCCTCACAATTTACGCATTCCCTCAAATAGCCCACTAAATTACTTTGAAGCAGGGGGGTTTCCATACACTTCGGCTAAGGAAGCTGACAACACAATTCAATTGAACTGGACCAAGCATTCTGGACCCAGGTAGGTTTGACAAGAAATTTGACTCTGGCTTCTTTTGACCTTTGGACCTGAACCCAAATCAATAGGATAATGTACTCAATGTGGGACACCAACTACAAGTATTAGCCTAGCAGCCATTTAGGTGAGTCGAGCTATCTGAAAACATGTTGAATTTTATCGAAACACGATATCGGATTCCCATAATTTTTCTAAAAGCGATACCCCAACATTAAACACGATAGGGTTAGATATCCCCAAAAGGAAAGCTACACCACCCCTATGCAACATGAACGAGTTCCATCATCTTGGCGGCGGAGTTGTATCGTGTCAACATGTGACTGATTGACCAAATTTCGCCCAACCTGAAACTTGAGTCTACATCAAAAGAAGCTGATTCTTAAATTTGGCGTGATCCGCGAACGTTATGGGAATTAGCGTGTTAGAAAGATTTTACTTCGATCCTTTCTTGACTTGACCGACCCCAAAACAAGGAGATAATTTAAGCATTATGGAGTACCCACATACCAAGTATGAGCCTTCATTCGAACATTAGGGGTGGTAAAAATACCAACTTTTTCGCAATCCCACACATTTGAACTATGTTTTAACAAGATGTTTAGACTTCGTCTTTTTTGACCTCTCACCTGGCCCCCAAAGAGCCCGCTACAAGTAGATCAAGTGTTTGTAAGGGAGGGGGAGGGGACTGGCCAATACCAAGTATGAGCTTGAAATAAGTGGACGAGTTACACGGACGACGAGCCTCTAGTAGCCAATGTATGATATTTCACAATGATCCCATTAATAAAACAAGAGCATTTTAAAATCAATTAGGGTTTTCCCAGTTTCATTTATGTGGGACAGGCTATTCACCAAATTTCAGCCTGATTGACTCGAAATATGGACCGCACTCATCATGGGAACCCCCCGTCGCTAACATGAATTGTAGTCTCTTTCGAAATAATACTTGAATTTACAGAGTCGAAACCAAAGTTTTTAAAATGACACACTACGGGTCAGTAATGCAACTCATTGAGCACGGTTTTTACATGGCCATCTAAGACAAATCTAAAATACCTGTTACTGGTACAATTGTACTTCAAGCCGATTTTCTTTCGGTTTTCGTCTCATGGACAACAAATTTTTCGATATACATTATGCCAAGGTGTTGTTACAAATTAATCCATCCCTCCCCACAACTTGTGCGAACTTAATCAAAAGTTCGTGTCTTGTCTACATCAATGAAGTCCCGTAAACGAGGCTTATCATTAAAGCAAGGCAGGGTCAGAACAATTGAGTGCGTCAGCGGTCTGCAACTGGAACTGTTCCGAAATCTTATTTCATTGTTCACCAGATGAATCCACCCAGGTGCCGAGTGGACACTACATGATTAGGGCTCTGTACTGACTCGGAAGGAAAACAGACAAACTAGCCCGAAACAGACACGAACCACTCGTCTTGAAGAAAGAAAATTAGGCAATATGAAGCATTGTTAATTCAATTAGACTTAGGTTCCTCTAGCACGTATAGTCGGATGCTGATGGCGCTATTTTATTCTCCTATAGAGAACTGTAACCAGAAAGCAAGAAAGCTTAAGTGATTCCTTGACTCTTTGACAACCTATAGGCCAGACTCAAGGACAAATGGGGAGATGACCAGCTCTCATTATGGGTAACGTAACGACTGACAAATACTCTTGATCAGATAGTTACACACTAATTTCAAGGATTTCCAGACTTTGGCATCTTGACCTCAGATGACCTCTGATCTGACTCCAAAAATTGAATAAGGTTAATGTACTAATTCATGGGGAACACACATACCAAGTATGAGTCATCCATCCAGGTGGGTTCGAGTTATTGTGTTGTTCACAAGCCACTGGCACAAATTATTGACTTTCATCTTTACTATGGTTACCACAATTTTCACCCCAACTACCATACCAAAAACAATAGGGGTCTGTACTCCCATAAGATAGCTACACACCAAAGTTGAACCCTATCAGACCAACATTCTGGCCTTCATCGTGTTCACAGGGTTTTCAGACTTTGACCTCTGGTTGACCTCAGATGACCCGCGACCCGAACCAAAAAACAATACGGGTTCATGTACTCATCATGGGGAATTCACATAACCAAGTATGAGGTTCATCCGTCCAGGTTGGGTCAAGTTTTAATGTTCACAAGCCAGGCGGCACACAAATACACACACACCTACACACAAACTGGCATGACTGCATAACTTCCCCAACTTCTGTCAAGGAATAAAAAAAATGTTCGGAAGAGTATTAAAGAAATTTTGGTGGACAAACTACCTTTCATGTGGAGTTCAGCCCGACTTTGAATGGTGGGGTAAGCCCCCCCCCCCCCCAGCGAGCAATTCGCATAATCGAAAGGCTCCGGCCAAATTCATCAAAACAGAAGCCTTTCTTATCGGATGGGACACGTTCTTCCCTTTAGTAAAAAGCTAGGGCCCGAAACAGGGCAGAGAATCTTTAGCTCACCAATGTGTTATTTAGGATGGACGGAAATTGGCCTCCAGGACCTCTTGGGAAGTAAAAATGTCAAAACAATAAATTTGGACTTGAGAACACTACATGAGTATCGTTTGTGAAGCTCCAGGGCAGATTGACGAAGTACTACCCGTGTGTATCAAGTAAACAAAAGAAAATAGGTACTTCAGCTGGTAGAAGAACCTGGTTCAAAAACGGTCTCCACGGTCACAACATATACGTAAAGCTTCTGCCCTCTTCTCCTTCCAAGGGCAAAAAAAAAAAATTCAAGCCCTCACCCACTTCTTCGCAAGCTGCAGCTAATAGCATGTCGCTTGTCGGGAGGAATGTTCGAAAGGGGTTACCAGAATACCATAGCATTTAGATCATTCATCCAACTCCAAACACGAGGGAGGTTCAGACAGGACGGTTTGCGAAGAGGCTGGATATGGCTCCCTCAATACAGTAACAGCAGCATTGGCCGTCATCTCCCAGAAGTGACAGATCACTCTGATGCAATGAGGAACTCAGGCCCACACCCATGCTATCTGATAAAGGTTACCGACTCAGAGGGGGCCAGTACCGTCAGAGGGGGGCAAGACCATTTTTCCCGATTTTGGCATCTTCCTGGGGTCCCTCCTCGGCCATATTGAAGTTCATTGAGCGATCCATAAGCTCCGATTTCCCCTCTAGTTATTTTTGTCAGGGGGGAAACGGAGAAGAGAGAAGAGGAGAAGAAGAAGAAGAGAAGAGAGAAAGAAACTTCCCAACCCCCCTCCTGATCTGGGCTGTTCCTTAGTCCTGAAATAGACACGTAGATGCATCTTCACAGTACGCTGTCTAGGAAAGCAAGTCCCCTCAAGCTTGCTGCTGTGGGCACTCGCAACAGGCACCGTGTCTGGGGACTCTATAAACCCTAGAGACCAAGAGACCTTCACATGGGAGGTGGCCGTGCCTGGTCACACTCAGCGTCGCTCATGCAAAACCCCCAGCAGAGAAGACCCACCCTGGCCCCGATTTCGCAAGTGATTGTCGGATGCTCATGGTGGTAGGTGGTGAAGTGGGGAAATAGTTGTTCAGGGGGAAGTCCCCTCATTTCATCACTCCAAATCAATCACATGAAGAGGGGGGGGGGGAGCGTTGAAGAGCTCACTATGGGCAGCAAGCACTCTCTCCCCACTCTCAGGCCCGGCGGGCTTTGGAAGCTATGAAAAAATGTGACTGACAAGAGGAGGAAATGAGGAACACAACAAGATCTATATAATGTACAACAGGAGTTTTAATAGGCAAAAAACTGGACTTAACCATACACAACTGCCCCATTCCGTCTGGGCTTTAGTCAGTGATGGAATGCAAAAAATAACCTCTATTAAGCATTATGAAAACGGATATTAAAATTACATATATATCCATTATGATCTATTAGTAACGAATATATTCTTGAATAAAGAAATCCTGGCACCAATCCCCATTGGCGATTCCTTTTTTTTTTTCCATCTCTTGTAGTACATGGCTTAACTGGCAACCGCACCACTTTCGATACCAATTCCCTGATATCATGGAAAACGGATTATCTACAACCATTCCAAAAACTCCAAAAAAGGAGTCACTGCAGAAAAAAGGTACAAAACCTCTGGGTAACATAAATGGCCTCACTGTGATTCGATCAGTTCAGTTCCAAGTCGATCCTGTCTACAGTGGTGGTCAAGTTAAATCAATTCACCATCACCATAGAATTAGTACCAGGAAGAAACAGTCATTCAAAAAACCTAATTGTACAAACAATTCAGAATAACAAAGGATTGCTGTCACATATTACTTCCGAAAAAAAGTACACATTTCCCGGTATGATGAATCTTGGTTGAAACCACCATCATGCGGTTTTATTCATTCACCAACATTCCCAGGAGTTCCTGAAAGCCTGCCCCCTTAGGGCCCCTCTCAGTGGACCAACCACCATGACTTCTGCAACGAACAGCCATAGTGCAGGTGCAGGATGCAGGGGGGGGAGAGAAGTGTCCGAGGGGTCAGTCATTGCACTCAGATTGTTGACCACACCAAAGTGTAATGACTCACCTTGACTGTGTAGAAGGGTGCACCATGCAATGTAACATGTGCATACATCTGATCATTTTTGTCAACCATACTGTAGTACGCCCTTACGTCCTGATACGGCTAATAACAATCAGCGTACGCTTTACCTCACAATTGTGCCCTGTAGGTAGTGGCAGGGGAACGATCGAGAAGACATGCCTGAGAAGAAAGCCCCAGAGTTATTCAACCAAATCCTTAGCTACAAGAGGTGACAACAAGGCGATCGCCCAAAAATGGCCCTGGTTGCGCGATCAGTGATTTCTTCTATAGTCCCCATGCAAACCAAGACAAAATTCAGGCGAGGAAAAGAGAGAGGAAATGGACTTTAGCTTTGTATGGGTTCCTTATCTTGATACTTCCACTAGCGGTACCCATGGCCTTTTTCCAGTTGTGGACTGCCCATGATAACATGTACTGTTTTAACACTTTGAACACACTGTACACCTTGTAGAGTGTGTCTAGGCAGAGCCATTCAAATCAAGACAATCCTCACATTTCAAGGAGGAATGTAGGCCTCCTCTTTTTTATTATTGAGTTGGATGTAGTAAGCATTGAGTTGCGCTACCAGAACTGAGGCATCTCACCCACAAACACCCACCATACAGGAACTCGATGTGAGTGTGAGTGAAATTCTGTTAATACAAGGCATAGACAGGGGGCCATGAGGCTCCAGTTTAGGAAATTCGGATGTGAGACTTGACAAACAGTACAGGTAGAGAGCCTCCAAGAGGCAAAACAATATTAAAGTTCTATCCGGCCAAGCTTTCCGATGAATCTGATAAGATTTGACCATGACTTGATAAACCACTACACGATGGTGCAATGCTACCCAACAACAATTCACACACCAGAACCACTGCGGAGAGTGCCATTCAGGATCCAAGTTGTCATCACTAAGACTGGAAGTCTAGGGCAGAGTGTCTAAAACATGATATTGTAAAACAGAGCTGTTAGGGTATTCTTTCAAATAGTCACACTAGTGGCACTCACTACTTTTCTTCCAGTTGCACAACACTGGACCATTCCCCCCAC
The DNA here is from genome assembly GCA_026419785.1 of Sclerodactyla briareus. NCBI lineage: Eukaryota > Metazoa > Echinodermata > Holothuroidea > Dendrochirotida > Sclerodactylidae > Sclerodactyla > Sclerodactyla briareus. Next base: position 82,550 of record JAODTK010002854.1, on the reverse strand, counting down.
ATTCTATGAATAGGTTTATTAGGTCTTTGGGAAACTGGTGTGGAATTGGACTAGAAAGATCTAAAACGAGTCAAGAAGCTCTGCCCAGGGGCTAAGGGGATGACAGACTAAATGATGCTCTTTAAATCCATGAAATTTGACAGATTAGGTTAAATAAGTCACTTCCTGCATGGGAAGTAAATCTTGGCCTCAGCCCACAATCCCAACTCTTCATCAGTGGGGCAAAACAGGGGCGAGTTGGTCAAATAATACATGAACTCTGAAGCCCTCTTTTAGGCATAATTAATACTGTGAGATTTATTTTAATATGTACAAGTTGACATCACCCCACCCCTGTCCCAGTTAATCCTGTTTAGGAGATGACAATTTTCTAGATGCTCTGTTGGAGCTGAGAAGAATTTGAGGTGATTAGATCCAGGTTTTTAAACTGTTCATGGATTCGAGGGCCTTTCCTTCCACCTTTCTTGAGTTTCCAAGTACCACCAATAGGGATCATTGCCTCAAGCTTTGTGATAATCGCTGTACATTGGACATCGGGAAATAAGTCTTCCTGAAGATGTTGTTCTGTCTAAGGGGTAAATGCGTTCAAAACAGACTTGATTCATTTTGCAAAAGTGTGGGCGAATTATTTAGGCATCTGGGTTATTACTCTTTTGGGATGCTGTGGCTCAGGACGAAGGGGATTTTGTCCTCCCTGACCCTTTTTCACTAAACTTCAGAGCGGTGAATTGATTGATAGATGTAATCACATACATCCTCTAATATGCCCACAGCTTCTTGTTGGCACTAGGATTATTCCTCTATAGGCTGATATACAGGGGGAAAGTACAGCACGCAAGTGCCACTACTTTGGTGATTGGTTTGACAAGCGTTGTTCGGCCACAGTTCAAAAGAACTGGCGATTTGAACTATTTGGCCAATGAAATGAGTCTCAATCAAGCTGGATTTAGCGGAGTATACAGCCAAAGCTGTTAAATCACAGGCCTTAACAGGCCACATTGTAAAGGTCTGTAGGGTAGAGTTTGAAAACAAATCAAAACATGCATGTTCATATCTGCATTTCAATTCTTCCTTGAAAGGGGAGGGAGGATCGCTTGCAGTGCTGCAGTCAACATGTGAGCTTCAATTACTGAGCCTGAGATGGGTTTGGCACAAGTTTTCTTGAGAAAGCTGAGATGAAGAGCGGATATTCGTGAGATGCAGACCGTTTCCGTGTGAAGGCGACAGTTTGACAAAATGGTCAAATTTAGCTTTGGGAATTGTTGATGCCACTGCCACAAAAAAAATTTGACACTAAATTCTTGTCTACACAACACAACACTACATGTGTGTTGTATAGACTGCTTTCGAAACACTACATGTGTGTTGTATAGACCGCTTTCATAACACCACATGTATGTTGTATAGACTGCTCTCACAACACCACATGCATCTTGTATAGACAACTATCACAACACTACATGTGTGTTGTATGGACTGCTTTCAAATTACTGCATGTATGTTGTATAGACTGCTTTCGAAACACTACATGTGTGTTGTATAGACCGCTTTCATAACACCACATGTATGTTGTATAGACTGCTCTCACAACACCACATGCATCTTGTATAGACAACTATCACAACACTACATGTGTGTTGTATAGACTGCTTTCGAAACACTACATGTGTGTTGTATGAACTGCTTCAACAACATGCTGGGGCTAATGAAACCTGTATGCTGGTCTGAAAATAATTCAAAAGTTTGTCAATCAGAGGTATTATATACATTAGATACACAAGAAGGTGTAATCGACATACAAAATAGTCATCTCCTAAATACCAGTACAAAAGAGCAAAATCTTATGACATATTAGCAAAGTGCAGCACTTGCAGAAAAAAGAGGAGAAAGAAACAAATTGAGACACTCTGTACAAACATAACTATAATTTGAAAAAACAAAACAATGAGATGTGATGAACAATGTGTTAAGTTGTCTCATAATACAAAGTGAATTTTTGCTTTGTAAAATTCTACCAATGATAGTAATACACATGAAAAAGTAGGGACTCCTGGAAACCACTGATTAAGGATATTGAAGAAAACCAAGACAATTGTGCTTACAAGCTAGATACAGTTGCGTTAAAATCTCTTGTCCTACCGATAAAAACTAATTCTAAATATGCTATTTATGTACAATTTATGCGATAAAAAATGCAACCCACACCTTGCCTTCCACACCTAGTAACAAAACTGCTTAAAGCCCCCTTCCCCCAACTGCAAAACCACTGGGCATTTCTCGCACTGAGCACTGAGGAAGGCAGTTCTGTTGAAAGCAGGATATTGGATGAGGGGAGAATCAGGGATTTCAATTGTCAATACTGCGCTGCTTCTAATTCCCTCTAATGACCCATTGATAGCTGGTTGGTGAATAGATACTGTTGAATGTAGATTAGTACTTTTGACGACAATACATACGATAAGTACATGTTTTCGTGATAAAAAATTCACCCACATAATCACTGATGTTTTACACTAAAAGAAATTGATCATCTGTGAATTGGTTACACCAAATACCATTCATGTTGGTTCACATTTAGTATTTAATTATCTGTTTTCATCAGAACTGTGGTTCATAAGGTCATTGAGCAATGTTCGCCATTCACCTGGAGCCCTGCACACTCGATAAAAGAGGAAAATTGTTGGTTAAGGACTCATCTTATATGTAAATGAATGGTTGTAGGGGGATGTATATTTGGGTGGAGGTCCCTAAAACACACTTTCACAAACAACCAAAAACCGCAGAACTTTCCTTCAAAACTAAGTCATGTGAGGATGGTGACAAAAATGTCAATTCACCATTGAAAATTCTTTACATATTAATCTTCTTTTGGATACCAGGATAGGCAGGTGCATCACTTTTTAAACGGAACCTGTAATTTATGATGGGATAGGCAGATACCAGAGCATCAAATTAAGTTATTAATTAGATTTGAAAGAAATTTCATCATTAGGTATACACCACAGGACTATAGCAGGTGGCAGTGGACAATCTTTAATCTAATTGCTAATTGCAGTGAGGTCAGTGTTCCAGACAGGCTTCGAACAAGGACAGTCCCTCCAAAACTAACATCTATCAGTAATAGAAAAGCATAGGGTCACATTTTTTGAAGGAATCTTTTCTGATCGTACAAGAATTGGACGATTGATTTGTCCAAATCTAATAAAATATTGGGTACTTTTGCGACGTAATGTTCAACACAATTTTTCCAACCTCACCTGTATCTCCCAGACAACACAATGAGCATAAGGAGGAGAGGGATGAATTTGTTCCTTTCTTCAGGCTCTTTCTTGGTGATAAAGGGTCACTGCTTTAACATACTGCACCAATTAAGATAACAGAGAAGCTGCGTTGAAAGTTCTCAGGTGTCATTTAGGTGATGGTTGGTGCGAGACAACTCTCCACAGTGACTCAAACAGAAACCTGTGTATATGCAACCTCAAGGGAAACTGTAATTTACATGGTTTTTTTGCTGCACATATCATTGGCTGCTGCCATTGGACGCTGACTGCGTGTAATGAAACTAGAACTATGTCGTACGCTTTTTGCCTGGGCGAGCAAGATGATTTGTTAATGAGTCCACCTGACTTTGACAGCTAATAGGCCTCTTAATTGAGGCCTATGACATAATCGTCAATCAAAAACTATCACTTACAGACGACCCAGCCGCATCCTTCGATTCATATCTTGAATCCACGGCATGATTCAAAACAAGAACTCTTCAAACCAGTGTTCTCCTCATTTTAACATGGGGTGCGTTTTGTCGAGCTGTTAGTGAAGATAATTTTGCAGGAGGACTCGAACACAAAATGGTCACGTGATCAGCTGTGTTATCAAGGGGGACGTAATTTTGTATATGAAATCAGTGCTAGCAGTGGGCCTGGGCCTAAACTGTCGGTCTTTGGAATGTTAGCTCTGTTAGCTGCTTTGTAATTGATGACTCATCAGCCAATCAGGTCCCTTAATCCTTGGCTAATGGCGTAATTATCTAACACTAACAGTTCAAACTAAAACGCAGACAAGTGATCCCAGAATCTGCTCAGAAAACCCTCTCCGAGTGCAAATTACAGCTTTGGGAAGCAAGGAACACATAAATGATAACAAGTTGGAAGGAGGAAGGGTGATGTCCCTAGTAGACAAAGTGTTCTGCAGTAGGAAAAGGCTTCGGCATGCAGGCGAAGCCAGTCTGGCACGTAATCATCGAAGTGCTCCATGGGGGGTTGTCCCAGTTCCTGGGGGTACTGGCCAGGCACAGTGTGATCAGGAGGCGGGGGATGGCAGGGCGTCTGTGGTGGTCGTGGAGGGGGCGGGGGATCGGCTTCAGGCGGGCGCATCCGTAGGGTGCCCCCCATCCCATCACTGAAGGTCAGCATGAAGAGCGCCTCTGGGTCGCAGACAAACTTGTAAACGTAGCGCTCCCCAGCGCCTTCTGCATGCTACCCTTTTTCGTAGTAGTACCGGAGTGGCGGGAAGTTGTCGTAGTTCATCGCTGGCCGGTTCTTCTGTATGCCCCAGCGGCGAGCAACCTGATTTGGAGAAAAAAGGTGAATTATTGAAGAAAAAGTGGCATGACGAACTGTGCACGTTATCCTAAGCAGTCTGGGGTCACGTTCTGGAACTGGTAGTCAGCGAAGCACACTGGACGCAGATGGCTCCAACATTGAGACAGTTTGCTGTCTGGGTTTTAATAGATGGTAACTCCTCAGTTCTCATTCAACTGGATATTAAGTACAATCAAGTACAGTGGCTGGGACATTTTCTGAAGGCTGACATGTTACAACATGGTTGAGGGGGAGGTGGGGAATTACAGATGGACACTTAAACTCCTTCATGACAACCCAGCTTGGTCACATTCTTGGCAATCACTGGCACAGTGTTCAGGAGGCATGGACCACGTACTGGGCTTGCCTTCCAGCGAACCAACCTACCATTCTTCCAGTCAGTCTGTCTGTCTGTCAGTGCATACCTGTACCTTAGTATGTCATCTGTAAGTCAAGTTACTAACTCCAAGGCCGCCTCAAAGGTCAATGGTCATGTAATGGATTTTCTTCAAACTAACACAGGTGAAAGGAGGGACATGGCAAACCACCGCACAAACTCAATGTGGAGGGTTCTAGCTGTGCCTGTAGAGTTATTCAATCTTTTTTGAGGAATTCAAGGAAGCTATTAAACTTCATGGGGGAACGTTTGCAAAGACCGATCATAGATTCTACACAGTAAATGCTGCATTCTTGAATCTCATTAACAGGAAGATGAAAATAGGTATTCACAAATGAATCAGATTATTCCTGAGTATTTGTGAACATTCTTGTAAAATTCCATCTGGGTCTCACCAACAGTTTGTTGTTACAGGGTTTTCAAAAGATGTTTCTCATTTATTGTGTATTGCAAGAGATCCTGCAGTCCCCCCCTCCCCCCACCTGATGTCACCGGGGAAATTCTGCAAAAAGCCGACTGTGCCTTGTTGGCAAACTCGAAGCTGTTGGAATTTGGCCTAGAGATTGGCTGCCATAATGTAATAAATAGGGAGCACCAAAAGTCAAGCTAATTTTCGACCAATGGCCTTTAACCCTCCGCCCTCTACCCCTCCCCCCTCCACTCCTTTCCGTTTCGTATACCAACCTCCTCGGGCTCGATAAGCTTGAACTCCAGCCCTCGTCCAGTCCACGTGATGAACGATGAATTACAGGGATCTTCCAGTAAGGTAACCAGGAACTGCCACAGCTGCAGGGACCCTCTCCGCTGGAACAGCGGACCATTACGGATCAGTTCTGGTCTCCATTCACTGGCTGTGGGGATGGATGAGATTAATACCATCATTTCTAATGTCTCAATCACTCCATCACCACCTCGCTGTAGGTGACTAGACCTAGAGTGGAGGGCTTACATGACTCAATATCTGGGAGATGTTGGTTGTGTCACATGTTTGTGCTTGATGAGTCAGTAAACATGATTTAGGCAGATATATCACTCATTTCTTCAGTAGTCAGGCCAATGATAATAAGTATAAGAAGTAATTGTTCCAATTACCTGTGTCAACCCAATAGTTCATACATTATCATAATTGATTCAACCAATTACCGTATTAATCCTAAATAACCCAATAGAAATGCCCTGCAACTTCAATTTACTTATTGATTTCCGTGTTCAAACAGGACTACAGTGAAGAACAGACACTTTGTAACAATATTTGTCAAGATTTTATGTCCACTTTAAGGCAAACAACCAAAATGTCGAGCCCAGATCACATGAAATGGGTTGTGTTTTTTCATAGGTTTGTGTAGATGCATTTTTATTCTGATACATTACGTTAGTATAATGTGCATTGAGCAGATTGCATATATTTTGTTCTGATATATTACGTTAGTACATGTGCATTGAGCAATATATATATATTGTTTCTGATTATTACTTTAGTACCAGTGGCATTGAGTCATATGCATATCATGTCCACTTGTCGAGTTTCCGTTAAATCAATGTGCTAATAAATGACATGTACTTCAAGGGTTCCCATTCATGCCATGCGCTTCAATCAATAAGAATATGTTAACCCCCCAAAATGTGTTTTTTCCCAGGGTTTGTTATTGGTTCATGGTCAAATTTGGTGGAGAGATTTTCAGCAATTCTAGGCTGAGATGTGCATGTTGGAAAAATTGCAATCTTTTAAGGAGACTTTTAAATGAAAAATTTCATGAATCGGACATATCAGTCCTTAAGTTGAAATGGATTTTTTTTTCGGAATTTTGGGAAGTGTCCAGGGTTTTATGGTTTTGGGTGTGTAGCCGCTGCCACTGCTGCCACTCCTGCTGCTGTTCGTCCGCTGTTCATCCGAAATCTCACACATTCTTTGAAATATTTCACAAGACTTGAAAAAAAAAAGGTTCACTTTGAAACTGCTGAAACTGTGAATTACTTGGCCAACAGTCTTGAAGGTTTGTGATCACCCACATCATCAAAGATCAATGGTATGCTCTGTGCCAAATACATCTTTTAAAAATAGTCTGGCCTTGACATACTTGTTACTACAATATGTCAATGTCAAAATATTACTGTTCCCTCTTCAGTCACCTCTTATGGGCCCGAAGAACTGCAGTGGACAGAGAGTTTAACTGAGTTAATCAAGTTCAAAATGTCTAATTTCATTATCAAATGAACCTCGTCCTAAAGGCAGATAAAAATGACTGCATTGTCATGAATAATGGATGTATAATATTAGGATAATGACACTGAAGAGCCCAGCGGTCCTTATGTGTGGATTTGGTTTAGTGTGATGGCATTCAAAATTGACAGAATGTGCAACGCCTATATGAACAGAATGAAATGAACATTTTTTTACCAAGAACAAACAGGACGTGGTGGGCACAAAAGAGAATGGCAATTATAGCATTAGACTAAATGAATCTTGGGTGAAAAAAATATGTGGGTCAAAGTGACTCATATGTGCATCACTGACAGCCTTCTAATAGTTCAGTGAGTGAGTGGTGCGCTTCAATGTACAATAATTGTACAACCTACTTTCGACAATGGACCTTATCGCAAATACTGTCGCGCACTGCATTACATGAAGGATGTGTACGGTTCACAAAAAAGTTAAATGCAGAACTGGAGAAAAAATGTTTTGACGACTGCTTTTTTTACGGATTATCATTCTTGCGTAAAATTATCTTGCTCTATGTGAACTAATCAAGTGATTTCAGCACAAAAAATATTCATTACATTTGTAAGTGCCTTACAGTAAGTCAATGGGGCTGTCTAGCTTCATCAGGGCACTCAGTTTCTTAGAGTAACACAGACCTTAGTTGCATGAACTTGTCATGTCGATGTAATATCCGGTAGTGCGCCTAACTTTCAGATGGACCAGTTGCTCGAAAACATCCTCTATGTATTAGCAATATGGTCTCCGAATCGCCCTGTCCAGGGACAAGTGGGGGTGCCCAATACAAATGGCCATTAGTTGTAACATGGCATTTAATGACACAGCGAGTGACAAGCTTCATAGTGGTGTTACACCTCTCATGGGGGGGAGGGGGAATGCCACAGACCACCCACCCCCAACTCACAGGTGGGGGAGCTGAGGTGAGATGGCACAGGGTTGGGGGACTGGAGGTGAGCTGGACCAGAGTGGGGGAGCCGAGGTGAGATGGAAGTGTGCAGTTGAAGAATCTACACAACTTCATACACAGTCATGCAGGTGGACAAATAGGATAGGAAGAGGGGAAGAAGAGGGGAGGGGATAGAGTGTATCAAGGGCATACTTCGGGATATCAACACATAGAAGAGAGGATTTACACAACTATACAGTTTGATCAATTGGGTGAACAAGGTGCAGGTACCAGAGGGGCAATGAAGAGCAAAACATACTTCAAGCATATCTACACATAGATCTACACAACTTCTTCATTGGCAAAGTGTGGTCACTGGGGGAGGTGGGGTTAGCATCACTCTCATTTTCATCGACCAGAATATCAATACTGTGTTTGTCGTGGGGATTCCAATGAGGCTGCTTCCTAATGTTGGGTAGCACGTCGAATGGGTTTGGAGCAAAGCGCTTTAGAACCCCCGGTATATGTCTCCTGGTGGGCACTGCGCCAGTGGCCCTGAGTCTCCACCTCTAAAAACCGGTTGCCCCGGCTCAATCTGAGATTGGTGGTCCAAACGGACCTCTCACTTCATGAGAATGCCTATCTGGCTGTCTTGTCAATAGTACATGGTAGGCTTGGCATGAGGGGAAGGAGGGGGGGGGGGGGGAAGTTTTGATGCCAGCCTTTGTTCTACCTCCGCATTCACAGGTAACACCCAGTAAAAACAACTGCAGATCGAACACACTGTACACTGCGACCCGTGTGGTCAGTGAATGACTGATGAAAACATCATTTAGAACTCCGTTCATGTGAAATACGCTTCCCGCCTATGCCTCCATTCGTGCAATTTTTCATTGCCTCCACTGGTGTCAGTGGTCAGGGCTATGAGTCTGTCTCAGACGTCATGGATCCAGTCGGCCCGCCGTAGTGACAGCAGTCTCAGGTTACTAGACTTGCTCACGTTCTGGCTCAGGATGGGTTGTGGTTTTTAGTCCGGATTGAGGCACAAGACTCTGATGATGGTGTTACTGTCAGGGTGATGGACCATGCACTCATAGATAGGATGATAGATGGATCTTCTCATGACCTGGGGGTCTTCAGGAGTGCCAGATCACAGCTTACTTCAAATCCTGAAGATGGCTACTCACCATGCTGCGAGTTTGCGTTGGCCAACTGAATGATCTGAAAGATGACAAACTTGGACAGTCGCTCACAGAGCTCGGGGGTGAAGTAGATCCCGCGTAGGGATGTCAACCTCAATATGCATCTCTGAGGCAGCAAAGGAGTACAGTTCTTGGGCGACCTAGGAAGACCACTCGTGGGATTTGTTAGGCCATTGAATTGAGCTGCCAGGCTAGACTCAATGTAAGGCATCCTTCGAGAGTGCTTCGACATATGCACTGAAGGCAGCAAATGACCGGTAGCGGACGTCCAGTTCTCTGTGATCAGTGGGGCAGTGGGAGAGCTTGCCTGGCTGGGTGCTCTGAGGAATGCTCCTGGAGTCCGCGGCACACATCCATAGATGCTCTGGGCTGGGGGCTGGGCGGTCCTTGTGTTGTTGCATGGTTTCCACTGCAAGGTTGGATTACTGGTGGGAAAGGGGAACGGTGGCACTAGCTCCAATGCTTTTCACTTTCCAAGAGAAGGGAGGCAGAGACAATAAGAGGTAGGCAGTTTGGAAGTTGCCAGCTGTTTTTTGATTACCCCCTCCAGATCATGTCACGCCACCTCTTGATCCTACATACACAATTGCATCATCAAGGTTTTTTACTGTTTTCGGAGGAATCCTGCTGATAATAAAGGAAAGTGTGCACACACATACACCTACACCACACACCACAGCTGACGCTGAATCTCTTTTCTAAACTTTGTTCAGGCAAGAAAAAAGTAGTCTTTGTACACCTCGGCAGTGTCAGGAATCCTGTTTCATGCAAGACTTAGGGGCAGTGGATGCCTCGGACTGTGCCTATGGCGTCATAAAGTCCTGATAGTGGTATGTTGGTAGTCCCGCAATATCTTAGCCGGGTAGGCAAGCTCTGTGATTTGGTCTCATTACCTCCAGCTTCGCTATAATTCTAGTTAACATGGATGCTCACGGTTGGGCTGAGAGGAGATTGGTCCCGTCCTTGACTACCTCACTTGGCAACTCCTTGGCTACATTAGACTATGTGTCTGATGTTCCGCTTCTCAAAAAGGGAGGCAGGTGACGGTTAGCTGCCGACTTGAGATCATCAACAGTTCCTTTGATCCTGCCCATCGTATCCTGTCCTACAGTAAATATAGAAATATTCCTAAGGCTTTCTTTGACAACTAAGTTTTTCCATGGGTAAGGGTACCTATTCCGGCATTAAGTTCATTATTATTTGTCCTGTACATATCAGGTGTTCTGTTTTGTACGTTTGTTGTTTCTTTTCGTTTTTGACATGATACACTACTTTAAGCCTCCCTTGCTCTTTATTGTACTTTTCTTTCCTATTGTTTCTGTACATTATTGTTAGTTGCTTTGTATTTAATATCTGTTTGTCCACTCATTTCATGTATTCAAGTAATGCAATGCGATGAAACAATTGAATAAATGAATGAATAATGAATTGTTATTGAATCACAAGAGGTACACGGTTTGTTGCATCCCTGTAGTGACCAGCTGACAATGGAAAGAATTTACAAACACGCAGTTATAATAGGGAGAAGTGAAGGGCGACACTTTGGTATGAGAACAAAAAGCCGCGAGAGATTGACACAATCCGTTAGCGATGGATGCTTGACAAAGTGTACTGTAAGCATAAATACCGGATGGGGGGGGGGACTCAACAGGAGTACACCAGACTGGGCCGTACAGGGTTAGAATACATGCAGCCATGTCATGGCGCAGTACAACATACCTCGTTTTCAGGGCCAGGAATCTCTTAGGCAGTGTTGTTCTGCACCTTGATGGTTGGGTATCTAACAAGGATAAGTTGTGTGTTAATGTCTCCCATTCGTTCCACACGCATTCTTATATGGTTCCTGCAGATTCCTGAGCATCAATTTTCCCATTATTTTTCCCTGACTTTTTCATGACAATAAAGGATTTCAATGACCATCTTTGACATCTCTCACATAATTCTGCACTGAACATCAACAAAAGACGGCCAAAGCAAGCAACATTCAACAGCTGTGAAATATTTACAAACATCACTCCATGAAATTTTCCATGACTCCAACTTTTCACTGAAATTTCAGACTTATCCTGGCCTGGATTTTTATTGTTTAAATTCCTTGACTGTATCAGTTTTTTCCATGACTGCAATGAACCCTGGTCTTAATACAACTCTGATACATTCTTGTGTTCATTAGAACGAGATTTGGCACTCACATGACACTAAGTTCTCATAGTTGCGTAACCTTACCCTGCTGTCAAAAAACGGAAAATCGTTTTGGTAATATGTCACCTTGCCCTCGCTCTTTATCAGACCAGATTACTTTCTCCCCCTAAAAGTATTCAAGTCCACACTCACGGTGGGCCTTGAATAGGTTGTTCGATCCATTTCTAGGCAACTATGTCATGACAAAAACCATTTTTTTTAGCTTTTTCAGTGCTCCAAGAAGCCTTGCATTTTGTTCTGGAACCAGAAGTATCTCATCCCAATTAATGTTGTGTTGTTCTGGGAATCTGATTGCTGCAATTCAATCAAAATCCCTTTCCATCACTATATGGATATACTGTCAGCTGTGTGGAGCAGTTCAAAGGGGGGGGCATACGTGAACTTTGACTGCATAATCAGTCAAGTTTATGGCTGAGTTAACGATAAATCTCGAATTGTAACATCAGAGGGGGGTGATTCAGGTGGGAATATTCTTGAAAGGTTTCCCCCATTTCGAGCAAGGGAAATCATTGTATGCTCCACATGTAACACATTTTGAAATGTGTCCTCAGACCATGACAGTGGGAGTTTTCGGTACACATACACGGTACAGAATCGCATATACTGACATGTTTTCTTAGCAATACGGACCCCCCCCCCCCCCCCCCCCTCCTTGATTTTGGCAGGCTCTTCCACGAATGGGATCATGCTGTTTCACATTTTTTTTTCAGCGTGCAATGCATTTTGGTCTCCGAAAGTCACAAATCAAACCCTAGTATATTATTAGCGATTACCCCCCATTACCTCTTGTCTTTCTCTATCAAAGCAAAAATGGACATGGTTTGCTCTTCACCCTAATATATCAATTGAAGTTTATTTCAATCTCAAATCCAAACCCTGAATATGAGTGAGCTGTATTCACCCAGGTTACTATTTCGTGCATATATCTAGGAGCTACGGATGCATCATGTTGCCCTCCACTGGGTAATATGATCCATTGCTTAGAACCTACAAGCCCATCACTGCAGCTATAAAAGCGGTGTCTGGTTACACCTAGTGCGTAGAGCTGACTTGCAACAAGCCCAGTGCTATTCCTCTGGGAAAATAGTCGGAGATAATTCGCTCTGAAAATATCTCCAAGGGCAGACACGCTCAGCCAACCATAAGTTGAGCTCATTGAAAAACACCTCCATTAAGCAGTCCTCATAACCACAAAGCAAAATTGCTCAAACTCCAGATATTCTGGTGCAGGCTTGTTATACTATGATGGAGAGTGTTAGGTGTGTCTCATGGCCGATGTTCTAATATAGCTAGTTGCCTTTTTATGAACGTGGTGAGAGGGTTCCACCCACCTCTGAATTCTTTGAAGCTCCTCACGAAAGCTCCGTGAATACATGTAATGATAAATGCTACCAAATTGGGCTGTGATTCGAGGGACTACTTTCGCAGCGGGTAAGGCTCTTCTGATCGGGTGATTTGAGGACTAACAGCCGAAGGAAGTGCTGTAGCTCCAATCTAAGGTCACCCATGACTGGCACCCAGAAAATCTGGCCTCGGAAGCACCCCTGCCCATCCCGCAGAGGTACAACCCAGTTTAAGGCTAATATGACATGGAAGAGCTGTGGGTACTAACTAACCTTCAGGATAGTCCGGGGCCTCCCTCTTGATACTGATCGGAGGTGATCCTCACACGCAGTGATTCTGCCCGCCGGAAAACATGAGGTATGGCTCGACCTCTGTCTCGCACATCCTGTTGCCTGCGGTCGGAACGATTTTGAGAAGCCGGGTTCAGAGGTCTGCCTCTGAATCCGATGAACTATATGCTGCAGGTCGGACAATAACTCAGTAGAAAAACGAATTCCTCCGCGATCATGAAGTCAGCTTCATCATCACTAAGTTGTGAAAGTCATTCTTTATTAACACACTCTAGTGTATGACTTCTACTCAGGGAATGACTACAAAAGTGACCCATGGACGACTGACCCAATTTCTGACACCCTATATCTACCACTGGTCGATGAGAGTAATGACCTAACTTTCATTCACTCCAATCTTTCTTTAGAAAAGAATTTGCTTGACTATTACAATTGACTCCCGACATGAATTTTTGACCGCTCAATATTCTGACACAACCACATGTAACATGGTCAACAGTTGTTACTGACTAACTTTCATGATCATCTGATTTGATCTGAGTAGGAGTTGCTTTGACTGTTTGAACAATAGTGCTGAAATTGACCGCTAGATGACCTTTGACCTCAATTTTCAGAACATTCCATACTTCATCTACTGTTCATGATCATCCAATCTATTCTATAGGAGTAGAAACCACTTGAACGGTCCAAACGATGGGTTTGAACTACACAACTTTTTGCCTTCAAAATTCTGAACAAGCTATATATGTAACTCCATGGCAATTTTGAGAAGGACTGAAAAGCACTGGTGAAGAAATTTGCAGCGCGGAATCTGCAGATAGAAAGAGGCCCCGAGGAAGATGCCTCGGTCTGGAGAGTCAGTTGATGCCAAGGCAAGGGCGAATGGGGTGGTGGTTGGTATGGAACATGTGATGAGGAGTGATGGTGACCATGCATGAAGGAAGCTTTGAGTTGAATGGTGGGACCAGAACGGGGTCGGCCGCGAAGATGAAAGGAAGAGGCAGGTGGGAGGGAAGAGGCGAAAGGTTGGTTTGAGGAGGAGGACACCCAAATTCGCACGAGGTGGGAGGCAGGTGTGTGTGCCAGTTGCTGTTAGTTTCAGGGTGATTTCAGGCCACCCCCATGCCCGGAGATAAAACGGATTCAAACTGGACGAAGAGATGGAGAGAGAGAGAATACGTTTCATGATCCCCAATTTGAACTGTGGGAGAAGCATTTTGGCTTTTCCCACAAAATAGCCACAATTCCCTGATACCTTCGCCCTCAATTGTTCAACACCCCAAATGGCCCTTTACTAGGTCATCTTGTGACCAAGTGACCAGAATCTGTACTTGCATCATTCTGTGGAAGGTGACATTCATAACACTGTTTTAGATTGTCTCTTATATCTTGTAAACATTTTTATTCAGACCACAGTCCTGATAATAATCATTGGTACCAGGTTTTTAATTATATTTTGAACTCATTCACTTTGTATCCGATTAGCTGGAGATTGCATCACTAGAGATCAATTATCTCAGATTTGCAGGCTCCAGACTGGGATCACCCAGACCAAGGGCTTCAAATCCCACTGAGAACCAACAGGGTTTTTCCCATGGACTTTTGACTTGACAAGGCCCTCACTCTATTCCATTGTCCTACGTACCCATAGAGTAATTGGGAAACCTTGGATAAACGTTACGACAGCTCTGAAATGACAGCACCTCCACTCCGGATTGGCAGTGCTCTTTGATCAGGGTTCTATCTGTGAAGCCCTTAAAGGACACTCAGAGCTTGGATCGGCCCTAAGTTTTAACGTAGATAATGGAGAACATATATATAGTCCAACCCCATCCCAATTCATGTTCCTTGTGGACCTTATTGGCCTCCAAAGTTTTGTACGCCTTTGCGAGGATTTTGAAGAGAATCCCAACTGGGCAATAACGCATGACATCACTCTTGGACAACACAGGGAATCATGTTATGTATTCTTGTTTTCTTTTGTTGAACAAGCCAACCATTTAGCAGAAGTTTTTTCGTCATCTCTCACCAAAGTACCATCCAACACCTACCACACAATCACTATGGCAAATCTGTCGCCATAACTGAATGCTTTTCAAGTTAAATTAATGTGGGAATTTCAGTAGAAACAAATACTGTTTTGCAAGATTGTGCACGTATACATCATTTATGATTGCATAAATGGTATGCTTTTCGATCTTGCCTCATACACATGCAAACAAATTTCAGAGGACTGTAACTCCATCCGTTACGGAAGTCGTATGCCTTCGGTTTAGACTGACGTATTCAGTTTTTTCTCCAGCTGATATATGAGCCTCTCTATAATTCACCTGCAGTTGTCCTTCAATTCCATGGTCCTGATTCCCCTCCACGGCTTGTGCACACAGCAAGAAGCCTAACTTTTGTACAGCGTTGGACTTACTTCAGTCCCTTGTTGTAAACACTGTATATAGATTCCTAACTGGCCCCCTCGCAGCTTCCTTTGAACCCCCCAACTTTCAACACGAGGCGGTTTCTAATGTGAAGCTCGTTGCCTCCATGTTTGAAACCCCTCTCCTTTCCTTCCACACTGACTGGTAATACCCAATGTCCCCGACAACAAAATCTGATGAAGAGAACCTTTTGTAGTACCTGAGCTGGAAGGACTGTGGCAGCCTACGAGGGCTGCAGAGGCCTCGCAGACCGGGGGAGACGGCATCTCTTGCTTGACGATGTAGGTTGGACGTCCAGCTGCTGTAGGGGTGAGACTGTGGGCTGGGGGAGACTGCTGTTGCTCTGGGTAACCTGGGGGGCTCTTTGTGTTCAAGACTGGGGCATCGCATGGTACTGTAACAAGAGGAGACAATTGGGAGGTTAGTGGAATTTTGACTGCTTTCTCTTAGAAAGTATTCAGATGGAACATTCACACAACATACCGGTTTTCAACTGTGGATGTTACATTATCTAGTGAAATGACATGTCCTGTGTTTTCTTCTCTGCTGATATCTTCCTGACTTATTCAATTGTGCATGTGACTTCTGTTTGTATTAACATTCTTTCCTATTAATACTTGAGTACTTGTGCACTATGTTGTATAAACTGGAATACAGAGATGTTTTTAGAGAGACCCACTGACAAGAGCTACTTGTACACAAGCGTCGCCAATTTTCATTAATTGCAAATTTATGCAAATGAGCATGTTCTTCTCGGACGAAAAGTGTATGCACATCGTCAACTCTTCACGGGCATCTCCACCAAAGGTCCCATCATGGTGGCTTCCACGGTTCATGAAATATTTACCCGCACATACGGAACAATCAGACGGACAGACAGACAGACAGACAGACAGACAGACAGACACACACAAAGTGACCACTATGTCTCTTCCGTGAACAGTTCATCGCGAGACAAAAACCTGACATCCCTAACTTCAGATCCCACCTCTGCGATTGCTAAACAATCGCAGAGTCCAGTCTCGCCCTGTCCTCAAACCTGTGGAGAACACTGAATGGTTAATTAATGGTAGAGAACTTCTAATCCACATGTCCATAATGTTGAGATCTATGGGCTATAGAATCCTTGTAACTTCCTTACCGATCCTCACCGCAAGTCTCAAGTTGATGGTGTTCATGTTAACAACGGATGGCTATCAGACCATAACGCCATAGTATACTGCCCAATCCTTTAAAAAAGAAACCCTTGGGATCCTAATAAACAACAACAAAGTGGAAAGAGACCTGATGATACAAAGTAGCCAACTCACCATTTTATGCTGACATACTGATTGGATGGGGTTAACAGAATTTAATGGTTAGCTTCCGAAAATTACTGAATAGTAATCAACATGGTGGCAGGTGCGTAAAACCTCACCCGCGTGTAGACCCCTGCAGAGTTTTATTGCCCAAGCCCGCAATATTTTCCAGACCAACTTTTTGTTCCCACCCACAAGTTTTGTGTGAATCAGATTAACTCTTTTTTCTTGTTTGTAAAATCTGCGAAAAAGAGGGCAGTATATAATGCAAAATGTCTACTTCAACTCTTCTGAGATTTTCCGGGCATGTGTGAAGTTTCAGATCGCGGATGAACGCGCCCCTACACCATAATACCCGAACACTTAGTGTTGCCGATCAAAACTAGACATATCTGGCGGGTAAACCGCCAACGTGTCTATCCCCACCTCCCGATCATGGGGTGAAGTGTTGTATATTTCCATGTGGATTGTGTACAATCGTACCAACTTTTCGAAAAATGCGCAAACTGGGCAAAAGCAGCCTTTGACCTCTGATTACCCTGAAATGTCCTCCTTTTTTCTGACCAAACATCGTTCCACCCCACCAGTTTCGTTGAATCCGCAACTTTTGAAACTTTTGATTTCACTGTGACGGACATGTGACGGACACAGTTTTCAGCTCAAACGAACAATGTTTTGTGAGCAGTTCTATGTTGACGCTAACAGGGAAAATCTTCCAAGCGTGGAAAATTATGCAAAATTAAGCGACCCTGTTCAGGGGCGACGCCCACGTCTACTCACCGAGATTTCACTCAGGCAAACGTGTGCCAAGTTTCGGCTCCAACGGACAAGGTGTTGGAGAGTTATTGCTCTAACAATAAACGCGCGGCGCGGAGCGACGCGGCAGCGGCGGATTCGGACGCGCAGCGGCATAATGCGACGCGGCGCGGCGGAGCGGCCGGAGAGACAGGAATGGGCCAAAACCATAATATCCCCGAAGTGGGGATATAATTAGGGTTTAACAGCAAGCAAACCAAACTAGAGCACCAATGGGTGTGCTGTATCCCAAACGGCACAACAATGTGGTGCCAAATGACTTTTGCAGAGAGATTCATTTTTAAAGGCAGCAATTCTTTATAGGTAGAAGACCGAACACAAGGAGCTTTGTGGAAATTGTGAGCTGTGTGGGTTGTGTCTTCTGTGGTGGTGGGGTGGGGTGACTAGATTACCAGTCCAGGGTGTGTGGTTCTGTGTGTAGTCTGACTTCCGGGCAGGGGGGTGCCCGCCGGGCCATGACCTTGACAACAACAAGACAAACATCTCACTAACCGTAACTTGTGAACAGCGGCTTAGGGGTGAGTCCACTAGACATCAAGAATACCAACCTGATACACCCATGCCCAATCAGATTCCTATTCAAATTGGTGAATGTGGAATGGTGTTCCAAAATAGCCTACAAATAATCAAGCAGCTGATGGGCTCATCTCAGAAGCATTGCCAATTGGGGGGAGGATTCCTCAAATAACAACTAACAGAGAGTGAAAATCATCTATTACGTAGTATCTTCCAAATCAACTATAACGTTCCTTCAGTTAGTTCTACTGGGAGACAGGAATTTCCAAATTTGCTGACCGTAAATTCGCATTGATATGTTACATATTCTGTGCCTGTTTGTATCACTCCTAGCACCGAGATTAACACAAAATAGAGCAATTGTAGAACATTGTGCTGGCAGTTTCAAATTAGACTTACTGCAAAGATCCACGAGAAAAAATCCACCCATCCGGCAGAACTGAGATCTCTCTGTCTTCATACTAACTATAATCCAAAGCAACCGTGCTTAACCCCAAAATATCGAGTGCAGCTTTCAAAACGCATTTATACAGACTCTTACAAATGATCTATTTTTATTCATATAACACTTATAACAACGTCTTCATTTATCGGTATACATTTGCCCATATGAGCTGTGATAAATGTTACATTTTTGTATTTTAACAATTTTCCCTTCACCAAAAAATTTTTTTGTAATTTTGCAATTTATACTGGGGAAAAGTAAAGCAACTGGATGTAATGACTGCTTAGACCCCACAAAATATATAGCCTTTCTCCATTATAAATACTGTGGCTTGTCCATATATAACCTACGGTGAGGGCTGTTCATGGTTGGCAATTAAAATTTTATCCTTGTGAATCAGAAAGGAACCAGTTGGGATTCTTTTCGTTTTGGCTGATGGTTTTAAAACTGTTGTTCATATCCAATCCATTTCACATTATCTAACAAGGCAACAGTAACAACAACACTGGATTCCTTGGAATTTCTGCAAATTCCAGAAAAGTGAAATTTTATGGAGAAAAATGTTATTTTTGGCTGAATTTATAAGTTTTCCTCTGATAAAAAATAATCTGGCAATGGGAAGACTGAATGTTTCTATATTATCAATTATGACAAAACAGTCTCAAAACACAGATTTCAATTTGAATCCCACCATGAATAATCCAACCTAGCATATCCTAGGCCTAATGTTTTGCGGGCTCGGGCTTCATTGTGATAATCAACGGTACAACACACCACCTCGCTAGTTTTTTTTTTTTCAGTTTTATGGTCTACTTGCCGAGCAGAGAATCGATCATCATGCCCAGCAAGAAGTGCAGACCTGATACTGCACTACCATGTCCCTGTATATTATTGTTTGGAGTGTAGCCTCCGCCGCTCCTGTCAGTCGCCCCCGGAAGCTTAGCCATTATCGCAATAACCATTCAACCTTTCATGCGATATTGTGCAACCTGGTACACGTCCTGCCCCACGTTGAAATCTTCGATGAGTTTGAAAGTGTGTTTTCCTGCACCTCTGCTGCCCTCTATTTTGCGGTTCTACACGAAATACTGAGTTTCCTCTAATTTACAAGGAACTTGTGGTTTGGATTTGGGGAACAAAATTTATTCCCTAAAACCATGAACCGTTAGTTCCAGGTCATCGTAGGTCAAATTTTTGGGGTTTTCTCCTTTCCAATTTCAACTTGGTCTGATTTGAACAAAACTCAGCGGATGTGGACTGTTTTAGTCCTAAGGGAGCTGCGACAGGGCGTTGCACTTTCGGGAGAGTGTCACAGATGTGGGGGGGGGGAGGTCAAATTGTGTACTCATGGGTAATGGTTTTACAACTTGGTCGCGTAGTGGTAAAACAAAACTTGGGAATGTGGAACTCATTTGGACCTGAAAGGAGGGTATTTCAAAGTAACTGGAGGTCAAATGCTTCCTCTAAATGAGGTTCACACACAAAGGCAGTTTCTCTGCAGGATGGTGCACCTCGCGTTCCCCGCCTGCCATGTCTATTCACCTTTGTGATGTGATCAGTTTTTACAGACTTAAAATATGCCCTTGTAATAAAAAGGTCATCTTGTTAACACAATAAGTCTAATGATGTCATTTAGTGTAAGAAGCCATATACTTGATGGATCTCTTGAAGAGAGTTGTGTGGGTCATTTCCCACCCATCGATTGTGTTGTCTTGAAAAAGTGGTCATGATCAGTCCAAGCAGCCACAATGGAGTGAGCCATACGGAACTTGGTGCCACGGCCCATACGGTATTGGCCTCTCTAGAATTACCCCAACGATAGACAATGATCACCTTGTCATCCACCGCCACTTTTATCTGCTTGTTTTAAAGTGGATATCAACTATGAGTGCGCAAACCAGCATGCAATCGAGTCGTGATCAGTCAATACTGCGTTGCCTGGGCTTTTGGGAATATTGGTTAGTATGCAGTGTTCCAAGGGTATCAAACACCATTAAACTAGCTTACATCTCTTAAAGATGATAGTATATATTGCACATTGCGCCGCCGACCTCTTGGGAGGATGAAAGGGAGGAGGTAAATCTCATATCAAGATATTTTGCTTCCTTCCAGAATCCTCCAGATCTCCAGGTCCATCTCCAAGCACAGCGTAAAGTCTATGGTTCGCTCATCCACCAAGTTTACGGTGACCGTTTCATCGCCTCTGCTGACTCTCACTTGGGGAATACCCTTCTTGACTCTGACTATAGCTACTTTCAAGGCTTGTCTTAAAATGTTTTCTTCACTCAGCACTTTCTGTTCTGACTGAATTCTGTTATGTCTTTGTTGTGTGGTTCTCTCCAGTTTTATCCTCTGCTTATATTCTTCTGTTTTTGGTTTTGTCTTGCTCTGGGTTTTCTTTGAGGTCTTCGGTTGAGCACCTAGAGGCTTTTTGCTTAGGGCTCTATAAGGCTCATTTATATTATTAATATTTAACCCTACGTGATGCACATTGATTCCACGATGCGCCACCCTCAAACCCGAAGCTGTCAGTCAGAGACGGGTTGTCCTTCCATTTGGGTCAATGGGTCATTCAGCTTTCAGCATGAACGAGACGCCTGCACGGGTTACTGCTGAGAAAAATAGGCGGCGGCAACCATTTGCACGAATATTTCTGCAAATCTTGTACATGGTGTGATACAAATTTCTCACAAAAATGGCTTCCTTCTAAGAACGAGCAAGAACGATTCCCCAAAACCACAATGGATGTTACCTACAGCATTACTGCTTTAAACCTGGGAAACATCTTGGGACAACAATCAACCTTTCTGCCCATGTCACAGTGACCCATGGGGCCAATTTTTCATGAGCACCCCGAGAGAAAATGACAACTCCGGGAGTGTTTTTTGTAATTTTTTCCCAATATAATCTCAGCTCATTCCCTTCAGATTCAAATTCCCTGTTGATTTGCTCTGCGTGCACCTCCAATCTTGGCCTCCACCGGTTAGCGATGATTCCTACATGGCCAAGAGGTAATTCAAAGTTCCACAGTTGGGGGGCAGAGTCTTGTTTTTCCCCAATTGCGAATTGATGATTGATAATAAGAATAGTACTCCGGCCCTTCTTGCCCTCATGGCACTGCTGCAGGAAAGGTTGTGCAACAGTTGTAGCTCCTACATCTCCACATATGAGAGAAAGGAACACATCAATTTGATATCTCATGTGAAAGTCGGTGTGGCTCACAGAATTACAACCACCCAGCAATATTCAGGGTCTAGCTACGCTTCCCTCCACAGCCTGCAGGTTGTAGATTAGTGAACTGAATTTGGGGTTATTTGGAAGTCTGCCTATACGGACACAGGGGCCCAAACCGGAAATTGAAATGACATACGAAATGTGGAATAACACTCCAAAACCTGTTCAATGACCCAAGATTGGTACACATGTCCGTCATATCGAATCATGATTCTAGCAAAAACGGGTTCGGAGGCGGGCAATTGTCAAATGAGGGCACTCTAATTTGAACCGTTGTTGTCCATTTTTCTAGGTTTGTCAGATTTTGATGATTTCCCAACAATTGGAGGTAATTTGAGCTAATCCATGGAACAAATTCGCTAATTATGTGATTTTAATCTTTTTGTTGTTACAATGGCAGGCCACAGATAATCTAAACTGGCACGAGATGAAAAGAGGACATGACGCAACCCCACAACAAAAATGGGCGATTCTGGATGTCCTCTCTTGAGTTATCTCTCAACTTGAATGAATTTCACAAGAGTAACGATGCAAAGGTCGCTCTTGACCACACAGAAAATGCTGCTATTGCAAGCATGTAGGCAAAAAATATCATGAATATCATAAATAAATTAATGAAATTATCTTTCATAATCTTGTGAACAAATTTTTGTGAATTTGCAATCAATCCAGGTTAGCTATTGGATACTAGGTAATACAAATAACGAGTGTTTTGGATTAAGTTGTATTGCACAGGGTGACTGGTATCTCATGAGTCACAGGGCCACATGGGAAATAGCAGAATTGTCTCTTTTCTCAACTCAATTCCGCTGAATTTTGAGGGTCAGCTTTGGCTTTGTTGAGAATTTCCAATTTACTTTGAGAAATTTGAGGAATCCATGACATCATAGGGGGGAAAAGGATGAATAGGTTTCCGCGTAGACCCTACATAGTAAATTCTCATTTGCGCATGAGAACCGGAAAAAAAAAAAAAACCAAAAAAAAAAAAAAAAAAAAAAAAAAAAACAACCAAAAAAAACAAAAATGAGCAGGGGCATGACTTAGAAATTAATGAGATAATTCTTTGATATTCTATGAATGATTCTGTAGGTTTTCATTCCGATCTCCATCGTATAGTTGTGTAGACAAATATTTTCAAAAGAACCGGTTTCACATGTATATGTATATAGGGGATCTGTGGTTCCCCCGTGAGTCACAAGGACAATTTTGCAATAGCTGGTTATGCCTTAATAGTACATCAAATTGATAAATTTCGGCTGGAGTTCGGCTGTCATAATGTAAAACAATAGAAACCCACAAAAGTGCAGTCAGATACATGACCATGGCCTTAAAAATTCACAGACTGTCTGTTTGTTCTATAATCCTTCCAACAAAAAAAATTGTTTGGACATGAATTGTACTGCATTTATTGGTCAAAGTCGTTACGAAAAATAATACACTGGCCAGGATCCCCACGTATTTGATATGTCTAGTAAAGAACAAAGGGCAGGAGCCTGTGTCCTACATTCCACCCACTACAAACTCAGGCCCAAATCTGGCTGAAGAAGCAGATGTGCCAAAGTGTGCGTGTTTTTGTCAGATTCTCCACAAACATGTTAAACACACGCGCAAGATATCGAAACACTCACACTCTTCGCATCAGGGGCATTCGGGCATCGCCATGTTCGTATTTCTTCTGGAGGCGCATGTTGTTTAGAAGAGTTCACAGCACATTCTAGCAGAAAATCCCGTGTGACCACAAGGTGTCCTTTGCCACAGGTACAAAATTAGTTTAATGTCATTGGAGCCGTTCTCGGCAATGTCAAGGGCCATCCGGCTAACATTCCCAAGAGAATATGAAAGTGTCATGACCATTGTACTTCAAGCCAACCGGGATCAATGGTCCTGGGATCTTTATGGCACGAAGGCCAAGGCATCCAGGGATAATTGTCCCACCCATTACTGACTGCACTGGAGACCAGGGGTAGACTGCCTCTGTGATGCCTCTGCGACCAGCCTTCTCCCTCCAGACCAAACTGGGTCAAGGAGAACTGCTGTGGTTCCTCGCTGGCACTCGAGGTGGCGGGGCAGCCAGCTTGCTGAATGAAACAAGGCTTGTGAGTCAGTGGGCTCTTTGGCTCGGTCTTGATCTTGCTGTGCGCCTTTCGGTGCTTTATGTAAGGGTACTGCAAAGAGAATGAAAATTATACAGATTGTAAGACTCAGCGGACAAAAGACCGCTCTATAGAAACTTTTAGAGAGTTAAATCCTAAATTTCATCATGAGCAGAAGCCAAATGGGTCCATTACCTCCTTGGCTGAAAACAGATGAATTGACATAAAAAAATGTCAAAACAAGCTTGCAGACAGGTTCCTATGGTTCAGACTTGATCTCATATGGCCTGGGCCCTGTTCAAACATTCAATTTTGTATTTCTATTTTTTTCCAAAAATTCTTAACGAAAGTGTTCACGCCTAACAACAATGGGGTTCTCGTAAGCCTTAGAAGAATAGTAAAAATTCTCTACAGATTGCAATTCACAAAAACATGCTATTAAATGGATTCTATTGAGTTCTGTTAACTTGTGATACATGCCTAGGGCGGCAGAACAAGAGTTCAGCTTTGGCCATCACCACTTTTAATGGAGGTCCTCTCCAGGAGAATGCCTTGTTCTGGAGACCGAGGACAGGAGTTTGACGCTTCATGAATAACAATAACAAACCTATCTCATCTGAAAAATTAGACCACAGGTGTGCCATACCAAATATCAAGGGGAAACATGGACGTCCCAGGTTTGACACTAAAAGAGAGCTGTAACTGTCCACTTTCATACATAATCTAATACCAATAAATCATATCTCATTGACATGAGCTGGAGTTTCTAGCGCAAATATATCTAATCTAGCAATTCAACGTCTATAAAATTTCAAGATGACATTGGTAGTGATTATATTGACAAAGCAGACGATTTCGGCATCCAGTTTCTACACAATAACACTGGTTATACAGTTTCTATTGAGAAGGCAGCCAAATGGAGCTCAAAACTGCCAGGAAAGCAAGATTAGTGGTACCAAACAGAAATGTCATAAGACCTTCATAGACCCCCTCTGTCCCTCAAATCCACCCACTTCGACTGCAATATGTACAACCCTGACTGTGACATCCCCTAAATGTTCTAAGCAAAAAGCAGTACAGGAATCCTCAGGTCCTGAATAGTTCACTTCAGGAAAACACAGATGGAATATTGTGGAGGCTTCATCATACAATGTGAGGGAATGAGCTGCTAAAATAGATTCAAAATTGGAAGCACTCTCCACAATGATGATATATTACTGTGTGGCCCGATGGCCATTGCAGTTCGTACAATAGATAAACAGATGTTACCAGAATGACTCGTCAGTCCAGTTGAGTCAAACAATCGGACCCGCTGTATTTGTTCCTACTCACTCAGTACAGCCCAGCCACAATTATATGTTCATTGACAGCTTACTAACTCATACAACCTGGAAATTCGTGAGACGTTCACAGTTGTGCGACCCCTTTTGATGCTCACCACACAACAGTTCAGGGGAATAGTAGAATCCACTCATAGACAGTGTGAATCCTCTAACTGCCAGGAATCCTTAGGAACACCCTACATTAAATCATTATCCATCGCATTAAACCTGTAACTAGGCTGATTCTGCTCCAAAGTTACAATCTATAAACTTGCTGAGGAAGGCCCTGGACAGGAAGGGAAGACAGGTCACCCGGTTTCCCGCAAGGCATTCTGTAAATTGGCATGACAGATACAATAGGTGGAGCGATGAAAGGCAAGAGACAATGTGTGGGAGGAAGGGGGGGCCAGGGACTAATTTCATAGGCCCAAAGCACCCGAGGGTGATGAAGATGGAGATAAATTGCCAATGCCACTTTAGCTCACCTACTGATGCCTGTAGGCGGAGTAAGCTAGGTCAGTGAGGTAAAGGTGAATTTTTTTGTGGAACTATAGCCATCAGGGTTTCTTGGAAGAGTGCAGGAGTTGTGCAAAATGGCCAGGAATTGGAGTGAAGTGACAGGCAAGCTATCAAATGATACCGAGGATAAGAGGCATTTGTTCATATACCTGTAATACCTCAAATATGTGGTCAAATTGACCCCTAGGAACTCTGATCTCAGATCCCTGAACCCCTCTGTAGCAATTGTCCTTGATAATACTGACCAACTATCTGATCATCCAATTTCAATGTGGGAGGAAAGGCATTTTAGGTATATGTCCACAAAATGGGCCCAAAATTGAACCCCCTGGTGTCTTCGACCTGAATTTCGAACACCCCAGAATTCACCCATCGCTTCATCAATGTGACAAGTGTCATCTTCATCTATCAAAGGCTGTAGGGAGGAATAGCAATCTGGAATTATTGGGATGGATGGAATGGATATGGATAGGACGAAGAGACAGAAAGACAGAGAGAGGTGTTGAGGTGATGCGGACTCTGATACCGTGTCAATTGCATTGTGTGCGTCACATTATGTGTTACGATGTCAAGATGCCTAATGCTGATGCTGGATGTATTTATAGTCCAAATTATGCACATGTGTGTGAGTCACATTTTTCGATGAAAATAGCACAGGAACTCAAATCAGCTTCAGTCAGTGAATAAATTGACTAAGATACAGAAGGATGGCACAATGCAAAACATGACAAGTGGCCCCACAGACACGAATAAAGAATACAGTGTACTGAAATTATAGAGAGGTTGTTGGCAAAATGGTCTCCGTAGAGGAATGGAGGGCTAAAGCGGCGCTTGCTATTTTGTATCGTCAGTGTGAATATGCTCACAACACGTCTTTTCACATGTTCAGAATCCATCAAAATTTCATGATATGAGAAGGCCAATCATGTCATGTGTTAGAACGCATCATGAATATTCAGCATTGCAACTGAAAATGTTAGAACATAGACTCCAGGGATTCCATTTATTTTGCTACTATCACTGTGTTACAAGCCACGTCTGAAAAGTTGGGGAGGCGGAGAGGAACATGGGGGGGGGGGGGGGGGGGGTTCCAAGCAGAGTGATGGGAAACAGTTTTTGGTGTGTGAAAAAAATCATAATGTGTGGGGCCTTCCAAACGTTGGAGGGCGTCAGAGTCATGACCCCCGGACCCCCCTAGTGGCTGTGCCCTTGCTGTGTTGCTGATATAGTGATGCACTCTCATCGGCCCAGTGCGTAGATGCCACGCCAATCAGCACTCACAATAGGTGAACTTGCGTTACAGTCAAGTCAAATGATCGCATGCATTGACCCTGCTATGGTCATTAGATCAGCACTCTACTCTATATGTAAAGATTTGGAATATTCATGACCTGCCCGTCAGGAGAGTTGAACAAGCGTTGGATTGAAGCCGATTGCGGAAAAAAATCTCTTAGGTGCTAGCACAGTAGAAAACGAAAGCCATGGAGCTGAACGAAGGGCTGAGTAAGAGACAACAATCGAAACGTCTGGGATCATGGTTTATGCAAATCAGTTGTACGGATGTAGCTTGCCAACTCTGAAGCATTCGCTTGCATAATTGAGACGCGAGGGTCATGAGTCACATGGACCCCGGACACCCTAGTGCTGTTTGCCCTGCTGGTGCATATATGATGCTCTCTCATCGGCCCCCCAGTGCGTAGATGAACAGCCAATCAGCACTCACAAATAGGTTAACTGCTGACAGTCAAGTCAATGGAATCTGGCTAATGCATGACCCTGCTAGGGGCATTAGATCAGCCACTCCTACTCTCTATCATATGTACAAGATTGGAATATTCATGACCTGCCCTTCAGGAGAGTTGAAACAAAAATGACGTTTGATGACGAGATTGCGGAAAAATTCTCTTAGGTGTAGCCACAGTAGCAAAAAGCCATTGAGCTGAACGAAGGGCGCAAGAGAAACATCGAAACGTCTGGGATCATGGTATAGCAAATCAGTTGTCGATGTAGCTTGCAACTTCTGGAAGCATTTCGCTTTGAATAATTTCTGCGAAACAGTGTCTCCTGTCGCTGCAACACACAACTGTCGTCAAACCGAGACATATTTTTCGTTTGCGTTTTAAGCCGTCTGTGGGACTGTGAGCTTTGGGCTCAAGGTTCCAGTTTTCTGGGGCATGTGGCATTTAGAAGCAAGAGCTGTGATAAATTATGTGGACGGCACTCTAGTTGACTATTGTCTGCGGGCATTAGTGTAGGACTGCCCCATCATGCCGTGGCTGCCCCGCAGACTACCATAAAATCAGTGGTCCTCTGGGGGACATGGTATGTTCCTGCTGGTGGCTTATAGCCAATACTGAAGCTAATCATAATAGGGACCATCAATTAACCAGCATCCTGGCATAATCTGGAAGGCCTTCATGCCCCAAGTAATAGTTGCAACAACAGACCTGCCAGCTGTGTTAAATGAATGGACTGAGGAAGATCAACAATGAGATGCGGAAAGATGATTGAAGCGGGGGGAGGGGGAGGGGGATTGGGGATTTGTGGGTCAGGGTTACGGGTTAGATAGCTAGGCCCAACTCACAAGTGGGCTAATCCTAAACACACAATGGAATTGTGATTGAACAATTTGTCAAGTCACCAAATCAGGTCACTTTAATAGTTGAACTAGGGAGGGGGGGGGCATGTGTTACCCCGAGTACCGGACCCATTGATATTGCAACTATGTCCCAGGGGACTGGGGGGGGGGGGGCGGGGTGGGCAGGAATTTTGGATACACGTGCCAAACTAGTTTTTTTCGTTCTAAAGCCAATGATAAGTAAATATGATTTACTCTGGTACTCACAGGACTAATTGTAATTATGACAGTTGACACTCCAGAACAATTTGCTCAACGTAAATCGATTGATTTGAACTTGGTTGCACATGTCCGCCACATAAGTAAAAATCTTGGAGTACGAAAGTGGCCATGACGCATGTTGGCCTGTCCTTATTCTTGCAGGTTTTACATGAAAATACAGAGTTAGTCGTTAAGATTTAAACAAAACACTGATTGTGGGTTGGGGAAAGAGGTTGGTCCCAGGAAAATTTCAAGGCACCGGAAGGTAATTTGTGGGAATTTGGACAAATTGATCTAACTGGTTGAATTAAACGAGACTGGTGATGTGGACTGTTGTTAGTACAGAACAACATGAAGGTCATTTCAAGTTTACAGGGAAAAACTTTGCATGAACTGGCAATTTTTTAAATTTTGAAGAGCACTTGGAAAATGTTGAGTGTGTGGACTACAGTTGGCCATGAAGAACGTAGGTCATTCCAAGTCACCATAGGTCAAATGGCATTTTTGATTTATGTGCTTTCTCCAGATGAGGTTCACAGAGTAATTTCTGCAGTGATTGATATACAACAGCAGCAGTTTACCCGCCTACAACATGTCTGGTTGTTGTTTTCTGTAGGGCACCACAAAGTCACTAGCACACTAAGCAGTGTGAGGTACATTGGTAGAAAAGCCTCCTGACCTCCAGCAAATAAATCATCCCTCCTCACCCCACTCACGGCTGATCAGGAATTAGCATGATTTAATGCAACCCTACCAGAGGAGGCCTGACCAGACTGGACAGCACCCATAAATTGTGTGTAGGCAGGAGCACATCTTGCACACAGCCACAATGATTGGGTGACCTGCTGACCTCTATGGAGGGTAAACAGGGAGTCGTTAGTTGATACCAGTTGGTCAACTGAAATGGAGCAGGGGGGGGGGGGGGGGTGGGGAGAGCTGTCACGGCTCAGCTCGGGTAATACATCCAACTTGAGAGGAGATAAAGCTGATGGCTGTCAGGTCAGACAAGCCCATGGAAAAACTGGAAAAGTAAATACCTATTAAACAAGAAGGACAAATAACAGTAGGAAAATAAACCAGATGATTCCAAAAAAGGCATGAATGGTGGCATGAAACCGTTTCAGGCAGGGTAGCTTGGGGTAGAGCAGAAATCTTGACAAAGTAGCCTGACCTTGGTGGCGGTGGGGGGTGGGGGTTGGTTAAATGGCATGGTAAGGTATTTTTTTGGAGAGGGACTGGAATTATACCTCAACCCTGTTTTTCCCCCAACAGTCACTGCGTGAAAACGCTAACATAAATGGTGATGAATTTCAATTATTGGTGGCTGGGGTGGGAGTCTAATGATCAGCAAGTGCATTTTAAGAGGGTTTCTGGGGTTTCCCCCCCACCTCCCTAAATTTGTCTGTGGGTTGGATATAACCCGGCATGAAAGATTAGTATTGTTTCTAAACAAGACTTTCTCCATCGATCAGGTTCAGGTGGTGCTCGATCAGCTAAAAAATTCACTCAAACTGAACAGCTTTTGATATAGATGTGTTGTGTTACAAAATGCTTTATGATGAGCGGATGCTACTGTTGCCTGGCCAGTGGATAGCGTAAGTTTGTAACTCAATCATGTGGCAGCATGATGACTTCTAACAATATATGTAGCTTCCGGATTGACAAACACACGTGTTAATATCGTGTATGGCACTATTTCGGATGATGAAAACGAGCCAGCAGTTGCCCCAGGATGCTGTTCATGCCAAAGCACTAACAGTGCCGGTTTCGATCGAGCCTTCTGATGGAGAGCAGATGACAGTAGGACTGAGCCGGGATAGTGCCAGCATCAGATAAACTTAAACTAATGAATATTATCGTGATGATTGTGAGTCATACCAATGCTCTTGAATACTGACTAAAAGGGGGACTTTGGTTGAATGCTATTCAAAGTCACTCAAGTTTAGGTTACCACGTCCCTACTTTGGAAATATTATTGTCTCAGCTTCGCCATCTCTGCCGCCACATCTGCCAGAGGATTTCTTTGTTTTGCCCCTAATTTTCCAACATTTGGTCCTATTGCGGTGACACAGGGACCCATCCCACCGTAGTGACATCTTTGATGGGTTCAAAGGTGGGCATGTCACACTGGCCACTTTTAATTTTTGGAAATTATCCTGGACCAACTCCGGCCAATGGTCCCCTCATCCAACAGCCATTTTGAACAATTTATTGCAAATTTGGGCATTTCAAATGAGATGCCAAATGTCAAATGTGTGTCATACAACTCTGCATACCCACTGGCATGAATATTAATATGAATATTAATTACATAACTCATGAAAGAAAGGTATGGTAGAATAACCCCGTGGGGTCACGCAACTGTTCAAAACTGTTCAAAATGTTCCATACCAGTGATCAGAAAAGCCACAACTCTGCTGAACACGAAAACAAGTCTGACTTTCCATCATACAAAGAATTAATAATGATGAGCAGCTTACTATGATTTTATGTGAAATGTTGAAAACACACCCTTCAGATTTTCAGCAAAATGTGAAAGTGGTAATTTGTCGTTACGCAAGCCAACTGACACAGTACACAAGGAATGTATGGATGCTTACACACACTTATGTTTGCATATTCACAACAGACCTCGCTATACAGTCAGAGACGTCGCCTTGATTATATTGTCTCTGTACCCTACCCACTTTTTTCTGCTCAACATATACGTTGTGTCAAAGCATGTGATGTTAGGGAAGTTATCTCAAGTTCGCAGTCGCACGATTGACAAAGTGACTGCTTCCTGCAGACACAATGAGCAAAAAAAAACATGTAACGTTTGGAAGATTTCTGTAGCTAACAGACTAACATTCTCTATTCAGCGATAAAGTTTGAAAATTGAAAAATCCCAAAGGATAGAAAGGTTAAAGGCGACCGGGCCCCCAGTGTCTCGCCTGGTTACGCGATCAGTGTGTTCATCTATTGTCCCATGTGAACAATTACAAGGCATTTTAATGAGTTGCTTTAAGGTTCTGGTATTAGCATTTGACAGAACGCCCAGGTTACTCCATCATACCCTCCCCCACCCACCCCAAAAAAACCCTAACAAATTGAAAGATGTCTTTGTAGGACCCACTATCTGACATACCATTGATTGACAATTATGCATGGATTTGGGGTGTGGTTGTAAAAACAGCCCCACTAACTTGAGTTTACTAGGGCAACTGCTATATATCCCCCGTGACACTGGAAGGGTCCTTTGTATTATGGTTTTGGGGGTGTAGCTGCTGTCTCCGTTAGAAACTCTAGCCGTAGCGCAACAACTCTTTAACGCTTTATCCAATTGGTTTGAAACTTGGTACACATGTCTGCCCGAATGAAATCGGGATGAGTTCGAAATGGGCATCACTGCATGTCTGCTGCCCTATATTTTGCAAGTTTCACACAAAAATACCGAGTTAGTCCGATTCACACAAAACTTGGTGGATGGGGACAAAAGTTGAGTCCAAATAACATGACGTTGATTTCAAGGTCACCAGAGGTAAAATTTCTGTTTTTCGCAATCTTTCTAACGTTGTCGGATTGAACGAAGGTGAGTTGGGAGCGCAGTGAACATAGTATATTACAAATGCATGGTACTGTGTATTGAGTCTCATCTTTTGCCGTGCGACTAAAGTTTGATACATGCACAATATAGGGAGAGATTTGGGACACAGATTCGCTCCAGAAAGTGAGATTCCGGATAACTTGGAGTGTACTACGAGTGTTCAGGTACACGTGTGACAGCACCCGCCTAGGGAGTTCCCCAAGGGATGCAATGAAGTGACAGGCGACTGATGGAGGGACTACCTTCTAGCTAAGAATACTTTGCTCCCCATGGAAAGCACCCAAATCTCCCCATCAGACCAGAATACCAGGTTCACAGACAACGACTGCTTCTTACCAATGCACATTACCTCAACCTTTTGTTTGTTGGGTCAGTGAATTTCAACACAAAGGGGGTATCATGACAATTTCCCAAGATATAGTAATAGACAATCACCCATTACATTGAACTATGTTGCAAATAACATGATCCAATGTTTTGCGACATTTTGTGTTTGTATCAACCATCTACATGCCTGTTTCATTATTTGATGATTTTAAAATGTAGATTTTAATGTTATTTTACAGTGAATTCGGTCCCATTCCACATGGTTAAAAAGAATGGGTACATGAACCAGTCACGCTAATCTGTCAAGTCATTGATGCGGGGGCTTCATAGTAAACATAAATATAGTGTTTTCTCTCATGTCCTGCAGTGTTACAATGTCTGACATTCACGGATATGAGTATGCATAACATTGTTGCCTGAAGTACCTAGTACCGAGAACATGACTGGTTTAAAACAGTGCAAAATTTTGCTATTCCTGTTGTGGAAACTAGTGCGGGACTTTCCCGCATATAAATTATTTTTGTGCAGGATTTTTTAGTTTGTGTGCGCAGATCGCGCAATCCCGCACCTTAGCGTAAACACTGCTATGTAGAATCCTGTGAGGGAGAGAACATTTTTTTTTTTGCTGCGGACATTGGTTAATGCCAATGAATGTCATGATCAATCAACTGAAAATATGGAATTATCCTTGCGTCTAGTTTTGACTCATATTGGTTATATTCTTGAGAGATGATGATAACACTGACCAATGATCTGGAAAAGTATGCTGGTAGCATGTCCTCCATCATTTTAGTAAATTGGGTAAAATTACATTCCGCTGAAGCATCCTTAGGTTTGTTGGCAGTATAGACCTGTCAGTGGTGGCACCGGAACCTCTCCCGACGGGGGTCCGAGTTCCCACGAGCCTCACCCTACTCCTAGGTCAAAACCTGCATTTTTTATGTTTTCTTTTTTGAACTTTTCTCACGAAGAGAAATGAAAAAGAAGATGAAGAAAAAATAATAAGAACCAAACATTTGTGAGGGCATTGTTTTACTCTCAGTTGCATCCCACACCATCAGTGCTCTTTATGCTGCTTAGTAGAATAGGGTCAGGTATTCCCTATAACTGCACAGGAAATGCTGGGCACTGGGGTATTGGCATCGTGTAAAGCACACCATTTGGCACAGAGGGGAAACAGTGGTAGACGGCAGAAGATCATCCTCTCCCACATAATTTGGACGTTCATCTCCTGCAGGGACACTTGAAGATATCCATAAGCTTGTGTATCCTATCTATATATCACACGATTGATGGTCTGTAGGAAGATGGAATGCTCATCTTAAACTTGAGCGAAGAACCTAGCATATTATCAAATAGTATACTGTCGGGGTAACAGGCCCTCATCGAGGTGTGAACATTTGGGTAAACCCACTTGGGCTCCCGAGAGATGAAAAGACTCCCTGATGATGGGGGCCAGGCTCCCCGCCGGGGAGGCATGTCCCCCCCTGCTCCCCCTCTGGCGCCACCTTGATACCACCCGTATGTTATTAGTCTGTTCTCGCATTACCAATGGTCAACTACACAGGTTTAATCTTAAAGGAACTGGCTAAAATTACTGGTACGCTACACAATCACGTAACTATTAAAATTAACAATCCAGTGCTGTCCATATTTGCCCCGCCGTTACAATCGCCAGCCTTCAAATCTCCCATAACCTAATAAATTAATGATAACAGGCAATCTCCCCAGTGTCTCGCCTTGGTGCATTATTATTGATGATTGGTTTCTCTATTAGTCACCATGCCAACACTTACAAGGCATCCCATGTGTTGCTTTCAGATTTTGAATTAGCATTTGACTAGAGAGGGCTTACTATCAGTGACCAATTTCAATCTCATAAGGACTGAATATTAACCATCTCTACCACAGGGTAATAAAGTTTTGTGGAAAAAATTGCCTAACTTATGCAAAATCAGATAATTTGTTTCAACCTTCCATTGACACACAACTTGACATACATTTTCTTGAATCCACAAACAAAAAACACAACATTTGGCAGGATGAATGAAGCACGTTATCCACACTAATAACCCCAGTGACCTTCAATCCAATGTTCAAATAGCTGGGGACTAAAGGTAGCCATACCCATCCAAGCTTTATAACCCAAAGCCAAAAGCTTAGTGATTCTTTGGACACAACGGTATGGTAGTTGTTTCAAGTTCTTACTTTCCCTAACACAGTCTCAGCTAAACTGAGATCAATAGCAATATGTACTGACATGTTCATGACCAGCCCGGCAGTTGGACATAGCCTATACAATGTAAAGTATTCTGCCAAAATACCCGGATTTTACAAGCCGTATCATGATGGATCGCTTGAACGTGTACAGCAAAATATTGTTCATGTACTCATCATGGAAGCACACCCACCAAGTTTGAACTTGATCCCACCAGGCATGTTGGACTTTGCCTGATTACAAGGTAAAGTGCCCAAAATACCAGAATTTTACAAGTTTCCACTTTTTTGCCCCAAATTGACCCCCTACCTATACAACAATGAATAGCGTTCATGTACTCATCATGGGAAGCACACCCACCAAGTTTGAACTTGATCCCACCAGGCATGTTGGACTTTGCCTGATTACAAGGTAAAGTGCCCAAAATACCAGAATTTTACAAGTTTCCACTTTTTTGCCCCAAATTGACCCCCTACCTATACAACAATGAATAGCGTTCATGTACTCACCATGGGAAGCACACCCACCAAGTTTGAATTTGATCCAACCAGGCATGTCGGACTTCGCCTGATTACAAGGTAAAGTGCCCAAAATACCAGAATTTTACAAGTTTCCACTTTTTGTCCCAAATTGACCCCCTACTCATACAACAATAAATCGCGTTCATGTACTCATCATGGGAAGCACACCCACCAAGTTTGAACTTGATCCCACCATGCATGTTGGACTTTGCCTGAGTACAAGGTAAAGTGCCCAAAATACCAGAATTTTACAAGTTTCCACTTTTTGCCCAAAATTGACCCCCTACTCATACAACAATAAATCGCGTTCATGTACTCATCAATGGGAAGCACACCCACCAAGTTTGAACTTGATCCCACCAGGCATGTTGGACTTTGCCTGAGTACAAGGTAAAGTGCCCAAAATACCAGAATTTTTGCAAGTTTCCAGTTTTTGTTGGTTTTTTTTGCCCAAAATTGACCCCCTACTCATACAACAATAAATCGCGTTCATGTACTCATCATGGAAGCACACCCACCAAGTTTGAGCCTGATCCCACCAGGCATGTTGGACTTTGCCTGATTACAAGGTAAAGTGCCCAAAATACCAGAATTTTACAAGTTTCCACTTTTTTGCCCCAAATTGACCCCCTACTCATACAACAATAAATCGCGTTCATGTACTCATCATGGAAGCACACCCACCAAGTTTGAACTTGATCCCACCAGCATTGTTGGACTTTGCCTGATTACAAGGTAAAGTGCCCAAAATACCAGAATTTTACAAGTTTCCACTTTTTGCCCAAAATTGACCCCCTACTCATACAACAATAAATAGCGTTCATGTACTCACCATGGGAAGCACACCCACCAAGTTTGAACTTGATCCCACCATGCATGTTGGACTTTGCCTGATTACAAGGTAGGCGTTACTACACACCATACACACATCCGCCCCCCCCCAAACCCCCCGCGTGACTGCATAGATTCCTTGGGACCGGTCCAAGATCAAATCAAGAAACTTCTAATTGGGAAATAAACTATGCAAAATAGACAACTGGATAACCTCCAATCTATGTTAAAATTTTTGAGAGTAAAGGTAACCATACCTACAGAATTTCATAAAATCCACCAACTTCCAAGATTTTCATAATTATTGAAATTAGACACACTGATGTGCTCGTGGTAGTTCCCTCTAACACATATCAATTTATTTACACCCAACTACCATCAGATGAATGAGGGCGCTCTTCAAAATGATTGCTAAAAATCAAAGGTGCAACCATAGCACCTATAGTTCATCAGTAAGCTTGCTAACGGCCTACAAAATGAATTACATGAAAATAGGCTAATCACCCTACTTATTAGTGACTTTCGTGACCCAAATCTGATCAGATCATGTTCACACAACCCCAAAACTTTGTAGAGAATTTCATAAAACTTACTGTTCCGATCTGTTAGATTCTGCTAACAAGGAAGTGTGACACACACACAAAACCATACACACACACACACGCCAAAGTGATTGCTAAGTCCCTTCCTGAATTTTGTTCAGGCGAGACAAAGAACGCACAAACTTTACAGTCATTTCAGTCCCAGGATACAGAGAGGATATCAAGAGGTACCCACGCTGCTCGAGGATAGACAGAGAGTCTGAACCTTTGGAAATGTCTAATACCTAACCCTTCTAAATATCGCCTCTCTCACATCAGCGCCCCCTCACTTTTGTGAGAGAGACGACTACGACCTACACTACAGATAAATGGCTGGAACAAACCCCCGCTTCCTGATTCATTGTTGTAGATGCACACAATGCCAAAACGCCATAGAGATTTGAGTGGGTGTGAAGATCGGAGTGTCTCCAGCTCTGGACAAATAAGCCAGTTCGGAGTTCCAGTTTAATGAGATGATAATGATGTTGTGTCAAAGGTCATGAGGGAACAATAGCAGTTCGCTTTGAACATACAGGTAGCAAAAATAACTACCTTTTCGACGAAACTGATCCCCTTCCGAAAATTACAAATCCTGCCAACGCAACTTTACAGATTTCTCCTCATACTCATCAACATTCAACAATAACATCCGAAAACAAGAGATGAATGGGTGCGTTTTCAAATAGTGGACTGGTGTCAGGTAAAAAATTATTTGCAATGGGGGAAATCAGGTCTATTACCCCAACTGTTCAGCTGTTTATGGGAGCATGCACACTTACAACCACAACTGGCTATTTTGCAAAATGGCAGAAATGGCTGAATACGTTGGCAACGCTGCTGCGCTCACCACCACCCCCCGGGACCCACAGTGACCCCCACAGTGACCCCCCCCCCACCCCTGGGTAACTTAGACACATATGTGTAGAGTGCCAGGCAGAATCAATTGCCAGGTACAGCTCACCCTCCCCACGATGGCACATCAGATTTGATGAAAATGAGACGAGGCCCCAATTTGAGGGGAGATTGAATTTAGTGTGTAATTTGGCCATTATGTATGCAATGTAATGTAATTGGCATTTATATAGCACACAATTCTACAGGATGACTATAACCAGTGGCGATTAAAAAGATTTTTTAGATTTCAGATATTTTCAAGGCTTATGGGCGCCAAACCAAAACGGCTGCTCATGGGTGCCAAACAGCTTGCTCACGGGTGCAAAAAAGCCTGGCCCCCAGCTATAATCACCCCTGCCCCCTGCCCTCAGCAACCACCAATAGTCACTGGTTAAGTCTGAAATGCCACTAGGCAAGATCTAATTATGTTGATATAGGGTTCCCCATACCCTGTGCCACCCCTGTCTTAAGCGCACAACAGACTCTTTAACCCTCCCTAGCAATCTCCGCCCAACCAGAACTCACTG
The DNA here is from genome assembly GCA_026419785.1 of Sclerodactyla briareus. Classification (NCBI taxonomy): domain Eukaryota; kingdom Metazoa; phylum Echinodermata; class Holothuroidea; order Dendrochirotida; family Sclerodactylidae; genus Sclerodactyla; species Sclerodactyla briareus. The sequence continues at coordinate 44,432 of JAODTK010002854.1, read as the reverse complement.
ATGGCATCCTCTAGTGGCTGATTGTTAGCGGGGATCATTGTGCTATAACCTTGTGTTTCTCATCATAGGAGGAGGAAAATTAAGAGAAAGTATTTACCCATATAGCGCAGGCCTAGCGATCTGCAGATCGAAGCTACTGCAGTATGTCTAAAGCACAGATGGCCTGGTTGATTTCAAATCAGTGCATGCTCCTTCTAGCAGTAATGAGGGGCACAGGGTGGGGGGGAAACGGTGCTTTCATTTATAATACAATCTTGCTCAGGGCAATATGACAGGGGGAAGGGTGCTTCAGAATGCAGAATGTACTATCCCGGCACAGACTACGCAGGCATTGTATGGTAATTCTATTCCATCAGAAAAAGCTCCACATTATAGATGCTTGCAACATTTATGTGCATATTACATGAATCCGAATATGGGATGTAAATGGCGAGGCAGAATGCCTGTGCGGGAGGATTAATGAACAAAGACCCATCTGCATCTTTTCAGATATATTCTTCTGCAAATGAAATCAATACATGCTGAATAATGTTCATGAGAGTTCATGAGAGTTTCAGGTCACCAAATTTCCCAATAGATCATCAGCATAGCTGTGAATTATACATCACATATAGAGAACCAATAAGGAGTTAAATAGGAGTAGAAACTATCTAGAATTCTAGATATGCCAAATTATAAAAAGCAAACCATACAGGATGATGGCAGAGATATAACTGAAGTGTTGGTCCGGTGGGGTTGCCGATGGGGCTTCCTCTCTCCCCTGCAGAATTGAACTAGGATTTGTCACTTTTGGGCATTGTGTGTGTGTACAAGTAAGAGCTCAGTAAATTATACATTTCATGTTGTTTCAGTAGACTGACCATGAAAATGACAGAACGTGGTCCTCATTATTTTTGTTCTTTTGACAAGCACAGATAAACTACAGTATAGTAAGTTTTTGGAGGGTAAACACAACTTGTTGAATGGTGGAGGATGTGATAAGTATTGCTGCACAGGCCTCTTCACAAAGTATTCAAGAGGGGCTTGAGCACCAGTACCCACCCCCCCCCCCTCACCCCTATTGGAATTCAGTCTGCAAGCATTTCTCCTGGTTGGTTCGGAATTTATTCTGACAACCTGACCTGAGCTTCATTACAATTTCTGTGTGGGAGCACACAAATTCAGCATATTGAATCCGAGTGGTGGAACAGGCTCACCTGTGCTGAAACATAATGTTCGGGTTGCATGTGAACAGTCCTCAAAGGGAATGCATGGCTGTCCAGTTTGATGACTGCCTAATTTGGAAATTCGGAGAAATTTGATGTTCAACTAACCACATCAATACAGCTTATTACCGCAATTGATTAGCAGCCAATTGTAGCCCTATAGGCAGCACCAAAATGTGATATACCGTATTCATTCTAATAGATCTTGGAAACATGCGCGTTTATTAGGACTGTCATCTCGCCGAACGTGTGCCCCCGCCAGGAAGGTTTGCTGACAATCCTTTTAGGCCGATGTACTTGTCATATCCATGGTACAGTAGCGCTGCCAATTTTGAACTGGTTAATAGATAAATCGCATCTGTGCATCAATTTCTCTTGATATATCTCTGATATATTAAGCCAGTTACTGCCATAATTGTTGGTAACGTTTCCTGTCTGTGGAATATTCATCAGCAACCATCTTTCAACCCGCCAGTCTATAGAGTGACTAGGTGTGGATGCTTTCAGTGTATAATTAGTGTTTGACCAGTTTGGAAAGTGTGCCTCTATTAGGGTTAGAAAAATCATAAATCTTGCAAAGTTCCATGTGTGCTTCTATTTAGGTGCTTTATTATGGTAGTCACATGAAGGCTACCACACAAACGTCAGACCAGGGCTGGAAAGAATGGGCAATCTAAGAAGCTCCTTGCAGGGAAATTATGCCATCAGAAGGGAAATCTTTTCAGAGGCATTTTCTGAGGTTAGTTTTGCAACTTCTGCAAGGCGCTGAGTCACCTTGCTGGGATTTTCCTGTCCTTCCCTGACTGTAGCACTTTTCAAACATGCAAATGCCCAGTGACCGACTAAGACCTGACAAACCCATATGACCAATTCAGATACATGTATGGTAATTCCAAACTTGTCAAAATTAATTCGCTAAAACCAATCGCACACATGATTCTTGAAATAAACAAATTTTGCCACACAGTGACCCGATGTCTCGGATCAGTCAGAGACGAAACTCTTAGTTTGGTATTAGGCAGTTTTGTTCCAGTTGTCTTGTCAAGGTTTCCTGTACACCTTTTGTTCTGTAGGTAGGAAAGCTGACATCTACAAACCAATAGCAAACTGCTAACTGATAGAGGAGGGCTGGTCAGATGAAAAAGGGCTGTGGTCGTATGGCAGAGGACTAGTCGTCACATGGGCTGGTCAGATGGGGGAGGGCTCATCGGATAGAAGGGTAGGTCAGATGAAAGAGGGCTAGTTTTCTTCTTATGATTCAAGCATTTTTCTCAATCCAATATTTTGAAAAAAATAACACAGGCCCCTCTCATTCGATTTTTCTCTTAAAAAATTATCTGTGCAAGTCACGTCCAAACAATGATGAATGGATATTGGTGTCAAGGCCAAATGTGTATTCCAGTTTTTTTCTTCTACTCTTAAGATCACCACCCACCATTTCAGTAACCAAAATTCCTCATACAGACCATCTATTAACGGGTGTTAAAAACCATCATGGTCCACAATCACAAATCAGACTACAATCTTCAAAGGTGACTTTGTCCGAACCAGACTGGTATGCAACAGATTCTCATCAGTGGATGAGTTCGGGATCACAAGTTCGTCCGCCGCAGGGGGACACCATGGTGGGCGAAGCACAGTGGGGGGGGGGCTGACATGGGGTTTGAACGTGGCAGGGATTTTGCCGTGTGTACCAGAGAGATTGCAATTTGGTCATTGCTCCTTGCTAATAGGTCAGGAACATTGAATCTGCAACGGCCAGGGAATCTCAGGATACGGAAGGAATAACTCTCAGGATAATGTGACAGAAATTGTTATGCAAGTGCTGGCAGTGCAATACCATAATGAAGGGGGGGGGGGGGGGGGGGAGGGATTAGAAGGGTAGAGTGGTATTAATGACACTTTGCAAGCAAATATTCCGTTTTGAAATCCAGCCGTCACCGTACTATTTCCCAAGCACGAGGAAGCGGTGGCGTAATTGCAGTTGCGGTGGGCAAGGTCTTGGTCTTCACCCATAGTTCTGCTGTGATGCAGAGGACTTTCGGGGGTTACTTGGGTTTGGTTACGGGTTATTAGTAATAAGTCTTGTCTGTTAACTGTGAGCAGTCACGTTGAACGTGAACTTCCACTCCTCCAGGTTCTAAGAAAGTGTCGGGTCCTGGAATTCACTGAATGTCCGGATGGGGATATTAAATGGTGGCCGCTTTGAGCTGGTTGGGATTAGTTACACTCCTGCCCTGGATTGAAAAGAGGAGGCAAGTTACCACCAGTGCTCATCCACGATCAATATGGCCAAGGTTACTTGATGAGCCTGAACCTGTAGATTTCAGGTCAAATCAAATTCAATGATACAGTACATGATAAAAAAGGCCTGAATTAAAACTAACAAATGTGGTGATTACACATAAAATCTACTCTGTACTGTGATATTAAATGGATAAATTGTGTCCTAGCCTATTGTGCACCCAAATTTAGCACGTTCTTTCAGTTGGAGGTCACAGAAGGACTGAACGCAGTTGATTTCGAAGGCCACTGCAACCTTGCTTTGCTTTCAGGTAACATCTCTTTCTAGTTTTATGAACAGCAGCAGTCTCCAGCAACTTCCTGTTTTTTAGGGGCCATTGTAGTTTTTCTCAAGATTCTCATGGCAAATTCCGAGCTTCAAAGCCTCAGGCACAATGGCCGAGGTCCCTCTCTTGAATGAGTATGAAGTTCCAGTCAGTCTCCATTTCATGTCCTCCATTCCAGCCACGAAGCTACACATGCCATGGTAATTTATCGTATTGACTGATACAAGAACTACAATTGAAGAAAATCCATCGAAACAAAAGTATTAGGTCAAATTTGTAATTTTGTGGAATAGGTACATGTGGGCCAACTATACATCTTTGTTGCTGCCCGCCAGCTCTTTTAAAATTTGCGTACTGGTCACCATTTTTTCCAAGAATGGGGGGGAATGACTTGAGTGCTGTAATTTTGACTGAAGTTCTTCTTGTAGATGGGATCCATTTTCAATATCATTAATGCTAATTTTCTCGAATATTCAAAAGGCTGAATGAAACTTTAATATGGGTATGACCTGAACCGGATTAACTCCTCCCAGCTGCAAAGCGGACGGTCTGATCATTTGACCATATAATAAGCCCAAGTTGCTTGTCGACAAACCAGGTGTTGGTGGGGTAGGAGAGGATCAAGTTGGGTTTCTTTAAGGCCCAGGTGAGGGTGTAGAGCTGGTATGAGGGGCGGCGGCTCGCAGGACTTCAATTAGGTCATGTAGCAATGTTACCTGGCCGTGCATTGAACATGCCTTGCTATTTCGTCGTCATTTTTGTAGATGGTGTCTCTCGTCGGTTAAACTCAGGCAAACCGTACCCTTGTTGTAAGGAAGTACCAGATGGAATTACCAAAGTGACTCACATGTGGTGTCACGTTCACTAAATGGTCAGTCACAAACCTGTCTCTGGGGTGTGGTTCTCTAAATGGTCAGTCACAAACCTGTCTCTGGGGTGTGGTTCTCTAAATGGTCAGTCACAACCTGTCTCTGGGGTGTGGTTCTCTAAATGGTCAGTCACAAACCTGTCTCTGGGGTGTGGTTCTCTAAATGTCAGTCACAAACCTGTCTCTGGGGTGTGCCGTCATAATCAATTTATGTGGCAAATAATAAGAAACTGGCCTACCAGTGGGTCCTTCACAAGGAATTGTAAGTCTTCTGAGTGACTGAGAGATGTGTCCAAGTAGTATTGTACGACCCTCCTCTCACGCAATGACTCACTCTGTTTGGGGTACACCTGGGTTCCCCCACACAATTGATGACAAGGGCATCATTCTCAGCAAACAAGGATGTGGTAGCATCTAATACTTTCCTCATTCGGTTTATCGAGTTCACCAAGGGTTTGGGTTTGGGTTTCCCCCAAACTTACTGGTATGGGTATTAATTGGCGACCATACTCACCTTTAAGATCAATATAATTAGCAATTCACCCTAGTAACTCCATCTAATCGGGCTGCTTTCGCAACCCCGCCCCAACCGTGCATAATTGGACACCTCTTAGAACCCATATTTATGTGGCCTGTTACGGTAACGAGCACGTCTCTATCTTCTTCTCGGACTTTCCACATTATCGTTACGTTCTGGACCCCATACATGGATATAAGGCTTTATACGGATATCAGGTTTCCCTCATAATCGGTCACACACGGCTCAGGATTGACCCATCTACATAAAATATGACATTGTAAAGTGGAAAAGATGGCTATTTCCTCATTTGGGCATTGAATGAAATGTGTGTGTTGTGGAACACAACATCCCCACCCACTTCTGGAAATGCAGCTCAAGGTTTCAGACAGTAATCTCTCAAGGGCAAGTGTCAATGACAGAGACCATGAAGAGGTAGGTGGGTAGTTGCCACCCTCGTTGAACTATACAGTGCTTTGCACCAGTATAATTATGGTTCTAGTCCTTCCTATTAGAAGTTAATTTGTTGACCCTTTTATTTATTTTCCCTAGCACTGCCCAACTAGCTTTTCCCTAATCGTGAGGTCCACTTGTAGACTGCATTGCAGCACCAGACACTGACACATACAGCACATACAGCAGCAGCTTACAGTCAATTGCCACAACTACTTCTGTCACCAGATAGTGCAGCCAATCTTTGAAGTAAAAATACCAAATCAAGCCAGGGGTGACTTCATAGTCCGGCATTCATAATTCCAACCCTTCACCATTAAACACCAATCATTCAAAACAACCAGTAATCCCAATAAACTTATAGGAGATTGTACCACGTTTGAGGTGCACCTCTGTTTGTTGAGGTGATCCCCAAGTTGTTTTGACCGCCATATCGAGCCAGTGCAGCCCCTGTTGACATAACAGACTGTGGAAGTGCTCCCCCCTTTTTAGGCCTCAGGCTTTAGGAAGTTTTTCATTTGTCACTTGGACAGAAATAGGAAGCCACAGGGTTATTATGTTACCAAAGTGTGACCCAGGGGTCAAGCTTGGGTTTTGCTGGCAGGCAGCTGTGAATGGATTGTGGCAGGATAGGACAGTGAGCAGAAGCTCTGTTTGCATCAGATTGCAAAATCATAACGCTAGCATAGGTAGGGGGTATGGAGGAAAGGGTGCATGCGAGTCCATGAATGAGGATAGCTCTGGTGCAGAGTCTATTGTGGAAGGTATCAACTTACAGCCTCAGATTACAAAATGGTAAACAGAGCCATAGAACCGACAATTCACTGACAATTCAAATTATGCATTTATTGTGTGTGTGCAGTGTTCACAGCAGTGCCCATGTATGGGGCCATGGTAGGTAACACAAGTTAGGGTGATAGTAATAGCACATATTCATATAGTGCATCTTAGTGCATCTTAGTGCATCTATAGTGCATCTTCACAAAGACCTTCAAGCACTTTTACAGGCGCTAAAATTGCAATATCCAAAGGTACTGTAATGTTCTAACAGATTCTGTCTAACAATCAGAATGCTATTGTCTGAGCATCATGCAACAATTTGTGCACGCTTCACACGCATGCAGTAGTCTGTCGTTGTTCCATGTATCATACATAATAACTGCGGGCAAAATTAGGGCAAACCTCTGTGGGAGTGACCCACAAAAAATATTGGATGTGACCTACCATCCCCTGAAAGTGACTGTCCAAATGGCATGCTACAAGTTAAAAGAAAATGAATGCGATCAGGCAACGTCTCTCCTTGCTCGGCCAGCATACGCACAATCGGCCCATGAACTGCACACTGCGTGCTCCCATCTTCGGAAATGCTCTCTCTATTTTCTGAAAAAAATATTAGATAATTCTGACCGTCCATCCCCCATCCAGCAAATATACTCACAGCTCTCATTTTGGAAATCAGGCACGAACTGCTCGTCTTCAGTGTCTGGCCCAAGATCAAAACCTGTTGGAAAAAGAAGAGTACAACATTAGCATCACTATATATATACACTTACCCCACATGGACTGTGTACCTACCCCAATGCCACTTCGAGCTTCTGGCAAATACACAAATGCAGGTTGGCCACCCCATCGCCCTTCTCTCTTGCCATGCTAGTTGTCTAGTTCGTCAAGTTTTTTGCTCTAAGATTTTCGCCCCAAAAATTGTTCTTAGTAGTGTTTATGTAATTGCCAGATGCTCGACGAGGCATTGGGGAGGGTGCATAGTCCATGTGGGTTGAGTTGAATAAATGAGATAGATTTATTGCAGCCTAAGGTTTATCTGTGTGATATATGAGTCATTGACTATGGCGTGGCACAGATGCCATCAAGTTCAGTAATGTCTGAAACTTAAAAAAAATGAGATTCGAGAATAAACTCCTTAATTAATGCCAATCAGGGCAATATTTTGACTACCTGTTGTTCAGGACGAACGTGCATCCACATTCTCAAAGTTTGGTTTAAATAAAGTTGAACAAAATTGCATAGTTATGCAAATTTCACTCGACCTTGAAATAACCTTCATGTCATTTAGGACTACACCCTTCACGTCCACCAAGTTTTGTTCAATTCCGAAAAAAGTTAGGAAAAATCCCCAAATCACCTACTGTGACCTTAACATCACTGTCATGTTTTTAGTACCAACTTATGTCCCAATCCACCAAGTTTTGTGTAACTTGTACCTCTGTGTTTTCGTGTAGAACCTACATAATATTTGTCATGAAGCGCCTGGCATTGGCTATGTACCATGCGGTGGCCTACATGAAATCAAAGGAATGCTGCATCTATATGTGAGATTATCGATTGAGTTTACATACACAGAGAACACAGCCTAAATTACATTTTGTCATGAATAATATGTATGGCTTTACAATCAAATCACATCTCCATGATCAAACCCTCTTTTTCCACCTACTGACATGATTTACTGCGGACCATCATCATCTTGCAAAATATGAATTACCAAGTTTTACTAGAAGTAAAATACTCCCCATAAAAGTTACCATGTCACAAGACACGTACAGTACAAGTTGTGGGATGAGGTATATTTGCCTTATGGGTTCCACTTGCATTTAACTACTTCCACAAGTGATTAATAGCCAGCTCAAGGCCGACCACAATTGTTTTTGAAGCCACAATTTCAGCAGAGCAGGCGTATATACTTGAGTTTACAAAGTCAGGCCAATTATGAAAGTGTGGAGTGAAACTTCCTGTTTAGGCTACAGCCTCAAAGTAGCAGCTGTAGTTATTGGAAGAGTGCCATGGTGGCAAACAGGGGTTTATACAGGCAAGGTATTGAGGCAGGAGGGGAGAGGGAGGGGGGAGAGAGAAAACATGAGGAAGAAGTCTAACTGCAAGGTCTTATTAAGGCTCTCCTGTTGTGAAATGCATGCATGCTATCATAGAATCGGTATTAGAATGGGTCCATTATTGCATAATCAGAATTGGTGAATTGCTCATAAATTCTCGATTGGCAGTGTATGCACCCGAACAGGCTCCACCGAGAGGGCAAAAAAATTGGATTTCCTTATTTCCCTCCTCCCCCCACCTCGAATGATTACCAATACTATATGTGTTGGCACACATGCCCTGTGTGTGCTCTGTGCTGATGTGATTGCTGATGATGTGTCAGGGTTCGAAAAACATGGGGGATGGAGTGCCATTTCGCACTTGAAATTACATTAGGAGGGTGAAAAAAAAAAATACCCCCCCCCCCCATGAGGGAAATCGCTCATGACAAATTCTTCATATACCCCAATACCATTGTGAAATATAGCACAACACGTGGGTTCCCAAGAACCATGCCTAATCTTGCCTTCTCCATGGTCAGTGCTTGTTTTCTCCTTCATTTTGCACTTATATAGTGTGTTTTTCAACCACCTGGTCGCAAGAGAGCGAATTTCAACAGCAAAATTTAGAAGCATACATAGGTTGATATCGTTTGCCAGCCTGCCAGCCTCCCAGCCCCTATAAATAGCACTTCAATAAGCAGTGACCAAATTCAAATTTTCCAAGACTGATCATGAATCATGACTATTGAGAAGTACTAAGTCTTGTGGGAATGTGACTAAATTGCTTATTTTATACAAACAGACACAGACCTCTTGTCTATCAGTGGAACCGTGCACTCAGTACCGTATGTTTCAGGGAGATCCAACAAACTTCAAGAAGTTGTATCAAGATGCAAAGTTGACCATGTAATTGAATTACTCCAGTGACCAAAGTCCATGTAAATATTTTGGAGACTAATGGTAGTTCACCCATCATAGTTCCAATGGATCTTTCCATGATCTTGCTTAGACTGCTGCACACAAACATACATAAATAGGCCAGTTGACCTCACCTAAATCAGTGACTTTCGCGCCCAATATCTGATCAGAATGTGTTCACCTACCTCCGATACTACATGTAGGATTTCACAGAATTAGAATCAGGGAAAAAATCCTCATTACAATTTCAAAAAAAATTTGGTCAAAAATATCATTTTTTACTGAATCGATACTCACTCAACCGCCAAAATATAATCTCAATTGTATAATTTTTTATTCGAATATTATTAAGAATAAATGAAGCTATAGCTGAACCAAAATGGTCTGGCCTGGAGGTTTCCCAGGCCTGGAGACTGTCTTGGCCTAGCCTGGAGGTTTCCCAGGCTTTAGAGACTGTCTAACCTGGCCTGGAGGTTTCCCAGGCCTGGAGACTGTCTTGGCCTAGCCTGGAGGTTTCCCATCCTGGAGATTGTCTTGGCCTGGCCTGGAGGTTTCCCAGGCCTGGCCTGGAGGTTTCCCAGGCCTGGAGACTGTCTTGGCCAGACCTGGAGGTTTTCCAGTCCTGGCCCAGCCTATTTCACAATTCTTTTCCAGGCCTGCCCACAGTTCAATTCTTGGTCGTTTTCTTTTTTTCACTACTCATTCAAGGCTCCAGCTCTTTTCCGAGTTTATTCCCCTGGCCCCTTCCACAGCTCTCCGCTCTGCTTTCTGCAGTTTTCTCAATGCGCGGGCCCTTCTTTACTTTCGTTTTCCTTCGATTCTTTTCTAAGAATTTTGAGCTGTGAATCTTGTATTTCCATGGGTTTTCTGAGCCATTATTTCAGTTGTTTCATGGGAATCTTGAGCTATGGGCTTACCCCTAAAGACTTGTTGAGCAATGGGCATGATATAATGTACTTTCTATAATCAGCACAAAGGTAATTTCCGAGGGATATACATGTAAGTTACCCGCACACCGCAACTTATCTAGCTTGAGGAGCTTGTTTTGCGAGAATAATTATAGCACCATCACCCAACCGTTAGTCATAATTCAAGTACATCAAACATGCAAGCCAGAGGAATATACAGTCAGATTCATACACATTTATTTCTCGCGAGAATAGACATCGGTAGCCTCGAGTTCTAGCAGTGCATTACGACTCCATATTCACAGAGGCATGACAGAAAGGCAAAGCTGCCCTCTTATATGCACATAGCAAATTACTATCGGCTACTGAGTCAATTAAAAACCCCATGTAGCAGGGCATCCCAGGCCTACTTCTGGAACCATGTTGGGGTTGAGAGTATTCGTCACAACACAAAAAAGTACAAAGATTTGTGAATACGACGGACATTTCGTAAATTCAAGCTCCGATAGTGCAATGAATTGTGTACAATTCTAGTATTCCAACAGGGGAAAATCAGGGTTGATGGAACCAAGTGGATTTCCCGCCATTCAACAAATGAGCATATATATTGTGCCCATTTTTCTAACTATTGATCAATTTGAAATATTATTAGTTTATTATAATTGATACCTTCAAGATGTTACGCTGATCTAAATTTCCCCGCTCTGTTCTATCAGATTGGGAAAACCTTGCATTTCACTGCGCGCTTGCCCGGCTGTTGGGCGAAAGCATGCGATCAATTCTCTCGATAAAAACTTGATGTCAAATATCTGTGAGAGTGTTAAGGGAGGTATTTATGGGGCAGTGTTATCCATTTGAGGTGAGAAATCGAGACACTTCACCGATAGTCGGGATTCATAGACTTCCAAAACATTGCTAAGCACTGATTCGAAAATCTTCTATGATCCAATTGTGCATTTCTGAACAAAATCGACAATAGAGCAGCTATGCCACAATACTGAACAATACAAATATTCTCCCAAAGTTCAGGTATGAGCACAACAAATGTGAAAGTCCATTACTGCCTAAAAAGTGCCATAAACCTAGACAAGGCTAACTGTGCAGCAACCTTGTTACTTTACTAGTTGACTATGCCTAATATTGCCTAAAAATTGCATTGAAAAGTTCCCCAATTGCTATGATAATTCATATTAGCTGATCGTGTGTTGACCAGAAAGCCAATAGGCCTAAGAGATCTATAACGATCCACTGATTGCTACACATGTTAGGCAGTTAGGCGCTCCTCAAATGTTCCAGTAAGTTTGGCATTCCTATGGATTTAGGGGTGGCATTAGTGAATGAAAGTGTCCCTTGTTAAAAGAACAATTATCAAAAGGACCCAGTCTCTAATTGTGCCAACTATTTTCGGATTTCACCATGTCAGAATTAAGGTCGAAGTTTGAAAGATGATGACTGGTAAACAACTTGATGTGTTATATAGCTCTATGAACAACACTGCAAGATAAGCTTTGTAGGTTGCGAGCATCCCATTAGACTCAGACCGTGAGGACTGGGCCAGGTTTATCTCAGAGCCAGCCACAGCCTAAAATGGCCGTACAGACAGTAGGAGCAGAAGTTCACCCTGCGCGGAATAGATATGAAATGGATGGATGTAGAAATCACAATATCTACGGAAACAAATGGTTTTCACGAAGAGGAAACACTAAAAGCTCATGCTAGAATGCCAAAAAATGTCAGCACCCAGCATATTGTCGTTGATTGGTTTTTTTTGAGGAAGATATTCCAAGAATTAATGGCGGTGATACGATCCGTATCGCATCGGTACATGGTTCTCAATTCTTGCCTATTCGTGTGGTTTGCCTCATTAGAATTGTTTTTTTGGCCTCTGTGGAACGATATCATCTTTGCCTAACCTAAATATGACACATCAGACACGCGCCTATCACGTTCACGTGAATTCACGTTCTCACGTGTCATACCGGACCCGCATTTGGCATCTATGGAATCCGCCTAGGAGAAGCTTCAAGTATACAAACAGATTGAATGAATAGTAGCCCATTCTTATGATTTGTCAATAACAACAGCCTGCAGGAAGCCCCTGAAGGGTCATACTTTTCCCGTCAGCCAGCTGCAAGTGTTTGACACTTGGCGACCCAGTGCTATTATACGTTTCGGAATGTTTTTTATATACAGCCATTAGCCCAGCTGGAGCACCAATAACTGCTGGTAGATTTCCCCCCATAAGTGTTTGTCCAACAACATGCACCCCAGACTGACAATGCAGGCCCTCTGTGCTCGTGGTTGGTGTGGTGAGAATAATCAATATCACGGTAGCCTACTTATAATAAGGTGATATAGCATTTGTTTAAAGGGGCATAAACTGGATAGAATACAATACTGTTTTGTGATAGGTAGGCATTTATAGATAGAAAGGGTGGAGGATGGGGGATTCCACTGAAATTTTGGAAAAAACCCCCATTGGTTGTTACACAGTCACAATTTTTGTGACAGGGATATTCCCCTCCCCTAACTTTTTGTCTAACTGCAACTCTGCTTATGCCAATCAGGGATGGGCCCTGTGACCCCCTCTGGGGGGGGGGGGGATAATAATCATACAGAACGAGTGCCACTGGCGCCAGTAGCTCACCTTGGACTTGTAGCCTACTGGGCTGTTTCTATCATATAAATTTGAATGATTTGAATGATTTCAATTTGTAATATGATAGCATGTACATGGGTTTATAACAAATGAGCAAGATGATGTAGTTGGGCTAGTTCCAATCGTGACTATCCAGGTTTATTATAACACCGCACTATCAACATATTCACAACACTGGCGACAACGATACTTTTTGCATGATTTATCTAATGGGACGCCTAGGGTCCACACTGGCCAAACATAAAAAAACAACAAACCCTATATAGCCCATAATTACAAGCGGACCACTGCTCCCAAGATCAAAGAAAATCAACTGAAGCTTGTAAGAGAGATCCAAGCCCATTGTGTGTAATTCATAAAATAGCCTAGGGCCCAAATGGCACTTGATCAAGAATTTCTGAACACCTTGAAGGTACGGATAATAGAGCATCATTATGACCGCATCAGTACTGGTGCACCATAAATTTGTAGGTGACGCACTTTGCATGATTTCACATGATGCCCAGGCCCAATTGGCCCTCGGACCAAAATTCCTGAAACCCTGAAGGTACATGTATGGCTATTAGACCAAAATTATGACCGAACATCATCCTGTGCATCAAAATTTGTAGAGAAAAGCATATTTGCGTTATTTCAAGTGATGGGCCCTAGGGCCCGAGTCAACCAATGGATCCAAAAATTTCCTTGAAAAACACCCCGAAGGTACGTCTCTCATACCATCAGTATGACTGAACATTAGCAAGGTGCATCAAAATTCTTAGAAGCATTTTGCATGGATTGAGATCATATGAGGGGCCCTAGGGCCCAAGTGGGACCTTGAACCAAAATTCCTTAACACCCCGAGGTACGGCGATTAGACCATCATTCATGACCGAAATCGCAGTGCCATTAAAATTTGTACAATGAAGCATTTTGCGTGCTTTCCCTGATGGCCCTAGGGCCCACAATGGCCTTGGGCCCACAATTCCGGAACACCCCGAAGGTACGGCTTACATTAGACCTCATTATGACTGACATCAGCACGGTGCCATCAAATTCGTAGGAGGAGAAGCATTTTGAGTGATTTCAAGTGATGGGCCCTAGGGCCCACAATTGGCCTCGGGCCCGAAATTCCTAAACACCCCATGCCTCTTCACTTGGTAATCATTGTGACCAAGTTTCACCATGATCCATCAAACACTGTAGGGAGTAGCAACTTTAATCAATTGTTGCAGATAGATATGATAGATAATAGAAAGATAGTTAGATTAGACATGGAGATCACAATAGCTCACCCAGCACATGCTGGGGTGAGCTAAAAAATCCCACAATTTTTAGATTAAATGCCCAAAGTTTTGGTCAGCCACCCCCGGCCCTTTTTAATTACCCCAAATGGCAAGTAATTAGGCCATGCAGAGGAATAAATTGGATCTTGGAACTATACAACTCAAAGGCTTTACATGACATGAATACGACACCTAAAATCCTGATCTTTGGACTTCACCTCTAGAGATTACCACTGTCATAAAATCGCCACGCTGGCCAGCTGAGGTACAGCGTACGAGGAGAGCGCGTGTTTGATTGGCTGAGTGAGTCATCACTAATGGGAACCAGCTGGGAGAGCTGACTGTGGTGGACCGGCAGAATATCTGGATTGGGAAACGATCTGGATTGGAAACGGTCAGGCTTTTATGTGCGGTTGTCATAGCATGTAACGCCATTGCTGTGGGGGCAACCACTGAGTATTCGACAAAGGAAGGTCCAACACACTATAACTTGATGGCCTCATTGGATGGGAGCTGGTGCCATACCGAGAGATTTTGGACCAGGGGGAGTTGCGGTTGGAACCCACGAGAAGTGCGCCCTCATAAAATCCTCACCCTCCCTATTGGCAATAGTACACTTATGGGGCCCCTAGACACAATGCTTGCTACCGTCACCTGTATTTGCTAAATACAGCTTGCAAAACCTCTACTGAACTGCAAAAAAAAATCAGTTTTGGTGGTAAAAATCATTGGTCCACCTTTAGGTAACGGGGGGGGGGGGTTCTGATCCCCAGCCCCCCTCCCCTCGTGAGTAACGGGCCACTAAGCATGTGGAGAACCCTTATATGGCTAGGTCATTTTCAATGATTCACCAGACAAATGTTTTTGTAACCGCTTTGATGATGCAAGTTTAATCTTTCAGCTACGATGTCTTCTTCACGCCAGAACAGGAGTACAACTGCAACCCCCCATCCCCCCCCCCCCACCCAAAGAGTTTCATGCAGTTATGGCTGTCATGTACATCCCCCCCTGATAAAGACTGAACAGACTATGGACTGGCAATAAAACTTAAGAGAGGAGTGTCTATTGGTGGCCAGCGCCATAGTAATGACCAGTTCGAGAGCCAGTGCGGAGCGCCAGTTCGGAGTTTACATTTCAATAGATGAAATGATATTGTGTCAAAGGCATGGGGGAACGACAGCAGTTGGAAGTTGAACGTACAGTGTGCAATAACGCTGTTTTCGAAGCCCCCGGCCCGAAAAATTAAAAATCCTGCCAACACAAATTAACATCCGAAAACATGGGAGAACAGCATGGTTGTGTTTTCAAATAGTGGTTGAAATGTTTAAAAATAAGCCGTAATGATATTGCTATGGAGAGAATCTCGTCTATTCCCCCCAACTGTTCAGTGGTGAGCATGCCACTTACAACCACGAACTGGCTTATAGTTCTTTGCTGGATTCATCATGAAATCCCTGCTAAGGCATAAGGAGTAAATGTAAGCAAGCAAGCTGAGTGAATCCTTTGCTCAATATTGACTGCTATTTGAAGAACACACTGACCAGGAGACCAGGGCTGTACAACTCATTTTTACAGTTTTTCCTGTTGTTTCAGGGAATATTTGATTGGGCCTTCATAAACTGGGTTCCCCCCCTAGGTTTTCCTCTCTTTTCCGCACCTGCGCCGACTATTACAAACTTGGGAACATCTTCAAACCGGTTTCCACTTTTAGGGAGCAATGCCTTTTTTGAAGGCTCATTGCCCTTGCGAGCCTGCCCACTTGTTCTGGTCAAGGAACAGGCTACCTGCCAAGCTACAAGTGGCAACCACATGCTGAAGCAAACATCTCAGCAGCATGACTCATACTGCACATAAAGCTGTTCAGACATTAAGGCCTGTTGGCAACTTAGCAGACAGGCTTCAGGACTTACTGGATACAAAAACCATTGGTTGAGTTTAACGAAGTTCATCTTAAGCGGGGGCCCAGGGGGTATCACTGTAGCTCCCCTGAAATGCCACAATAACCCCTGGTCCCAATTGAATTTTATGAACCAGGGACAATTTCTCAAATAGCCCATGAGTTGGTTCAGTGAGCACACTGCAAGTACGAACGCAGCATGCACTTTTTAATTGTTTTGAGGAGCACTACTAACACTGTAGTGCATGCTCTGGTTTATTCACTCCATTTGAGCCCTTGCCCCTATGCAGGAGATGGGAGAGTCATTATTGCCCCTGGTTCTATCAACAGTGACACTGCTCTCATGCAAGAATTTCATGAAGCAGGGGCAATTCTGCTGAAAAGTAACCCCTGTCTCCGGTCCCCTTAATTCGACCCCCGTAGGTTACTCATGTCAATGACATTGATCTGGTTCAAGTAACAACACCCTACGGTGAATTAGGGTGCAATGTTGCAATTTGAAAGTTGAGTAGGCGTAGTACTTTCGCCTTTTCGTATGTGCAAAGTTGGTGTAGTGTTTGACCTTGTCAAGGCGGCGATACTGTTACATGGGCTGTACTTGGAGAATGTTCCCACATCACGACCAATTTTAACTGGTCGAAAATGACAATGAGTATGGGGAATTGTTCAACTACTGTAATTACTAAATCGACCATTGAGCTCCCAAAAACCATTAGAGCTTTTCACATGAGGCAAGTGAAGGATTGAGCATAACCCCAGTAAAACCAATGCTGACCACCTAATTGAGAATACACCTAGCATGCAATAACAATGAAGAGAACAAAATTTTGTATTCTTCAATGGGTGAACCCAAAATGAGGACTTCCCTAAGTTTTCAAACTTGCTTGGAGGATATTAGCCTACCGCCAGTAGATAAACCTGACAATTTTTGGATTTTCCACTGATTTCTGTCTGAAATTGACTAGCATATTATAATGGCCCCCAGAAACTAATAGGAAGCTTGTTGAGTTGAGAGAAAAAAGTTCGCAAAGCAATGCTATGAAAGCATAAGTGGTTTCATGAACCGCTGGTCTCGGAAGTGGTTTTGGATGGTGGAACGCACTCAATATGTTACATGAAAATTTAACACAAGTTGCAATGTCTATTAGACATGTGTTAAAGAATTCGGAGGACCATGTAGACAATGGCCACCAAGTTTCATGGAGAATTTTGACAAACTACATTATGCCTAACCGTCGGCACATTAGCACAATTGAATGACCTCCATGACCTGAAATCCAGAATTTCAGACGACCATGCCCAAATCAATCAATTGTGTTCACCCCACCCCAGATACTAACCGAAAGCTCTCAAAATCGTCTACATGTCCGAGAATACTGCTCAACGAGAATGTGTACACACCATCCCCATGAACTTTGTTCGACACAATAAAAATAACCCAACTTGGCCTGTGATCATATTAAACTACGAAGCAATAATTGCCAAGTGTGCTGCTTTTCATATAGCCCCTATACACTTGCCGAGCAGAGGAATTTACCTATTTTGGGACCGGGCGAAGGCGCAGCCCTAGAACTTTTTTTTTGTCAGCTGCGATCATCCACCAAGACAGGGACGCGAGGCGATGCCTTCAATGTGGAGGTGTCGGGAATCCACACTCAGGCGGTAACTAACAGACTGCCAACCCCCCCCCGCTCCCATGTTGTTATCCCTGCTCCATTCCCCTCTGGGCGCATAGCGAGAAGCAACAGTACCCATTTTATTGTCTTTAGTATGACTCCACAGGTATTCGAACCCTGATTCCCTGGGGTTGCTGAGCCATTTCTCTAGTAATTGAGCCATGCCCCTGATTTATCAGTGTTTGTACAGCGACAAGGTTTCTGAGCTCAGTAACTTTCTCCCTGGTAAGTTGAGACAACAGGAAGATTTATTTCTACTCAGTATGGATGTGATGGTTGTGAGTGCTGCTTTCAGGAAGAAATATATTTCAGAACATAGCAGTCAAAGATACTTGAGAATGTATTCCAGAGTACTAACTTTAGCTACATAGAACTGGTGGTATACCCCAACACATAAGTCTATATGGCATACTACAATGAATGCCACACGTGTGCAAGTTGCCTTCACTCTAGCTCAAAGCGAAAACAGGAAAGCTCTCCACGGTGCTTCTCTACACCAAGACGAGAGGAAAGCGCGCATCTTCAAGTCCCCCGCCTTCTGAACCCACTCTTGCATCACTTACCTTTTAGGGTCTAATAGATTGCCTGTCTGATATCCCATCCTACATATGGCATCTGCTACACCTTTGTTAAAGCGAATCCCCGATCCAAAACATCCTATCTGCTATTGTTTTCCTTCCAAAAACATCCGATTCCTCAAGTGGGGGTGTCAATCCGAACAATTGGGCCACGAGACCTGTGTTAGGAACCAATGATGCATGGTGGACGCTGGGATCGAGGTAAATGCACTAAGTGAAGGCACAAACATGTTGTCCTGTCAGCGAAGTAGGAACCAATACTACCAATCTTCCATAGAGAGGTATACTATAGAGTATAAGAGGGTACAATCCACTTGGTTACCAAGGAAAGCAGAGTAGGTGTAATCTTGTCCTTGGAACATTCACAGAAGTTACTTAATGTTATTTGAAAATCTAATGGATACATTGTCCATAATAAGTTGGACTATCATCTCCACTGCCACTTAATATGCACATAATGAAAACTCAATATCCACAGTGATCTGTTTGGGGGGATTGTAGTAACCTATATAATATAACAATTCATGGTTCAAGTGGGTTCAACAAGGAGGGGGAAGGGGGGGGGGGTTGGGAGGAGGCATCTCAGATATCACTGGGAAGGGTTTTCTTAGCTGCAAAGGGGGCAGTAGATCATTCTCTTTTTTAGTCTCTAGTAACATTGCCATACTCACTTCAAAATGACAACTGCCAACTGCACATTCTTCCACCCAGTTTTTTATGGCACCTTATAGGCTCTCTGGTGTTTATTCAGCCATTTTGTAAGCGCCAGAAATTCTGTCTGTGGTGTCGATCAAACAACCATCGTATCCAGCACCACGCCCCCACCAGGGTTAGCCAAATCATAGTCCCACCACCCATAATCATTCTCCGATATCTCACAGTTTGTACATTGTCGGTTAGCCTATATGTTTGAAGGGCAAGTCCAGACAAAATTATTTAAACTAATTCGATATGCATTTTAAAATCATGCCATTCAAACTTGGTTTTTTTCAATGTTTACATAGCATTTGTGGTTGAGAATTACAAAGTTTTAAAGAATATTAATTTATCACTGCTAATTGGCAATGTGGCAAATTGGCAACATGTGATGGGTCATAGTCTCCAATTTGAATCGAAAAGAAAAGATGTCTACTTTCCCTCATATTGGTAGAAATGACATTATAAAAAGGTTGGGCCAGTTTTGCTCAAATCACCAATTATATGAAATTGAGGAAGCCATATCTTCCCAACAGAACCTGCTATGAACCTGGAGCAATTAATATTTGAATTATTTTTTTTTTCTCTTCAACATAACCCCAAAGAGTATTAATTTGGCTGGACTGTTGCCTTTATCTATACTGTACAATTACATGAAACGACCTACACTAGGCCTTTGGAGCAGGTGACTTTTGTTTATTATTCCTCATTCAGCATTGTTGGAAAGCCTTGGGGATTGCCACCCCCTCCTATCATAATAAACATCACTGTCTCTCTGTATGGATTTCTTGCCATAACAGCAGGTGGATCTGCAGATTAACACAGGCCTAAACATGATGTAATTCCATTCAAGTGTGCACCCCTGAACATCATGTCCTCCATAACTGCAGAATGATTGCTGTGGCCTAAAGGAATATTCGAGCATTATTAGGTGCAATGCTCCCACTGCACATACCCTACACATAGGGTCCATGCCTCACAAACTGTCCTGGGAGTGCTATCGGCCCC
Source organism: Sclerodactyla briareus (assembly GCA_026419785.1). Lineage (NCBI taxonomy): Eukaryota > Metazoa > Echinodermata > Holothuroidea > Dendrochirotida > Sclerodactylidae > Sclerodactyla > Sclerodactyla briareus. Next base: position 24,386 of record JAODTK010002854.1, on the reverse strand, counting down.
CACAACCCTTCTCCTGCCCTGAATCACATGAAAACTGGAACAACCAAAGGGGGGAAGGATGGTGGGGGGGAGAGGTGAGGAGGAGAGGGGAGGAGGAGAGGGGAGGGGGAGAGGGGAGGAGGAGAGGGGAGGGGGAGATGGAGGAAGGAGAGGGAGGATGAGAGTGGAGGGGAGGAGAGGGGAGACAGATTTGTGGCCAAAAGTCAATACATATTTTGTCTTCTGCTTCCCCAGAAAAGTGCTCTTTATGCTTCAGACCCGCCCCCCAACTGCTTTGGTCCCCCAACTTTGAAACATGTTGACGGCCCATTGGGTAAGCCCAAAACAACACAAGGACTAATCGCCCCCATGTCTCGCCTAGATGCGCGATCAGTGGTTTCTTTCTATTAGTCACCAGGAAACATTACCATGCATTCCATGTGTTTGCTGCACTATTTGGTATTATCATTCACATAAACACCTTACTAACATTAACCAATTTTCAAATTCATAAGGACTGATCCTTGAACTCATGTCTACTTGTCTGCTAATAACATCGGATCGGCAGAGCAATCCACGAATTCACCAATGTTCCCGCTTACTAAATAACTAAGTCTCCACACAGGAACGCATAACTGCATTGAACATAGCTGCGTGTAAAACTTGCACAGTTGCAACACAAGCCAGCTAGAACAAATTATGGTTGAACCCTATACCCACATACACAGTCAGTCCTGAAAAAGAAACGAGGCCTACTCAATAATTTTCAAAAACCAAAAACTCGCACTTACAAAACCGTCATCACACTACACGTGTAGTCTTCGTGCGCGAATCAATGCTACGATGAAAGTGGTAAATGTAATTCTTCAGACAGGACGGCAGTGCTGTGTAGTAGTGGTGGGGAGGACATCGCGATATTTTGAGCACGCTAAAATGTGAATTCTTTCCAGTGCAGCACCTGTGACAACAAGTTTTCAGCTACAACTGAATAATGGTTAGCTTTAGCATATAAACGCTGGTAAAACAAACTATTGATACATCGCTCCCCATTAATTGAGTTATGTGTCACTTATATGCAATCAAACGTTTTATCAATACTTTGTTTAGAATGGCTCTGCCATGAAGGGTGGCGATCCCACCTACTTCATAGAGGGTTCTCAAAAGATACAACATACACTTCTTCGTCAAACCAATGGGACAAAACTAACTAGTCACATATGTACATAATACATTAATATTCAATATTCATGCCATCCACAATCGATCGGATCGCACTCGGCCGCTGTGGAAAGGAACATCTTCCATGGCTCGTCATGAAAAAGTCCATTTCGGTAGAGCCCTACTAGGACTTCAATATGGACCACACCTAATACATTTCATGAAATGCAAACAGCTTTGAATTTTGTAATAAACCATGCAAATAGACACCCGAATGAGCCTCCAGTCTATGTTAAAAATGTGGAGAGTAAAAGTAAGCCAACCTACCAGTTTCATGGAATTCAGCAGCACTTTAAAATTATGCATACATTATTCAAATTAACATGTTTGAAGGACCTCTAGTGACCCCGAATCCATGATTAAAAAGTTGGGAACTAAAGGAAACCGTACCCATCAGGTGTCATGAAAATCCGACCAACTTCAAGAGTTGCATACATTATGCAAATCAGACACATTGAATACCCCCAATTTCTCCCAATTTTGTTAACAAGTTGGCTTTTTTCAACATATAGGGAACATAAATAACATCTCGAGTAGTCTGCAATGCATTCCAAGGTTCAGAGGTATTATCGAGCTGATTTCCATAATTCATGCTCAAATTTACAAGTAGTGTTGGATTAGAAAGGTCCTTTCAAGAATCAGAGGTCAACAATTGTCAAAAGATAAAACATCTTTGAGAGCTATTTGCTACAGCATACCAAGGAAGTTATGGATTATACCTGGTGGACATCATGTGTTGGCATATACGTAAGAATGCTTCTGTGTAAATAATCATGGAGAATGCAAAATTGGTCAATAGTATATTGAACCCCCAATAGACTTGGCATGGTAAAGCACAGTTCAATGATCACTGGGTCATCGACAAACCCTCCGAGAGACCAAAAAAAAAGTGTTTTTTTTTGGCTTCCAGGAAACCAAAGGTCAAGTCATGAACCTAGTTTCTCAAAATGAGGACTTATTTTACAGAGCAGAAAACATCGATGATTAAATCTTGTACAGGACATGTAACATGTAATGCAGTTAGACCCAGGGGGGAGAGAGAGTTCGGATTTCCATTAAAATTTACATGCCTTTACATGATTACTATGAAGACTTTTTACAGAATTCAAGGTGTAGTCAGGCCTGCGAAGGTGGAAGAAATGTCATGCCTTTTGTGGGTGCGTCAGGGATTCCTGAGAAGCTGAGACATGCAACCAAAATGTTAGTTGCCTGGCCCGCAGGTGTGTGAGGACTAGTACAATGGCAAATGGTTGAAAAAGATGATTGCTCTGCACAAGTGTACTGTTGAGGAGGTTGAGGCACATAAATTGGTGTCCCCTTCCTCTCTCATGTGCATCCTCTGAATTGTGGGTATGTGGGGTAAGAGAGTAGATTTGTCTACATTGTCTTCCCACGAAAAAAAGTATATTTGCAATACAAAAGTTGCACTGCAAAAGATAGCTTTAGGGCATCTGGGACCCTTGATTTCTTGAATATTTTGGAGGGGACCAGATGACTATGACAAGTTCCCCCTCCCCCCCCTCCATTCACCCCCTCCCCTGTACTCTCAGTATGCATCATCCCACTGTGCTGAACAACCACACCCCTGTCCCCATCTTTCCTCCTTCCTCCATCGCAGCGCCAGGGCTTACACTACTTTTTCATTTCGGGGGCTACTTCCCAAAAAAGATAGCCCCCGTAAATCCTGATTTCGGGGGCTAATATTTGGATTTTCGAGTGCTCCTCCATTTTTTTTTTCAGTTCAAAGCTAAAATAATCATGATAATTTGGCCCCATTCATGAAGCATATATTAACTCAACGCACTCTCAAAAGACCATATAATATTCCTCCACCCACAGTAAGTCCACCCTGAACAAACAGCTGCCCAAGGAACATACAAAAAAACAAAATTGAACATAATTAGGGCTTCCCAAAGTTCTAGCATGTGTGTGTAGTTGGTTAGATGTTTTAAGTAGGGCTGTTCGTTTTGTATAGATTACGACAATAAACGATTGTAACGAGATAATCCATCACGTCCACTAATTCATGTTCCAAGATCTGACTCAAAATTAACTTCAACAATTCATTTGTGTGGGTCGTTTTTCTCCCCCCTTCCAAGTTGTGTGTTGCTGCAACCTGTCACAAGAGAAGAGGATCTCATGCGGCACTTTATTGAACACCTATTCCCAGTTGTACAACCAGATTTTGACCTGACTTGTCCACTGAATACTTGCTCTTTTGTCAGCAACCTTCTTCTCATTGCTTTTGTGAAAAATAATCAGTGAAATGTACATTTGCATCCATCGTTTCAAGATTCCAAATCGTTTTTTTGGTGACATCGTGAGGTTTTGTCGGCCATGGTTCGTGTGGCTACACAACCGGCGTATATCTCTCTCAATACCTCCCAGCCTGCACGCTGAGCGGATCGCTTGCTGCATATCTTGATCTCTGCGTATTTTACAAAACCCTTTCCCAATTCAAATATCCTTCACAGTACATGGCATGCACCGGCTTTAGAACCTGTAGGTCAGTACTGAACAGCATTGGGCACATGAATATCCTGCGTTCCCAATTTTTTGCTTGCCTCTTGCATGCAGTGTAACAGTGCAAAATCGCGTTCCTGTGTTTTGAAAATTGGCTCAATATTTCACGTCGATATCCTCCCTGTATCACTTTTGAGCCCAAGAAATACTGATTTCATTTGCATGGCAACCATGCATCCATTTTATTGTGAATACCAGCGTTTGGATAGTATAAAAAAAAAAAAGTTGTAATCACTCAATTGCAAGTCAACTAGGAAGTAGCCTAGGCCTAGATGCTTTCCAGTTGGTAAAGTTCCAGATTTGTTGGAAAGTTTCACATGAATAAATTATCGTAACGAGGCGAAAATACCAGAAAGGGTATCTGAACATATTGCATCACAAGTTGCAAAGGCACACCTAAACACATCAGAACCAAATCCAAATCATATTCCCAATTTCAATACGGATGACTATGTGTAGCCTAATGTTAATTCACATTGACTAAATTGTGTGTTTATAGGCTATCATTCTAAGCCATGTGCTTCCCAACGTTGACATCGTAACTTTGAACTGTTTCAGGTTACCTACAAGAATATGGTCAATGGAAAGTGCAATTATAAATGAACAGCTTCCACAATATTTTTATCAATTTACAACGGACTTGAGGTTGTGCTTCTTTGCTTCAGTATTGAAGCTGAATGAGGGGGCAATAGTTATGTGGCAGCATCGGCTCATGTAGGCTATATGTAATGTATGCAGTGTGTGTGAATGGTGTGTACGTGTTCAGTTTAGAATTTGATTATCGGAAAGGAGAGGGGGGTTGGATTGTCTATGTGCGGGAAATACAAGTAGCAATTACAAAACATCGTTCCAGTACATATGCCAAAATTGTCAAGTTGAATTCATTCATTTTGTATTTAGCGATCATATCGGCCAATTGTGCCAGTAATGTTTCAATTCATGTCGCTTTTAGCTTTGGAAGAAATCGGTTATGTTACAATCGTATCTAGCTCTGTAAGTTAATTTACCGATACTGGAAATACTGATGCAATATATCGGACCTTGCCAGTCGTTCCGGCCTAATCAGACAACGGATTATATTGCCGTTGTATTGTGGCTTCACGGAGGAAAGTATCGCGCATATCTGGACATGTTTTTAGAATTTTGAAGTCGCGTTTTGCAGGTTTTTCCAGCGGAGAAGTTGGCGACATATTTTCTATAAAACTTACAACTCTGGCCATTTTGAAAAAAAAAACGTGGAGCCATTAGGGGAAAATTTTTACGGAGGCGAATTTTCTCAGTATTCAGTTTTTTCGCCACCGTCACGGCGATTTGGGGTGCTCTTTAAGATTTCGGAGGCGAAATTCCGCCCTCCCGCCCGTGTTTTATCAAGCGCTGCGCAGCGCTCACAAGGTAATGATTCCGTGAGATCACAAACTGTCGTACATAGTGTGAGATGATAACTTGTCAACATTCAGTTCGCAGCATAGTGAGAATAGGTTTTGGAAGGGAGCCAATTGGAGGGACAAATCATAAAGGGGTCATAATGTCACCTCCCCAGGATTACTGCATGACATCAGCCCTTACCCTTTAGTGCAGCACCAACAGCAGGGCAGCATTTCCTTTCACACCTACCCATTTACAATATATCGGTCTGTTCACTTCCTACCCCTGGCAACCAAAGAGGACTTTTAGCCAGGCACGCAGGCGGTACGAATTGTGTGAAGGTTGTTGGCCTGGAGCACATCCATAAACATGAATTGTGTCTGGCCAAAGGAACAATTGTTGTTTAGTACACTGTTGAATAGGTTCTCCCTCTAGGACAGACCTGGCTCCAGGGAATGCAACATACAGAAATTTAGTAATTATGAACCATTGGTGTGTGGGGTAGTGCGGCCAAAAACAAAATCGACCACATCAACAAATGACACAAACTGGTAAATACCCCAATGCTTGCACTTCCAACGTCAAGCTATCACTTATCATTATCAATGTCTGACTTATCACTTAGAGCAGTTAGCGAGCCTATAGTCGCTGATAGAAATAAGCAGATTGCTCAGTCATAGCAACATTGTATGACCCACAATAAACCCAGGGCATGGTCCGTCAAGAGGTCATCGCCAAAACTGACTGCGATGTGCATCAATTCCCCCAAACGGGAGGACAAAGGTCATGTCTCCCCCCTCCCCCCCGATATTTAGAAATGACACACTCCCCGATACAACCAGTTATCTTTTGGCAGAGGAGTGGCCATGTCTCCGTATAAATTAGGCCCCAAACCACGTAGATGATCCCTGTGTGTCATTCTCAATTACCTGTAAGTCTGTAAGTCATTGAACTGTGGGTGGCATCAATGTACGGAATTGTATGACGACCCACCTTGACAATGACACCACACTGCAGGGGTATAAGGGGAGTGTCACACAATTGACAAGTCCATCACTGTCTGAACAGTTTCTTTCTTTTTTTTCTTATGGGTGCAAGAGAGGCAATAGGCTCAAAGCCATGACGAAAGCCCGCTTGAGGAAAGGAATGAAAGAGCTATGAAAGAGTAGCGAGAGAAAGCTGTTGATTTAGACTTGAAAGCTGGAGATTGTAGGAAGAGGGGAAAGCCGACAGATGGCAAACATTCCAAATGTGAGAGGTGCTTTCACACCAAAGCATTTCGAGCATTGGCGATCAACAAGATAGGTCTTCGGCATAAGGAGTTTGAAAGTAATTTTATTTATGAATCGACAGTACAAGAAAGAGAGATTCTTTTCCAAAGAAATGGTTCGAGAGGCTATGACGGTGGAAAAACTCTTCAAGCAAATGAAATAATCAATATGCAAGCGAGAGCTCTAGTGATGTTCCGTGCAGGAAACATGCATTGTAGTCTTCAACGCGTATTTTAGACCACCCATTGTGGCAGTTTGTGAATACAGCAATGTTTATCCTGAATTCATCCAAAACGGCAACAATGAGCAATGAAACAGGCCCCAAATTTGTTTCCGTATTACAGCTAGTGTTAGTCTAAAGCTTGCCTAAGGCTGTCACAGTCATACCATGACAGCGCTATAGCTCATGGACATTCCTAGGTGAATACAATTTTCTAAAGCAATCTGAATTTTTAGTGGCCAATGGTGAATGTGTGTTTTGATTTTTACACAGAGAAGGTGGGTTAGACATAATGAAAAGACCCCCGCCTCTGCGACAGCACCCTTTTTTGTTTAGGAATTATATTAAATATTATGTACGATGCTGGGAAGGTTAGTTAGGAACAAAAAGTATTTGGGGGGCAAATATCGGCAGTGGCTACTCGTACGATCTTTCCTCAAACAAACAAGGGAAACATGCAGACACACTAAGACGGTATTAGGGGGGAATAAGTGCATAACAAACAAAGAGCAATCATATCCCATTCTTGCTGTTTTTGCCCGTGTTTCTTTGCTTGAAGACTGGGTGCTATGATACAGACTGACGAAGCAAATACTTGAGATCTTCGCCTGCTTGCATTTTTAATGTAAAAGTGTGAGCCTCTGGCAATTATTGTACAATGAATGATTACATATGACTTCGGCCTCGCTTGGGCAGGCGGCAATTCAAGATGCTGAATCACCAAAAAACAGAAGGGTTGGGAAACGGTGCCCTTGCGGGCCAGAAGGTTTAGCATTGGTAGATTGGACAGGATTAGATTAGGGAATAGGTCAATTTCAGCTAGATACATGTCGTGTCCTCACGTATGAAAGAAGGAGTTCACTAGTAGAACATTACGTCAAAGACCCAAATGTTAGGCTACACATTGGCACAATTGATAAAGATCATGGACACAGAAGAAATGAAATCCACGAATATGCACATAGTTTGCTAGGCCAAGAGGCTTGCACAATTCAGCACTAAATTCCATAGACATCCAAAACCTGTATGGAACGCATCGGATCCAATTTATAGAACTTGCATGTAAAAATGATACTTCTGAACATCATTCCTGACAGATTTCAATGGTTACTACCTTTGACCAAAACCACTGTCACTGCACTTTTAGCTAGCATGATCATTACAAATACTCAGCAATAATGTCATTGTTCTGGGCCCAATAACAGTTTTTGACAGCTATGAGGATGGGAGCTAGGGACCCGGAACGCCTTACCAGCGGATATTCCCCCACCCCCCCCCCCCGGAAGAGCAAATACAAGCAGGGACAACTACACAAGGGTTGGAGGTAATACGAGGGGGCTAAGAGGGGGTTTGGGGGAGGAGGTTATAAAGGAATAGTGACCTCAGCAGCCCAATCATCACCAAAAGACACATTCAAGATTGACAGGACGCCCCACACACTGGCTAGTTTTCAATCTGTTTTTAAATTGGTTCCAGTTGGGGCACCCCTCCAAGGGGTCACGAATACTCTAGCCTGTCTTAGATAACTGATGTCAGACCTTGTAAAACCAGGAACTGTGGAGGCTAGATAGGAAGATGACTTCATTCCCTCTCACTTAGCTTGAAAAGATGCTCCCTGAGCTGTGGGTTGGGTGTAGGGGACTTCGTGAATTTGAAGATGGTCAACCTTACTGTTAGGTAACTGCTGTCATGCCATGTGCCCATGAGTGAAATTGAAATAAAAGGGCATGCATGCACAAGAGCTGCGAGAGAGGTACATGCTGTATGATTGGACATGCGGTTCGATGGGTACTGTTGTATGACGGGTACATGCGGTATAATGGGTACATGCTGTATGATGGGTACATGCTGTATGATGGGTAATGCTGTATGATGGGTACATGCTAAAGATGTGTTCATTTAGATGAATGGAAAAGGATTAGCCTTCAGGGGCATAGGGGATGTATACGAGTCATGCAATCAATGAGCGTATTTAAGTCCAATAGTCATGTAAAAGTGTCTGAAGGCGTATCTAAACCCATACCCCCATTTCTAGCATACTGTGATGTTATTTCATTCTACCCTTGAGGAATTGAAGTATCAATTGATGTCACAGTGGGCATGATGTAAGGGAGCCGCCATACACTCTATAGGTGAATGCCTGCATTGGTGTGCCGTTATATTGGAGATAAAGGCAGATAGGGGCATATCAATTGAGAATGAATGGATGGAATTGCCATCATCTTGGGACAATTTTGTTTAGTTTCCCGCGCAGTCCTCCCCCCCTCCCCTCCCAGACGGTGGGTTTGCAACGGTAGATTGTGCTGCTTGAACAACTACATCAGCGGATTTAGATTTTTATTCCTGGCGTCATCAACATTAGAAGCACCCAAACACTAGGGTGACTTACCATGACCTTGGGAGTTCCCTGAGATTAAATATTGTCCTGATATAGGCTTATTCATGTGGACACTGCACTTTTTCATAGTGTATGTATAATTAGCAGTGGCAATGTCAGTCGAACAATACCTCATAAAGAAGAATACAAGTCCGTTAAGTTTTTCCATAAGTACATTAACATTGTAAAGGAGGCACGCTTTTGCAACAGCTTCCCAATTAATAACTGACAACTCTACGACAGTTCACTCAGTTGGTTTTTTTGTGTTGTTTGAGAGTGTGAACTTGAAACCATTGTGGTATCAGAGACTTTATTGGTCAATTTCCACTCTACAACGCTCGCAGTCTTCGGTACATTAACATGAGCGAGCAAATCGCCTGTCATTCCTGTGTAAATGACACTGCGAGTCATACTGGTTACGGGGAAACGACCGGGGGGGGGAAAAAGCCCCCCCCCTCCCCCCAATGTCGGTAAAAGGCCATCAGAGAGGGTGGAGACGCAACACATGGGCAATAACTGCAAACACCACCGAATATGCAGGAAAGCAAAATTGATTCCCGCTCCATAGAATGTATTTCACATATTCTCCGTTCATATATTATACTGGTAAGAACATAAATCAAAATTCACAACTGCAGTATTCAGGATTGGGTTTGGAAAAAGAAAGACATCTCTTTCTGAGGAATCACAAACACATCACGAAGTGATGAATTTCACGTGTGTATCATGAACATAGCATGCATAGATCTGGGTAGCAAATTGGTAATGATCGCAGCTTATGTTGTTATGATGTGACATGGCAAGAAATCCATGCGGTTTAGAAGATTCTTAAATACTCTCACGATAGAAGTTGATTGTTTCGAGTCCACGACGTTAGGTACAGTTAGTGTTTAAGCCTATTTAAAGTAGATACAAGGCTAATGCAGGTTACAAAAGGAAAATACTGTGAGGTACTGGCTAGGGTAGACTTTTATCAAAAGGTGAATAATGACATGGCAACACAATTTATAATTTTGGGTGTCCCCTCTACCGGGGAGACACCTAATAAGTGCATTTCCAGAACTAGTTGAATGTTTTGAGTCAATGATTTACCCCAAAAAAGTCTCGTTCATACATTAGACTTAGGAATCAACAGATATTCCGAGAAGAGAAATTGATCTGGCAATAGGTGAGAGATACGTTTAGGTGTGAAAATGACTATCTACTGTAGGTTGGCCATCAAGCTCTGAATTGACAAATATTAATACACTAGTGGGGAGAAAAGGAAGTCCATTTGGAGGAATATCTGCGATCTGACAGGGAGGAAATCATACATTAATTTGTATTGGCCTGGAATCACCCTTTAGTTCTCAGGAAGGCCTGCGTTTTCCAGCCATGTCAATAAGGATCCTACCGGTCGTTTTAATGTACCCAATGCCGGCGGAATTCTACCACACAACACCCAAACCATTTGTGGTGGGCTAGCAGGACGTTACATCGAGATCCTGTCACGTCCGATGAGTTTTGCCCCGAAGGTGCCTATCTGCTGAAATTCTTGCAAACGTGATCAACTCTGGCATGGGTTTACTGGCAAGTACTGTAGCATAGGCAGTGCAAAGGGGAAGGTATAGAGAAGCTAGGTATGCTATACCTGGTCCTCAGCAAAACACAGGCTGTAGGCTCAGGTGCATTCGTAGCTAAACACTCAGGACCAAGGGGGAGAGCCTCCTTCAGAAGTTATGGCAATATTGCTATATATGCTATACGGGTAATCAGTTTTTGTACCAATGAGGGAGGGTCAGGAATTCATGTTCTGCCTCCCCGATGTTGCATTGTACAGCTATTTTACCGGTTTATAATAAACTGAGACAGCTACGCTACATCAGGAGAATGAGCTGTGTGATATGCAGGAACCAGACCCATACCGTGATGTAGTATGTCAGCTTCAAAACTAGTACTTGGTACTAGCTTATCCTGAATACAATGCCATTTCAGCTGATGCAGGTTGAATTGGAAAAGAAAACTATACATATAGCGACAGTAGATGACACAACGTGCAGCTCTGCGTAAACTTGACAGATTTTCCCAGGCTTGGCGACTCTTCTACAATTTGTACAAGACTGTAAAGTTCAGAATATTTGAATTCTACTGTGAATACTTCACGGCAAAACGAAAGTTAACAAAAAGACACACAGCACAATCACCAGCATTATGCATAGCCGAAACCATAAAATTGAACGGATTAGACTCTCCAAAAAAAATTAAACCATAGAGCACCAATGGTACTGGAGCTCAAAACTGCAAAAATGTAACCAAATGTATGTTCTTGCAGAGCGCATCAAAGGTGAATCCAAATTTGCAGTTTATTTCATATTTTGCCCAGGGGCGGATTTAGGGGGGGGGGGGGGTTCCAGGTTTCTGGAAACCCCCCCCCCATTTTTTCCGGAAAAATCAAATAAAAAAGCTAGTCGTTATTCTTTATCGTGCCAAACTTGAGTCGGATTGCCTGCGTTGAACAATATGATTAGACTTTTCCCCAATGAAGGGCGGGACACGCTAATCACCTACCCCCGCGGCACCCTCGTCGGCGGCCACAAAAACGTCCTCTACAGTGTTTTACAATTAATTAGGTAAATAAATAGCGCCACGGTTCCACAACGAAGAATGCACTCATCTGAAAAACGGAGCAAACAGGAGAGGAAACAAAGACTCAAGAGTCTGTGTCGTACGAGATGGGCTGAGACGGCACCAAGCATGCGGGGCAAAAAACAAAGGGGGGGGGGGGCCCTTTTTCGGGGGTCGAATTTACGAGACAATTCAAAACGCACACTGGGTCATCTAGAACATCCAGAGTATTAATTTCAGTTTATTGTAGGCTAGTCCTGACGAAGCACGGCAATGAGCATAGCCACCCGGTTAAAGACAAACCATTACAGTAGGTGACAACTCCGAAATTGTGCATGCCTTGGGAAACCTGTTCAATTGTCAAGCAGACAATTGACACGTTCGGTAAGGATGTTGAACGTCCAATCACTCGATGGTTTCAAGGAGCTGTAGCTCTCTCCCAGTGTGCCGGGGCTGAGGAAGAGTGCATGCCAAAGATCTGGGCGCAACAGACCATGACCAACCGTCAGAGCAGACACACCCAGAGGATACTCCCGTGTCACCATTGCGATCCCACTGCTAGACCATGAGCATGAAAAGAAGTAGGTTCTCCGCCAGAGCTGCAAGAAAGGGCCACAAAAGCATTCGCGATAGTACCCTAGGCAAATAGGTGATCTACCAGATTGTGTTCGTAGATGTGACATGAGAGAGCAATCCTATACCACCAGACGACCTAGTAAACAGTAGGTGGACATTGTGATTGAGGAGTTGAGTCGGGAAAGACGTGTGGAGGAGACAGGAAAAGCTGAAAAAGGCAAAAGAAAGCTGTTGAAGCATTGAAAGCAGTGACAAGCCGTTCCCCAACGTTAACATCCTGCTGAAACTATTTGCACAATGCCGTCACAAGTTGTGAGTGTGAGCGATAATTTAGTTGCCAGGAAAACCAAATGTATTGAGATAATCATGGGCCAAGGGCGGGTAGGCTACATGATACAGGCAAGCAATACTTGGCACGATTTCCGCGTCAAAGGTCAAAACCCAGTTTGACAGCGTAGAAAAACCCTACACCACGACACCTAGGCAAGCCGTACAAAACACTTTGGAAACAATGACTGCATTGTTGGCGATACACCGAGACATTAAAATTCTCATGGCACGATACGCGTAGGCAGAGTATGACAGAAGAGGATGTCGCTGCGAAGGATATGATGTCTGAAGGAGTTCAGCCACTAGAACAGCACATAGAAACGACTCACACAACTCCCCAAATAAACTAACGAAGCGAAAAAAGTAAAAATATTAAAGGCCAGGATAACGGAACAGATTGTATCCTGACAAAGACAGAGAAATAGTCTGCAGTATGTCAGTGTGTGTGGAGTGCTGTGCGTGTGTGGGTGTAAGATTATGTACGCCTTAGATTGTATCACGATAACGACTGTTCTGGGTTTTTTTTGGTTGTGTCTGCCCCTTGTCTCTCCCTCTGCCCCCACCAGATGGATGAATCTAATATTGGTATGTGGGTTTCTTGGAAGAGTAGGCCTACAGATCAGGCAAGCAATACTTGGACGATTTCCGCGTCGAAGGTCACAACACACGTTTGACAGCCGAGGGAAAAACATACCTACCCACTGCACCTAGCAAAGCCTTACAAACCACTTTGGAAAACATAATTTCTACCAAAGCTTCATGTTCGTGGATACCTTTGAGGAAAATAGTCATTGGTGAGGAATGTTCATTTTGATGAATATTTTTTTTCAACTATGGAGTGAGTTTAATTATGCCGAAAATGAACTTGAAATAAGGGAATTTAATTCCAACCAAACAAGCACGGAAATGCCATTTCGGGCATGGGGGTCAATCGGGCCCCAAAAAGGTAGTGTACGATCCGGCAACCAATGGTGGCGCTCGCTCAGATGGTGACATTTAGCGTCAGGACTCACGGAAACTCCCCCCTTTGAAATTCTATGATACGCCCATGATTTCGCCATATTAGGAGTTAGGACCCTTGATGCGGGAAAAGGCTGAAGGTAGGACTAGTTGCGAAATTTCCACACACTGGCCCTTTAGGAATTAGCATCTGAATTCTCTGACTTAGCCTTCGAGACAAGGTAGGGCACCCAGGAGGTCAATGAACATTGTTGTAAAAATTCACTGGATGGCGGTCAAAAATCCGATCAAAGACATGACATTCTAGGGCCAAAACATGCAATTTCCATATTTTACAGTGAACACGCCTCTATGTACAAGGCCACATTGAGGTCTGGTAAGTAAGAGATACATTGCAAGCACCATATGTAGTGTCATGAAGTAGAACAAAATCTCCTAAAACATCGCAAAGGTACAGTTATTAGAGCATCATCGTGACCCCCGACATCATCACTGGGCACCAAAATTTGTAGGGGAAGCCAATTTGTGAGATAACATGGCCCTTTGAAGAAATGAATTTAACGTTTGTGGAAGGAGATGCAATTTCAAGTACATTGTGTGAAATTTAATAAAATGGGCCCTGGGCCCAAGTGGGGACCTTGGAGTCAAAATCCTGAACACCCGAAAAGTATGGCTGTTAGACCATCCTTATGAACAAATGTCAGCACTGTGCGTACCAAATTTGATAAGAGAAGAAGCCAGTTTGCTTAATTTCACGAGTCCCAAGTCCCTGGGCACCCTGAAGGTACAGCGAGTGGACCATATTGACAGAACTTCAGCACTGTGCAACAAAATTTGTAGGAGATACAAGATTCTGCGTGATTTCATATGTCGTTGCTGGTATTTCTTGGCTCAACCCTCCTCCGTTGTATACAATTCTCAATTCAAACCCCTTCTTGCTTCAACAGTGAGGCAAGTGGCGGTAACACTGCAGTTGTGTGAACAGCCTTTCACATTGATGCAAATCCCGAGGGCACGTGCCATTCATTAAAAGTACCCATGATGTGCCTTGCCTGCCTCGGTGTACTGCCTCCTAAGATTAGAGGTGCAACATTGAATGCAAGGAGGATTGACTCAAGGGTGCTATGGGCTGTTAGTCCTAAATAACGAACGAAAAGTGTCCTCACAGATAGAAAAATAATGAAGAATGCATTATTACCATTGTAAAACAGTGTTTAGTAAAAACAGAAGCCTAAAACCCATTAATAGTTCATTCTTGCAAACATTATTCGAAGGGATCCTGCGCCGAGCCTGCATCGTTATTGGACAAAAAATTGACCAGTGGAGAGAGAACGCTGGGTTCTATGAATACAGACAGTGGAAACAAATACCATCTCTGATACACTACAGTCCATAATATCCACAAAGAACTACTCCTTGTGATGTACAATGTATTATTGAAGGGGGGGATATGAGTACGAGTTTGATGATTTATTGCCGGGAGATTTACTGCCTGAATATACATTTCGCCTGAGTTCTGGTGATGATTGGGAGGTTCGGAGTTGCCGGGCTATCGAAAGGGAGCACTGCCTAATTGAAAAGTAGATGATGTGTGAAGTGTATCATTACCCTTTAACTGTGCTCTTCAAAATGTGGAAATAACTTTACTGGTATCTTACACTAGATTGTATGATACAGTGGTGAAGCACACTGGAGAGTAGGTCAAACCAGTTGTTAGCCCAGAGAGCCTAGAGTGAGTAATAGCACTACAGGTGTATTTCATATTGCCAAGAGTCCTGCTTATAACTGAGTCATCCCTCAGATATTTCCAAGACCACACATACTGTAGAGAAAGCCAGAACCATACCTAGTAGTCTACTAGGCACGTACAGGGAGATTTGTCTTGGTTTTTTTAAGGGTCGGAACCCAAGGGAAGTGCGCCCCCCATGAATGGCACCACTCCCTCTATTGGCAAATACTGTAAGTACAATTTATGGGCCCCTAAACACATTGGCTGCTGCAATATGCGCTAAATAACAGCTGCAAAACCTCTACTGAACTGCAAAATAAAATCAGTTTTTGTGTTAGAAATTTATTGATCACTTGGCCATGGGGGGTTCTGACCCCCCCCCCCCCCTCACAGGGGTGCGCCACTGCTAGTAGATCACTCCTGCATATAGATAGATAGATAGATAGATAGTAATTTATTGTCCATTTTTGAAGAAAAAACAGAAAATGGTTTCTGCCAACAGTACAGAACATTATAGACGAATATACAAATATACATACATAGTATGCGAAAAAGTCTGGAACACACAGATGCCGTCGTTGCCCTACGTCACTTGCGAGTGATCAGTTCCCCCATACTCATACTCAACAATAACATAGTAAAACATGGATCAATAGTTATTTTCCAAAGATGGGTGACAGTCTAAAAATAATAATCTGGTCCACTCTATACCCCCAAGCTGTTCAGTAGTAAGCATGCACATAACATGAACAGGAAAATCGGTTGAGTAATTCTTCTCTTAGCTGTCATTTGTTTGACCCACTATCCGACCCACAGGAGAGGACACTCACTTGTCATACGTGTCGGCTGTGTCCTATAGTTCTATGAAAGGACAGACCCACTATCACCGAAAGTAAAGCCATATTCACCCGAAACATGGTACAAGTCAAGTCATTTCAAGCAAGTCACTGTACAAAGTCAGTGGAAGCAAGTCACTCTATTATTGCCAAGTCGCCAGCACTCTTCGACCCCAGGTCTTGAGTCGTGACAGTCTGTTACAACACTGCCGCTGTCATGAAAATATTATTGTTTGAGAGTGACGCAGCAAAATCTCAAAATCTGACGCACATACCATGGATTGGAATGACTGTTCCTGCGACACCTGAACTGTACTATTAAAAGTGAATGCCAATAATGTACCAGCACTTTTGCTTGTGATAGACAATTTGTGGAAAGAGACTGTACCCTGGGTCATCAACAACTTGTTAAAGACAGCACAATGTTGCACATTGCCAGTGGATCTGATAATGGGACATACAATTAACAGCTTAATAATAATAATGAAATTCATGGGATTCAGCTAGTTTTAAAGGAATTACCACAACATTCTTACAATTACTGCAACCAATTTCCCAGGTCTTATAGTGAAGCCTAATGACGGACTCAACACTGCATTGACAAAATTGTCATACATGAGCACATCGCACGTTCAATACTACTGCAGCCAATAATTTGTCACTAATCTTACCTCCGTCAGCTAGCCATTCCTCCTGCAACTCATCCAAGTCTTGAAACAATTCTGAAATAAAAGAATGTAGAGTGAACTGGATGGCAACACAGGCGCCATATACCAACTTCGCATGTTCCAGAGTGATTTTGGCCAGAG
Source organism: Sclerodactyla briareus (assembly GCA_026419785.1). Lineage (NCBI taxonomy): Eukaryota > Metazoa > Echinodermata > Holothuroidea > Dendrochirotida > Sclerodactylidae > Sclerodactyla > Sclerodactyla briareus. The sequence goes on along the minus strand of JAODTK010002854.1, from coordinate 7,589 downwards.
CTTGTTTGGCAGCCATAAGTAGTGACAAAATTCATATACATTAAAATGTTATTACACTGCTGAATGGTTAAGTTCATATAAAATTGGCACCTGGTTTCAGGCCCAGTGATTCCCTACGATAGAAATCCAAATTCCTGATCAAGATGGCAAGAATTTTCAGTGTTAAATTGAGTGGTCAGTCTGGAAACTGAACTGATCAAGTGACTAATTTGCCTCCATAGCACATAGTTCGAATGGGTTCTGTACATGTACCAGTTTGCAGAAAGTCAATCGCAACACCTAGATGCTATGTGCATACTGTATAGACTGCCAGTGACAGTATTTCCTACCGTGTCTCACTGTGTTGAATGATGTATGCCATGCAACACAGTGTGCCTGTGCTAAGATAGCCGATTGATGTCAACATCATATAATGCTCTATACATACCACACCTATTTCTGTAAACACTGCCTGGAAAATCTGTGCAGAATTGCCTGCACATAAATTTTCTACAGGATTCTGGTTGTTTATGCAGGAAACCTGCAATTCCGTGCCTCTGTGTGGACACTATCATGAAGTTCAAATTTTAGGTTGTAATAATGAACCTTTTCCATGCATGGCAGGCAATTTCGGAGGGACCGACCTATTCCAGAGATGGGGTCATGCCTCTCCCAATATTTACAACACTTTGCTGCTCTTGCTTTTTCAAAAGTTCAAAATTTTTTGGTTTCACGAATAGCACCAAAGGGGTTCTGGGGCACCCTGACCCCTTCTCCCAACTTTGGGGAAGTCCTTCATACATGTTTACCACACAAAAAACGTTTCCCACGACCGCCTTGGACCACCCTTCCCTCCCCATGATTGCGCCTTGGACATTAAACTACTCCACTACAGCATTGTTTACCTGTTCTTAGGCATAATTTGTGCAAATTATTTGTCCTCATGCATGTATTATTTGTCCTTATAATTGTCCTTGCATTGTACTTCATACTTCTCTGCTTCCAAGAAGTAGATGATCGGACAAATGCCAAGAACCTACAGTACACTATTTCATTGCATACAATAGTTCCACCACGGCGAACACTCCCAAATATAGCTAGCAAAACTACTCAGTATTATTCCTGTTGGCCTCAAAATTTCATGGCAGTGTCTTCTTCCCGATACTTGGGTTCACAATCAAAACAATAACTGCTCCATCAAGTTTGCTAGAGAGCACAGTAATTGAATAGCGAATAGCTATGAAGAGAGGTGGAAGGAACTGGCTGTGTTTATTGGAATCCCGAAGCCGTGCTCTGGCAGCTAGCACCTAAATGTTGAACAACAGATTTTTATAATAGTATCATGCAAAACTCTGGCCAAGGTAGCTGTAGTTTGTGTTGTATTAAAATCACCCTTGTTGGTTGGCTATGTGGATGGACATGCACCATGATTGGTGAAGTCAGAATTGAGTCATTTGCGATCTTCCAGGCTACCGACATATCTCAGTAAGTTATTGATCCCGATTTGAGGAAGGAGTTGTAGACGAGGAGGGAAATGTTTACATTTCACAAAATGGCGAAATCTTGGCTTGTGGTTATTGTTTGCAAACCTCTATGTCTTCTGCAGATGTAGGTTGTAAGGTTATTTGCCTACTATGTTGCCTTTTTTACAGCACTATGCACAACAGCAGTTGAATTTATACCTCCCCCACTTTGGGTACTTATATTTGGGCTTTGCTGTTCCCTGCCATTGATGGAAATTTGTGTGTAAGCACAATCACTTTCCAACACATTGTTTTATTGAGCCAAAACTGGTCCTGACTGAGTGGAGGTCATTTGCGCCTTTGAGATGTATCCGGGGTAAGTTTGCCAGATTTATGCGATTTCCCCAACTGAAGAATGTTTGATTTTAAAGAAAACCTGCTGGATTTAGACCGGGTTCACGATGAGCGGGGGCCCAGTGTCTATTAGCCCCCTGACAATATATCTTCACCCTATGTCCTAAGAAACTGTATCGACCAGTGTCTATTTTTGGGGAACAAATACCCCTGGGTTCTGTCTCCACTTGTCACATTCGGTGGGCCTTACTAATAGAGGCCGCAAGCACTATATCAATGTCTTTGTGGCGGACTGACACTGGTCATGTAAGTAGTAATGGGGTGCATGTGAGCTAGATTTTAATGTCTCTGGGGGGATTTTCTCATTTGAAAGCCCTGGTCCTCCTCCTGCAGAAGTCGAGGGAAATGGTCAGAAGCCCCTGTGTTCCCACCAAAATAACCCCTGTTCCCATGTCAATTCCATGAACCAGGGGCTCTTTTCTTTTGAAAAGTACCCTTCTGACTCTTAATCCCTTATTTCAAACCCTGATTTAAACTACACATGATCCCGACAAAAGTGGAAGGGCATTTAAAGTCCCAGAGGTCAATGTACCTAATAATATACAATGTCCCTGACTTTGCCATATTTAACAAAACGTGGTGGGTTATCTTTGTATTTCTGTATGTTTTTGCCTATGTCTATTTGGAGTATGACCTCAATCGCCTATAGCAGAAGGAGCCCCCATATTTGAATTTGAAATCTTTCCCCTCCCCAAAGAAAAAGAGAACCAATGCTCAGTAGCTCAAACCCGAACCAATATGTGATTGAGTAAACTGTTACTGAACCATATATGTGTTATTGCATATTGCACAACTTTTGTTTCATCTCAGTGCCATTTGACTCTGACCTTAGGTGGTCAAAGATCACCAACAGCAATGGATATTATGGTTTCAACCTTTGGTCACCCGCCATCACAGCATGATATTCAATGGCAACACATGCCAATTTTGCATACCGTATAACTCATTCCGCTAAGCGCCCATCTCCGTTAAGCGGCCCACCTAACTTTTTTGCAAACTCTCGCAAATATAAAGTCGATATGCTCGGACAGAAAGCCTGAAGTATTTTCCGTTTCCATGGCCAGAGCAGAAGCACAGCACTACTGCTCAATTCATCTCGAGTACATATATCCAGATACAACGACATGGTATTTTGTGTACACGTACATGTGGTGTAGTCACTTCATTCACATCAACTCATCATACTTTTATAAGCGCCCATCCAGAAACACTGCAAGTGCTCTGGGCGCTTAGCGGAATAAAATACGGTATCATTCTACAATTTGAACAGAATCACGTGCTACCCCCCCCCCTTAATGACCTTTCACCTGAAAGGTATAGGTCATAGGTACCATGAGTCAATGGCAATCCAACCTAATCTGCAGAAGAAGTGTTATGCAATTTCCCACATAATGGCCCATTGTGCCTCTTTCAGGCTATTTGACCTTGACCTTTAGGTGGTCAAGATGGACCATCTCATTGAAGCACAAACACTTGAGCCGCATTTACACTCAGAACCCCAAGCACGGGGTTATTCTCCCAAGGGGCCCATCGGCAAAAATCCTCGGCTGTTTACACTGAACCTCGCGCACGGGGTTTAACCCTGCGTGCGAGGTTTTACAGACAGGAAATGGCATTTGTTTACATTAGCAAAACGGGCGAACTCAAATGGTGAAGGCTATCTGCACTGTGTGAGTGTGAGGGTAGAACAGGCGTAGGTAGTAGACCCTGCGTACTTGTAGGCTACAACAAATAGCACATTCATCACAATGGATGGGGAAGAATGCTTTTCGCATTGTGTATGATGGTATTAAAGACCATGCATCATAGGCGAATAATGACTGGGCGTGTGATCAAGTTCTTAAGGAGAAGGAATCGGTTTTTGTACCAACGAGGGGGTAGGCTTCGCCGTCTGCGTTTTCAACGTTGAATGGCCCAACTGTTCATAACATTGCTGATTGTGGCAACAACCCTAAATCAACACGACTGTGCGACACATATTTTTAGGCCGCGCGTCGGACCAGTGCACTAGTATGGGAACACCGTACAGAGACTCGCAAAGTTCAGGCGAAACGTTATTTATACAAAAACTCACAGCAAAATCATCAACAAAGAATCAACAAATAATTAAGAGAGTAAATGTAGATTTCCACTACGAAATTCTCTAGACAGATGAATTAAACTAATAATTAACATACCAAAAACGAGTAACAATGCGATGGATGATAGCGAAATATGCATCTTTCAATGCACGTACGTAGTAGGTACAATACTATATAGCGAATACCCACACAGTAGTACAGCAGTTTGTTATTAATAGTCTAGTCCAGTCGGTACAAAACAAGTGCGTAATGTTTCGCGGGGATGCGGCGGAAGCAAGGTCAAGAGATTCGGCAAAACCCTGTGTCAACCCGCAGTTGCATTTACACTACGAAGTTGAACCTCGCGCTCGGGGTTCCAACCCTAGTCTATCGCGGAGTTGTCTCGGGGCTGGCACGGGTTGACCCGGGGTTGAAACGGGGTTCAAACACGGGGTTGAAGGAGTGTTTACACTACGGATTGTACCTCGAGTGAACTCCGAGCGCGGGGTTGAACCCCGAGCGCGGGGTTGAGTGTAAACGCACCTTTGGTGGCCAACATAGCTGTTTTCAACTGAAAATAAATTTGGACACTGAATTTTTTTCTAGATTGTGCAAAAATTCTGTCTGGATCATCAAGAGATTGCAGGATAAGGAACGGTTAGTATGACATACCTTTAGAATCCTTTTCCAGGTCCACCTCATCGTCCTCTAGTCCATTGACTGGACAGCCCATTATGAGACTTGGAAGCTTTCTCTGAGTCATCCTGGAACGACAATGTACAAATATTGCTGAAGGAATGAATAGGTAGGTTGGGTCAGTAGGATAAAATACAAAACATCTAAAAAGGTAGGCTAATAAATTATTTGTGAAAAGTGTCAACGCCTTTCGCATGACGTCAGGAGGAATAATCAACCCAGTGACTTTCTCGATTATATTGACACCTATGATTATGATAAGTTAATAAATTACAATATTAGTTTTGATATTCCCTCCTGATGTGCTAACAATACCGTCAATTGTTTGTCAGATGCTAGGAGATGACATTGTCTTTTAAATGACAGACACACGGTAGCATTGTGCCTATTCGGAGCACAGAGCCCTCAAGATTGTGTCTAGAGGGTCATTAACATATGAAATCCTTTCCCCCTAAAACGCTCCCCAAAAAGAGCCTAAAATACGCGCCCAGTGGCTACTGATGAGTCATTCAAACCGCCGACTAAATGTATGCTTCCATGCAAGGCCCTGCGGAGTCTACAGTGGCCTGTTCCATTGAGCTATAGGGGTGTGCAATTATAATTACTTTGCCTATGTTCGTGTGAATCACGTGAATAGCCCTGACCTCCATAGACATAGCTTCATTAGTAACATTAACAGTATAACATGATAATACGAGGGACTACAGACTACACTCAATCGAATGCCACTATGGATGGCCAGTGAAAAATACAACCACACCTCTGGATAGAAATGGAATCGCCAAGTACTTTCCAGCATTGGATGGCTGGGAGAGAGATTTTGTACTGAATTCTTTCCTCTTCCTCCCAGAGTTTTCCAGTGTCGACTCAGAAAAAAGTAATAACATTCTTTCCTGACATTCCAGAGTTACAATGTGGTTTCAATCGGAATGATCTTATGTAGATTTCACTCGGAATATCACAATAAATTCTACACCCAAAACTGATTCCTTGCGAAAATGACTATACAAGTACTGCACTATCCACGTCGCACTGGTGTAGTACAGTGGAAGCGGTCAGGTACGTATGTGTACAATGGCTATAGGAGAATACTACAGACCGACGGTCTGGAGCCGAGCTAGAAACAAAAATTAAGTTCACTACTACATATTCATGAATGGCGGTCAACGTACAACTCCCATTGGATTGTTCTTCCCTAATACCGAAAGGAGACCCTCCTCTTTCTAATGACTTTGAAGGAATCAATCCAGAGTATTGAAGGGTGCATTCCTCCTGATTACAAAATTCTGACAGTTTTGGAGGTTCCTTGATTGAGGAAAACAATGTGGATTTGCATTGACGTGATGGACCCCTTGATTGTAACACACTGCTACTTTAATGTCAATGGCAGATAAATAAACAATGCTAATAATGAAAGTTTCCACACCCATAAGAAAAGATCAACTTGGCCGATTCAGCTGCCGTTTGAAGGTAGTTTGATTGAAGGTTGTTTGGATATCATAATCGCGCGTGGAAAGATCGCTCTTACAATGTGGAAACGTACATTAAATTGGGGTGAATACTGGGCGGTGTCTAGGGCGCACAAAAGACGGGAATGATTTCATAGGAATCGAAATTCCCCATTTGGTTTCTCTATTTTCTCTGTGCCAACTTGCCAGTGTTGCCTTTTCCCGTACTAACCCATTTGCCGCCCAGCTTCCTACAGCCTATTCAACTTCAACATAGGCGTCAAATCTGCTGGCAAAGAAGACCGGCGTACAGTCGTTTCCTCCTCCTCCAACGTTCATACCTTTCTGTGCCCGGTGTTCTGGCTGAGGTCCCACGCATCGTATGAGGCTAACACGATTAGTCGTTAAACCATGAACTAACCATTTGACTCGTTTTCGGTTTGACTCTGTTTCAGTTCGATGTAGCTATCTGTTAGTTAATTAAAGGACAACTGCAGGATGATTTAATCTACAGCTCATTTTAAAATCGAAGCGTCAGTCCCAAACCCGAAGTTTCAGAGGACTTTCCGTACGATTATGGTCATTGAAGTTTGTGTAATTGGTGAAGCGTGTTGTATTGCGCAAGATCGAAATGCATCCCATCATCAATAATAAATGATGGTCATACTGGCATAACCCTCAAACATTCTTTGTTTTCAATTGAAAATCAATATTAATTTTCACACTTTCCAAAAAGCATTTATTCTATGGAGAGGATTGCGTAGTGGGTTGGGTAGGTGTTGATGGTTACTTTACGTGGGAGGAAAGACACAGGACTTCTGCTGAATATGTTGATGTCTTCAACAAAATGAACATCAATACATAACATAATTTCCCTGTGTTGTCCATGTGTGACTCATGCGTTTTGTCAATTGGTGATTCTCCTAAATTCTTTTCTCTGCTTATGGCCCAAACTTTGAAGGCCAAGACCTCTCCACATAGGAACACGTATTGACAATGTGTTTGGACCTATAGATTCAGTTTTCCATACTCCATACACAACTCTGTTGTATTCAGCCTGCATTGGTCCTTTACAGATAACTGAATTAACCGGAAAAGGTCAATGGAAAAAACTGAGTTACTGATCATTAACTGAGTCATCCGTTAATAACCCTGTCGAGGAGAGCAATCTTATCCCCCAAAGTCAATTCTATCGTAATTCCGTTTTTCGCCTTCCATAAAAGCAACGTGTTCCGCTGTCACCGCCGTCAAGAGATAAAATTGATATCTCTCAAACGGAACAGCACGTTTTGGACACGCGTCAAGGCAAAACAGACTTAAAAAATTTACTCATGTTCTCTAATACTACAACCGCCCTCAAAGTCCTTCTATTCTCACATAATGAGCTAAGGAATGAGCATATTCTATACCCCTAAACACAGATCTAGCTTAGGACAGAGTCAGGGACTTGGAAGTTGGCACCTGCTACCTACACTAACACAGCAACCTTTTACTGGAGTTCCTTTTAGGTCCCCAATAAGAACTAGAAA
>JAODTK010002852.1:0-11679 GCA_026419785.1 Sclerodactyla briareus | reverse complement strand
CGCCACTCCGGACAATCCCGGAGAGATAAATGGGCTGGCCCCAAGGGTTGCCGGTTGTGCTCAATTTATGCAGGTCCCAGGTGAACCTGGTAGAGGTAGTAGCGGAGGCGAAGAACCTGCTCAGCGAGGTACAGTACACCGGAAAAAAACGAACCGAAAAATGCCACAAATTGGGCAAATTAGCGTGATTTGACCTCGATGACACGAAATGTCCTCCACTTCTTTCGGGACCAAACATCGTCCACACCCTACCAAGTTCCGTTGAAATCCGATAAAATTTCGATTAATAGCGTAATGACCTCTGGTGACCTTCGCTTATTCAGGACCAATCATAGCCCCCATTCCCCAAGTTTCGTGGAAAGCCGACCAACTTTTGAAAATTGCGCAAATTATTATGCAAATAGCTTGACCTGCAGGCGCGACCATGCACTTCAAAAAACCCAGAATAGCGGACCCCGTCATTGTGGCGAACGCCCACTTTTGAACCCATCCGAGATTTCACAAAGCGGACATGTGTGCCAAGTTCGGCTCAAACGGACAAAGTGTTGGAGGTGATGCGCTAACAAGATACGCGGGACGCGGGACCGTGGAAGACACGGCGAAGCCAAACCATAATTCCCCGAAGTGGGGGATATCATGGGCGTCAACAGGTGGGGGACGGGGGGACATTTCATGTCCCCCCACTTTCAAAATGTGGGGGGGGGATATCATATCGTTTTTTGTCCCCCCCATTTTCCGGACCCGTAATAAAAATAATAGGCACCATGTCCGATTTTGTATCACTCTAAACTGATTCAATTTTGGTCTTAACCAAACAATAATCGCGTTGGAAATGTTTTAAGTCCACTAATCCCAAGGTTTGCGGGACCCCCAGGTGAAAGATCTGGACCCGACCCGGGCCCAAAATGGAGGGATTACCCATGTTTATTACCGAGTTCTCGAATTTTAAATCGAATTAGCCAAAAGGACATAATTTTTCAAGTGTTTCGCGCCGAATGGCCGTTTTGCTTCAGGCGTAGTGTTGTAGGCTAAATATGCATGTAATGCTTCGGATCCTTTCGTTCACTCGTCAATTAATTTCAGCATCCTTGGGGGCAGACTGCCTCCCCCCGCCCCCAATTTTTTGGAGATGAAAAATTCTGGGAAATTCGTGGCCAATTTTGGAAGGAAAAAAAGCCAAAGTGAATTAAAATGCCTGAGTTTTTTGCAGCTTTTTAGATATAAAAATGCCGGGGAAACATGCAATTTTTTCGCGCGCTTCGCGCGCGCCGGTTGGTTTCAAATGGCGGACTTGTAAATCGGGGTAACAACATTTTCGGCTATCAAATTGGAAGTGTCCCGTACGCCTATTGCTTTTCACTTCGATCCCACAGACGACTCGTTCGGCTGACGACCCCCTGGATCTCACGCAAACAAAGCCAGAGATGAGTTAGACGAGGGTTATAGAAAAAAATACCATGTGTGATACTCGGTAAATCATCTTAGTATGCACAATGACAACTGTTTTTTCTTCTCTTGTACTCAAATCAAACATGTGAGGGCGTGCTACGGAGCCCGGCAGGTGCCGTTCCCGGTGATCTAGAGGGTATGAAATCTGAAATTTTGGTACGCTCCGCGCCAACCGATGGTGTGGCGCTCCGCTTAGATGGTATTTGCATTCAATATATTCCCCCCCACTTTTCGAAAACGCTCCGACGCCCGGGTATAATTTTCCTTTCATCCTGTTCATGCTTCTTGACAATACGACGGCCGGGTTATACCATGTGTCTAAACCAGGACTAATATCAAATTCAAGACGTATGTTGAACAGAATTATATAAATCGTCTCGATTAATCTTGTCAACCAAACTCCCCATACAATGTTCACGACAAATGAACCTCACGTTGCATAGAGGGCATCTAGAACCTACAGCTAGAAGGGGGCCCTGAACCCACGCCGAGGGGCTTCGTGCTACGCGATCATGATGTACGCTTGCGCGGCCCACATTGGATCTTTTGTTTTGGGGTACGACAGACAGAAGTAGTAAACTCGCGCTACCAAAAGGGCGACTTGACAGACCAAAAAACCTATTAAATTGCAGACGTACCGTTGCCATGATGCACAGAATTAAATGACAATTTCTAGATCTTGTCAACCCAAAAATCCCGATGAAATGTCCCCAAATGAGTCTCAGTTGCACTAGAGAGCCACCTGGAATCCTACAGATTTCAGGCTTGAGGCGGGCACTGGTCCCCCACGCGAGTTCTCTGAGCCAATCCCCCAAGATTGGCCAAGGTATGTTAGGTATGAACATCGTACCAAGCTGGGTAAATTGAGCTTTCCATGCAGGTGGCTATTGGTGGACTCATTCTCCCTAGACACCATGAGACAAGTGCATTCAATCAATTCCCTCACCTCTCATTCTGGAAAATTTTGTTTCGCTCCCTTAAATTATTGTTTTTGGACTTGGTACCACACGCTTTCCTGTTTCCCAGGCTCTATTTTGTTTGCTCTCGCCTGAATGAAATTCTCAGGAAGAAGAGACTTAGTGGGCACTAATGGCGTGTTTTGGTGTGCCGTGAGCTGAGGCCGACCGAATATGACGAATATTTTGTGTGTAGCACCGGGGTCTGGTGTACACGATCTGATTAGATGTGGGCAGCAAGTGGGTAATTAGCTATTTTAGTATTATTGTTTTAAAGTTCGTAAGTAAGGGGATTTTTTTTTTACGCAAAGAAACCTATGTGCTACAGTGATGTAGTTTGGCATGTTGGGACCTGGATGACAGGTAGATGATGAATGATTAGAGTTTTCAGCTTGAAAAAATATGCTAATATTGAAGTGGTCTAATTTGCCATTAATTTTTGCGAATTCAATTGTCGGATTTTCCACGGAAAATTGGTGGATTGGGTCTTCCATGGTTCCCGAGAAATTTGAAAGTGAAGTCGGGGTCAATTGAGGTTAAATATTGGTCTAATTGCATAATTTAGCAATTTTTGAAAGTTTGTGTGGATTTCCACAAAACTTGGTAAATGTGACCACCTGTAGCTTTGATCCCGATCGTTTTAAAGGTACAGCTGGGGTCAGTTAGAGGTCAGTGTATGTGCCTAATTTGAATAATTCCTTCCAATTCCAAACTTGGTAAGAATCTCGCCAAACTCAGTAGGTATGGTCTGTTAACAGTTTCTGGATTGATGTGTTTGATGTTTATGAATTTATTGAATCTCCATCATGTAATAGCTCCGGTTAGAATAAAGCAAGATGAGGAATTATGTGTGAGCCTAGCTCTATGACTTTTTTACGGCTGTTATATGCCCACAGCAAACCCTCTTTACCAACCAATTTGTTAGGTGGATTAGACCACAAAAATACTGTAACATTTTTCTTTCTTTCTTCTTACCTGGGAGCTGCCCACAAGGACTTTTATCTTAGGATGTAAATTATGGTCAGTTATTTTCGGAATTTTTATGTATTATATGTGAAAAGAGGTGTGTTCGTTTGACATGACGGATTGGTCATGCATGAACTTAAGTTGGTGTTTGTTTGTAGTGGGTAATACAAACCACGATCGCGCAACCAGGCGAGGCATTTTTGGCGATTCGCCTCGTTCAATTACTTGTTACGTTTTGTTGTGTATTTCATGTTGCAAGTCCTTCTTGTTAAAAAGTGTTATTTTACTGATGAAGAACCCATGCAGGCCTCCTCGGGATCCTACAGTCCAAGGGCTGTTCACACTGTGCGATAACGATACGCTAAGGGATAACGTTATCGGACGTCGAGTTAAAAGTGTTATTTCAATAGGAGTGTTCACACCTGTGCGATACGTTACGATCGATATACGATAGATTTATCGGACGTTCGAGTTGAAAATATTTTAACTTTTATCGTACGATAATTTTTTTTTGTTTTGTGAGTGACGTATTTGGGGGAAGCATTGGCCTCTGATTGAGCTAGCGGTCTTTGCCGCCAAGCATGGGACCACGAACACCATTTATTTTAGTTCGAATCAATGTCATTGTTGCGTAGGCGACTACTAAGTTACCATGTGGCAGCAAATGCAGAGATATGCGGTGTAGTGAGTGCGGGGGGGGGGGGGGTTGGGTTATGACCTTCGGCAGGGGGAGGATCAGGATAGGAGGGAGTGTCCAGAGGGGTCGACCACAGCCTGAAGTTCTTGACGGGCACTTCACCCCAACCCTCAATGTGCAGAATGAGGCGGGGAAAGAAACGAAGAAGGCAACGAAATAAGTTATACAGGGAGGGTGCACATAATGTTCGATCCAACGCCAGTTAATGATGTTGTAGATCATGAGGAAAGTAGAAGGGTACAAGGTGAGGCGTAGATATTTTGTTTACATGCTTGTTCTGAGAGACTAACCAAGCTCCAATTTCAGCTCAATTGTGCTTCCAGTCTTCCAATGATTCCAGTGAGGCGTGAATGCTCACTGTTAAAATGTGAGGGGAGACTGAATGCTTTCTTGCCTACAGTAATGCGCCGTAAAGCGACGGTGGATGCAAGCTTAGTGACTTCCAGGCATGCACTCCTGATTGATCGTGTTTGTTGTTGTCTAGAACAATATGGTAAGTCGGAATGAAGGTTAGTAATGTCCAGAAAACAGTTTATTCAGGTGCCCCAATTGCACGTGATTGTCTCCACACGACAAGGCTCTTGTAAAACTGTGTGTTGTTTGACTTTGAAATGGGGTCGATAAACAACTATTTCACGCTCCTACAAGTACTCGAGAAAGGCACAGGCTTCGAATTGCCTTGTGAAATTCACCCATTTCTAGGTATCAAAATTTCTGCCCGACCATGCTTCCCAATTGCCTGAAGTGATCAAAAGGGTAAAAACTTATGCTTTCGTAAATAAATCCCACCACTTCCTCCGTTTATGTTAGGCGCGAGACGTCCGATAAAATATCGTCGACTTTTTATGGCCAGTGTGAACACTATCCGATAACTTTATCGTATCGTATCGTATGTGATCGCACAAATGTTGAACAGTTGCTTCCGTCAGTCAGAGGTTTTTCTATTTTGATTTTTTGAAAGGTTTACACCCCTCCCAGCTAGTCCCGGTAGACTACCAGTTTGATCCACAGTATTACCTTATATTACTGTGGGAGAGCAACTCATACAGTCATCATAATCTCTAGTCTGTCCGTCCGTTCGTTCGTTTTGAGTTGCGTTCGTTCGTCCGTTTCTTTCCTATCCATGTCACTCGTAAACTTTCAAAACCGGACATGCGATCAGTTGACACTTGGTGGGCGGAGGAAGCTTTGCTATTGGATGTATTGGATAAGCATGCTCCTGAGAAATCTAAAAGGATCAAGAGAGACAAACAACTAGTTGGTGCAATGAGAAATAAAATGCTATTCCAACTGCGCGATATCACAAAGGCAAAAGAATTCCTGATGTGACTCGCTGTGGGCCGTAAAACTGGAAGTGGACCACATGATCCTGTAATGCTATGTGTAACTATTACTGGGAAGCCGTCGCCTCGAACAGTGGCAACGCTGAAGTTCACACAAGAATAAACTGGTACTCCGACTAGCAAAGTACTAGTCCAGACAGTACCCAGTTGAAACCCTAGCAAATTACCTAGTCAGCATCCATGACTAGTTAAAGTAGACGTGCCTAGGCAGGACTAGGTTATATGGGTAGTCCATCACACAATGAACTAGTCAGATATACTAGTCAGCGAGAATGATACTGTGTGAGTCTGCTTTTCTGATAGGTTATGACTAGTTGCGGACTAGTTTGAAACTAGTCAAAACGGTACCCAGTTGACTAGTTTTATGACTAGTTTGTACTGACTAAAATTATCTAGTCCAGCCACAAAGCCGACTAACATCCACTGACTAGTGACATACTAGTCAAGAAATGAATGACTGGCATACAATGCTAGCTAAACGAGGGATTGCAAAACAGCCAAAGAGTATTTACACAAAAATCTCACAAAAGAAATGTGTCGTGGTTGCAATGATTTATTTACACACCAATCATAAAATGATGCTGCATCGTGCGATAGCCTTAGAGCTACATGGGAATTTTCTAACAACACATTAAACCTCTCTCATAAGAAATCAAGGAGATGTTCGAAATGCAAATGGTTTACAGTATTTAGACAAGAGTTAAATTTGTTCAATATACAAAAAACCCAACATGATTTATGCGGCGCAGCCCACCTTGCAGATGTTAGAGAGTGAATAGGTCAATGAATCAGTTTCTCTCGAAGTGTTAGAACAGTGATGATTACAGGTTGTTAAAAAGATGCTCATAGAATGAACCAGCAGAATGGAAATTCCATCAAATTTAAGGGTAAACAATACAAATATTCTGCTATGCTCATACACTCAATAACATAGGAAAACACTTAGTTTTATTAGTCCTTAGGGCCAAAAATCTAAAGCACTCTGTAGTCTGTACAAATCAGCTTTGTATGAATAATTTTACCTGCTTGAACGGCTGTTTTCATGCATTGGAGGTATCCATCAAGGATCAGCAAGAATTTTGAAGCTGCAATAATCTGAAATGTTCAGAAATGGATTTCAGTTTGGACAAATAGCAGGCTGTGGGTCATTGCCATTGGCCAACTCATTTTGGGTGAATCTGGCAAAAACTTGCAACGAGTGACCCTCGCTTCTTACTACTCATGCCAACCCTTGCTGTCAAGAAGACAGGGCTCTTTGTTGTTTGGAGTACAGTAGTAAATTCATTGTTTCAATCAATGTACTCCAGGTTCATGCGAACAATGCTACTCAAACTTCCAAGCTTTTACTCGTACTTATCGAACACTGGTCTGTACATGCATACTGATCACAACAGTGAAACTTGGTGGGCGGTAGGAACGCATTGCTATTGGATGTAGTGTGGATAAGCCTAGCTACGCAATAGAAACTCTAATCACGATGTATCAAGTAGAGAGCTATCGACAGCCAGTGGTATGTGCATTGAGAAATAAAATGCCTATTAAAATGCGAGCATAACACAAAGGCAAACAAAACAAAAAAACGAACTTATGTGTAATCTGCTGCTGGCGTAACTGGAGGTGACCACCAGATCGTAATGCTATGTGTAACTATTACTGGGAAGTCCGTCGCCTCGAACAGTGGCAACGCTGAAGTTCACACAAAACCTAAACTTGTCCTCCTGACTAAGCAAAGTACAGTCCAGACAAGTACCCAGTTTTGACTAGCAAATTCCTAGTCAGCATCCATGATTTTTTTACAAGTAGTCGTGGCCTAGGCCATGACTAGTTTCTATATTGAGTCAATCACACAATGAACTAGTCCAGTATACTAGTCAGCGAGAATGAACTAGTCGCCTGACTATGTTATGACTAGTTTCTGACTAGTTTGAAACTATTCCAAACGGCACCCAGTTTGACTAGTTTAATGACTAGTTTTGTACTGACTACATTATCACTAGTCCAGCCACAACCCGACTAACATCACTGACTACTGACATCCTAGTCAAAAATGAATGACTAGCATACAGATGCTTAGCTAACGAGGGTTGCAAACGCCAAAGAGTCATTTTTTTACAACAAAATATCACCAAAAAGAAATGTGTTCAGTGCTGATGATTTTATTTACACCAATCATAAAATGTTTGCTGCATAGTGGATAGCCTAGAGCTACCCATGGGAAGTATTCTTAACAACAACATAAAAACCTCTCTCATAAGAAAATCAAAGGAGATTTTCTAAATGCCAAATTATGTTTACATGTTTTAGACAAAGTTTTACTAGGTTGTCAATATACAAAACCCACATGATTTATGCGGGCGCATCACCTATGCAGACTGTTCGAGAGTGAATAGGTCAATGAATCCGTTTCTTCTCGAAGGTCTAGAACAGTGTGCTACAGGGTAAATGAGTGCTCATAAATGAACCAGCAGACTGGAAATTCCATCAAATGTTAAGGGTAAACAATACAAATATTCTGCGATGGCTCCATAACACACAATACATAGTAAACAATTTATTTTTATTAGTCGCTAGGCAAAATCTCAAGCACTCTGTAGTCTGTCCAAATAGTTTGTATGAATAATTTTACCTGCCTTGACGGCTGTTATCATGGCATCTGGAGGTATCCATCAAGGATCAGCAAGAATTTTGAAGCTGCAATATTCTGAACTGTTCAAAAGGATTCAGTTGGACAAACAGGCAGGCTGTGGGGTCCATTTGCCTTGCCAACTCATTTTGGGTGAATCTCGCACAACTTGCAACTAGTGACCCTCAGCTTCTTACTACTCATGTCCCACCTCTTGCGTCAATTTGAAGGGGCTCTTTGTTTGTTTGGAAGTAATTTCATGCAATCAATGCTACTCCAAGCTTCCAATGCTAACAATGCTACTCCAACCTTCCAAGCTTTAAATAGTTAGTAGGACAGTTATATTACATGTATCATTATATTATGAAATTAAGAACATCTGCAGGATGATTTAAACAGGCTTATATATAGCTGGATAATAACTGAATCATCAGTCCAAACCGTAAGCTCATGGGACTTTCCGTTCTGAGTTATCGTCGTTTTGAAGTCTGTGTATTGTGAAGCATGTGTTTATTGCACAAGATCTAAATGCATCCCATCATGCAATAATAAATTATGTCATACTTGTACAACCCCCCTGCAAACATTCTTGTTTTCTAATTGAAATTCAAACATCAATTTTCACTTCGAAAACATTCAGTCTATGGAAGTGATTGCTGGATGGGTTTGTAGGTGTTGAATGTTATTTAGTGAAAGAAAGACAAACAGAACCTCTGCTAAATGTTGACTTATTCAACAAATGAAACATCAATACATAACATAATTTTCCTGTGTTGTCCATGTGGATGTCCATGGGGCATTATTGGCAAATGGGATTCTCCCCACTTTCGCTGCTTAGATGTCGTAAACTTTGAAGGCCAATAACTCCACATATGAACATATTAAAATGGGGTTTGGACCTATAGATCAAGTTTTCCATTCTTCACCTCTCCGTTTATCCAAGCCTGCAGTTTTGTCCCTTTGAACTTTTCAGAAATAACTAATATATCATACTGGCAGGGAGATGACAATTATTCAACAAAACAGAGATCTTGAAGCTACGCTCAGAACAGCCCTCGGCGTCCACTCAGTAAATATCGGTGAATGAACAGATGGATTCCAGATCATCCAACTTTGTCGCAACAGTCGAGCACCAAAATTCAAGACAGAAGATGGTTATGTTCTGAGGCGTTTCAATAAGAACGAAAGTTGTTGCATAGAAGCTGGTGCGGATTGCCCACTGACAACACTATACAACAAAGTGGGCGAGTTGCAGAATCGCCAATGTGTCCGATTAGTCCCTCTCACAGTTTTGTCCGTCCGCACAAGTGTACGAATACCAAGGACTTTGCCTGCCGCACAGTGAGGACAAAGTTGTTTGGAATTTCACTACAGCCGATGAAGAAATCATCATCCGAGCATCTTGTCTACACCTAACAGGCTGTTATATTTATGGCTACCACGGGGTGCTCTATTTGCACTTATGTAGATCGCTGAATCCCAGAGAACAGTCGAGGAACAGGTACAAATGGAGAAGTGTGGCGGCTAATGCCTTATGGCGCCCCGACAACCGCAGCAGCACTCACAGGATGATGTAAGTTGCTGATAGGAGTCCTGCGGAAATGAAAAATAATGAGCATATCGGGTAATTTTTCCAGTCTTCTCAGCATACTTGATATCCTGAGACATGCTTTATTCTTAAGGTAACAGTGTTCATGGTTTTAGGACCATTCTTCTTTGCAATATAATACTGCAACCCATATGCCGTTAATTGGAACGTTTGTAACGACTGTGAATCTTCAGACACTCTGCTGACCTCGGCCAGTTGTCAACATTTTTCTCTCCATATCTGTAACTACACACCCAATGCATAAAATCATACATCTGAACATACACATCAAGTCCAATTTATTTATGGCTTACTAACTTGCCAGACACGGTTACTGATCCCATACAAGGCCGACAAAAGTACATGCCTGGACACTGCATGCTCGCCAGTTGCAAACCTTCACCAGCCACAGAAAAAGGCAATGCCTTTTAACACGAACTCATTTGAAGGGAACGGTTTCTTACACACGACAGCAACAATTTTATTAGTTACAACAGTCTATGACCAATTAGTAGCACTTATTTATTGTACAGTATACCGTGGACGATCCATACACTCTATCAGTTTTGAGAGTCCTATCGGTTTGAGATCTCGATAGACAATACTCTACGTTGACCTTCTGGTATGGTACGTTTGAAATTAAGTTTTTGGACCCCCAAGTGAGCCATAAGCCTATATAGGGGTCATTTTATCAATTCAAGATCATTTATATTGCACAGAAGTCTTGATTACCACACAATTTTTCCTTATTATTTAACTATAATGACTGAATACATATTCATGTTTTGAAGGAGGTAAGGGGGTAGGTCAGGAAGGTAAGGGCAAGACTTTAGCTGGGGACTCGTCTTGCTGTCTTTGGGACAGCTAATCACCCATTGTGAAAGCCAATTCTTTACAACAGGTCAACCAGTACGGCTAAATTTGAGCCCCATGGGGCTGTCATTGTAATCTATTATTGTGGTTTCCCAGATGATAACAATTTATTGTGCAGACTATAAAAAGGTTCCTGGAATGAGTCCTTCACAAAGTGGGTATGATACATAATTTCAAGTGGACTCTGTTTGCATGTACTGCTCAGAGACCCTAACCGTACATTCTTAAACAGTTTATGGAACAAAAAGTGAATGCAATGTTTTGAACAAGTTTTCATTTCTAAATACTGTTTTTAATGACGTTTATGCATTTGCAGATCCATGCATTGTTCGTGCCGAGTCATCTTGTGCCGCTGGATTACTAATGATTTTAAACCTTGGGCTAGGCCCTGGGAGGGGCCCCTAAGTAAGGGATTACCACGATCCCGCAAACACTGGTGGCAGACAAGTATGAACTTTACATACCTCAAGTGTGCAATACAAAGTGGACAAGCTGTCACACTGGTTTTTGGATATTGGTCAGCTGATACAGTACTGTTCACCCTGGGATCTTGAAGGCCGCCAATGGTTTGTGACTGAAAGGAACAAACAAACAAAATTGATGGATAACTTTAAAAAAGAATGATGAAATTGAAACTCCTAACCAGTTTGTATGCACTAGTTCTTATGTTCAGAAGAGGCTCAACAGCTTCAACTACTCAAAGAGACGCCTTCCCACATGACAGCGTGTGGAACCTTTTTTCCCATACCGGTATACCCAACCTGTAAAGGAGGCGAGGGGGGGGGGGGGGGAGCGCTAGTGTCCACATTTCACATTTTGCCAGCACAATGGTACACGTTCATGCAAATAATTTTCATGTTTTGAGGGGGGTTGGGTGAAAGGGGTTGGGTCATGAAGCAGGAGGGTCAAGAGGCCCTCATTTGGAGAATTACCACCCCCCCCCCCCACCACACTGGTGACAAACAAATATGACCTTTTACACACCTCAAGTCGGCAATAGTGACGCGCCCTCACAAACTGGTTTCTCCTGGATATTGGTTAGCTGCTGCGGTACACCCTGACTCTTGAAGCCAGCCAAGGTGACCTGAAGGAAACAAAAGGAACAAAATCCATGAATGGCCTATCAAAAAAAAAGAACAGGAGACATAGCCCAGTTTGCGTGCAGTAGGCCTACTGTAAGGCCC
>JAODTK010002851.1:0-15036 GCA_026419785.1 Sclerodactyla briareus | reverse complement strand
GCTGTATCCAACATCTTGTTTCATTTTTTAGTTTTGCTCTCAATATCGGAAGCAGGCAATCACACCCCTGGTCGAGGGTGCTGCGTCAAGTTACCAGATTTTGTCAATGATTAGTCCGACCCATGAACATTGTGTTACAACAAGCAGCCATGTGAATTGCTGCTTAGCGATTTGTCCATTTTTTTCACATTGAAGAAAAACATTGCTACAGTAGATTTGTGTTCGGTATGAAAGCCCGCAGAAACTCGGTAAAATATCAATGTCCTAACACGAGACTCTTGACTGCCTTGTGTGGATTCTTCTTTTTCTAGTCAAGAGACACCAGATTGTTCTCCCTATTTCATTCATGTGGCACACACAGAGCAGCCCACTTGTTAGGATTAAGTTTATCTTTGTTAGGATAGAGTTATCTTTGTTAGGATAGCACCTTCACAGCAGGTTTGGCACCCAGAGACTGAATGTGCCTCCCACCACACTGCCTCAGCCAGGAGAAGAGGTTATCGCTTCGAGATGCCCTCCTCCCTTGCCCACTCTGTATAATCCTGTGGGATTAATTTTAGCAGTATCTGCTGTCACCTCACAGTTATTCTGACAGAGATATGAGCTCTCCATAAGCTTCAACCCTATACCCCTCCCTTCCTTGCCCCATTCTACCGTTACGACTGCCAGTCACTGTTGAATACCTCAATCAGGTGTCTGTTGTCGATTGTAATTGCTCTAGAGATTTCCATGCCCTGAGGTTTTTCTACTTCTCAATGAAGCTTTAATTGAAGACACACTGCAGTATTTGCCATAACAAGTAATATCTACAGGGTAGTTCACCAATAAGATTGCTGCCAAACCCTAACAGAGATTTCTTTGGTTCCCCTCCCTCCGCCTGGGGCTCCCGCCCCGGGGCAAGTGATAGCTAGGGGGGTGGCAGCCTCCTGGGCAGCTTCCCCGCTGTACCCACGCAGTAACTCATCTTGGACCATGGAGTGGACAGCAGCTATAGCCCCCAGCATCCTTTCCCTCCGAAACTAACCCCAGACCTCTGTACAAGGTGAAGTAGAATTGAATGTGACAAAAGGTGCCAGAGATGGAAGAGGGGTCGGTTGTGGCAGGCAAGTACCTGTAAGCCAACAGTCCTGAAAGATCGTAATGAAGGTCTCTATTGGCCAATCCACACAACTGTTAGGAAATAGGGGGGCTATGCACGCCATGCACAATTCCAACACAACCCAAAGAAGGTAAATGTGTCGCAATTGCCGCCCCAAAAATTTTCGAACATTAAAAAAAAAATGCTACTACTAACTTCTACCATAGAAGTCTAGAAAAGCGAAACGATCCCTGGAGCGAAAACCTTTCACTCTTCTGATCTGTTTTCCGCAGTTTACGCGAAGGCTGCGTGACACGGAATGGCTTGGAGGCATGTGCCTACCGCAGAATATGCCAGATTCCCTGGGCTAAATTGGTGGGTTATACTGTCACACGTTAGTTGGTGATAGTGAATTACATTTATGTATAACTTGTTGACCTCTGAGAAATAACGGCAGGGAATGTTTGAAGCATCACAATGTTGGTTTTCGTACCGGTGGTTGTTAATGTAGAGACATCCCCGTCGTACCTTGTTGACCTTCCTTCTCCTGGCCCTTGAATCAGGGTGCCGTTCTTGGAATTTCAAACTAGTCCTTCCTGCAAAGAGGAAACAAAACAGGCAAAACAAGTTCCAGGATAGTGGATGCCCTCAAAATATTACCGATATTGACTAGTGTTTTGAAATCTTGCCGATCGACTCTTCCCTGTCCCCTCCCACAGGCTCTCATCTCGAGTGGCATGTTTACTGTCCCAAACGTGCAGTGGGCCCAACGAAACGAAATGCATTAGATGAATCAATCAGAAGAGTGACCTGTAAATGTTATAAGTGACTTTTCTTCTATTCATTTCCATGCCTCAACTTAAGAAAAAATATTGCATAAATAGCAATACTGTACTGGCATATAGCTTGAATTAATCATACAGCAGACACTTCGCAACTTGGCTATTTTAGTGCCAAGAGATTATTAGAGGTGTTGCTCCCTCCTCAAAAATTCCCCAATTCATGAGGGACCTTATCTTCCAGCCATTTCTGATATTGAAGTGCAGTCAGATTGGTTATAACACATCCATTCTTGGGGGGGGGGGATGAATGTAACAAGTTATTGACTAACTTCTTCAGCTTACTTCTTCACCCACACCATACTACCATTCACTCCTTTTTTTCATTTCTGCTTTTTCACTACACTAAAGACAATGAAGAAATCAAGGAAAATTCATTAACTGTGGCATTGAATATTAGCTTCTACCGTCTGGCTAAGAGACTTTCCCTTGGTGGAGCATCCAAATGTTCTGTTTCCCCCGACTGTTAATCAACGAAATATATAATCATTGTCAGTCTAGCAAAGCTAACTGTACAAAAGTGTAACTAGAGTCCAACCTATGGTGCTATAACTCAAATCACAACTGGAAATATTTCATTGCAGATAAGAAAGACCCTTTTTGTGAATCAAAATGACACGTAGATGACTAATTCCTCGGAATAGCCCCATGAAGTTCATTGGTCAATGAGCATTAGGCTCTCAAAATACCCTTTGGGAATATCCCCTAGATGATCGCTGAACCCGAAGTCACGAATACACCATATCACCATTTGCTTGAGCTATGCATTGGCCACCTCCTTCCATCCCACTATTTGTCATTCTACGATTTGATTGATTTTGAAGGAATGCTTTTGACTTATTTCTCACCATGGCTCATCGGCTCCTCACACAATACCTTATTAATGTCCCTTAATGACTTGTGTAAGGATGAAAGATGCCCCACTGTCGACAATCATGGGGCCCTGGATGTCGGTAAACATTTTCATGAAAGAACAAGATACAATATCCCCATGATAGCACTGTACCAAGTATTGAGTAATTCAACCTTTTTTAGGAGTTCACATTTTTTTAAAAATAGTAGCTCGTTATGCCACTTTAATTCCCTCTAATCCTAAAGAAGAAGCATTTTTCAGATTTGGATATAATACCTCCACATCAACTTTAATACCTTGACCTACAATCTCTGAACAAACAAAACCCCCCCCCCCATAGGTAGCCTAGTCCATAGATACACTGAAAAGTAGGTGGTAATCCAACCTCATCTATAGGAGAGACTTTTTTCCCGTTTTCCACATAATGGTCCATTATTGCCCCTTCATAATTTTTGCCCTTTGGCAAGTCACCCGATAAACATTTGCATCTAAGACTAGCACAAAAAAGACAGAAGTTTATAGACTAGACTATCACTAGAGTAACAGTGACTGTGGCAGAATACAACGCTCAAAATACGCTAAAAAATTATGAATACGAGCTTTGCATAAATTAATCCCCCTTCGTTAAGGGGGGCTACTTACGAGGGGCAACTTGCCTTCTGGACTTACTACAAATTGCTTTTCTCGCCAATGGCCGCTTCATCAAACACACCCAGACCCTAAAAAAGAGTTAAGCAAGCGCCGGTAAACCCGAACGCACCGTACCTAGCTGGGAGCGTACGGGGCTGCCACTATTCATTCCAACTAGCAACCTAGTTCCCGGCTTAGTGGGGAGGACTGGCCGGGTGTCCCAGAAGGTAGTTGTGCCCTCGTAAGTACTCGCCCCTTAAAACGAAGGGGGGTTAACTTACTACTTCAGGGCACTTACCTTCTGGACTACTACAAATGCCCCCACCGTCAAGAGGTGGAAGCCGGGAGCGAATAATCCAACTAGAATAAGACCACTACCATAAGAAGATGTCTGTGTTACCCCCTCCGCAGTCACACCAGCCTACAGACATCGAGCGGAGGCCAACCATCCCGTCACGGCAAGTATGTCCCCGTGCCATCCACAGCCCACACACACGCTCTACGATCGAGGCTGCGGGTGGGGGAGAGGCACAAAGCTCCGCTGTACCTAGAGGCCAGTGACACCCCGGCGCGAGGGGCCACCACCAGACGCGAAACCCGAACCGCGATCCCCGCGCGGGAGGAAAGCGGTGTCCATGCGGGATTCACCACAATACACACTCCGCAGGGGGTCCGAAGGTATGAAGCGATAAGGTATTCTGAGATTTCCATCTCGCAGCCTTTAGAATCTCCTCCACGGCGACACCTATTAGAGCGGCGAGGGAGGAGGCAACCCCCGCACGTCGAGAGCTCGCGGTCGATACGGACCAACGCCCGGCGGATCAACAGCTGACGATCCAGGGAGAGATCGTATCCCTGGAGGGGCGCGTGTAGTATGGTCGCTGCGTGAAAACAAACAGCGACGGACACGGACCCCGGAGGGGACGGGCCCGATCCAGGTTAACCCGAAGGGCCCGAACCGGACAACACCACAACAACACCTCGTCCTCCCACTCCCGAGAACTCCCCCCAAAGCATCGATGAAATCGGAGCAGGGAAAGTATTGACCGACTCGACTGCATCTTATGAGAAACAGGGTCCGACCAGGCGACCCCGTGAGCTCAAACGCTTGCCCCCCGGGGAGGATAGACGGAGCAGGCAAGGCAACCACAAAACAACAGCGCCAGACCGATGCCAGCCGCAAAGAAGGAAACGACTGTCCTCCACCCACCTGCGGCAGAGAGCAGCAGACATCCTGCTATAGCGGTTCAATGGGAGGCTCCGCTACTATCCGCAGGCCGTCCCCCATGTCCCAGGGCGAACTAAGTGCGAACCTAGAACGATCCAAGACATCTACGAAGGAGAAGGTCAAGTTGCTTCGCAGAAGACAAAAAACCGTTGAACTCATTCCCGAAATCCGCTATGTAACAACCGCAACACGGAGCGGTACCCGGATCGCGTTCACCTTGCCGCCCTAAACGGAACAAGAGAGGATGAATTTCGCCACCTCCTCGACAGGGTACCTGCCGGAGAAACTTGGCGATCCGCACACACCACCCTCAGTACAATCCGGACGCGAACTCACCAGGCGAGGGTGGAATCTCTCTGACCCCGGCCGCCATCGCGGCATCCCCTTCTCCTTTCTCCGCAAGGACCGAAGCTTGGAGGAATCCCTGACACACAAACAACACGCCACGCAACCAGGCCCAGAGCCTCCTGATGCGGACAATGAACGCCTCGAAGACAACGCTTGCCACACTCCGACGTGAAGAGAAACCACCTTCCGTCGGAGCATGATGCCTGCGTCGAGCGCATTCGCGCGATGGAGTTCTTTGGACCCGGAAGGTGAACCGCCTGAAAGGGCACCCCGTGCGTGCGGCGCCACAGGAACAGATCCTAGGTCACTTGACCAAAGACTCCACGAATGCGTCCCGCCCTGCTTGGTTATGTACGATACCGCCGCAGTACTGCCGCAACGGACCTTAACGAGAGGCCGCCACTCTCGGTTTGCAATAGTTCCAGAGGCGCGGTACCAGCCAGCAACTCGAGCACTATTATGTGGGTCCCTCCCCCCGCTAACTCCTGATTCCCACCGTGTCCAACGCAACTCCAGCGAGGTGTACGACGTGAGACAAAGTTGGACGGGAGGCGGGAACCGTACCCTGCCATGACGTTGCCCTGTTCAGCCACCACCGGATTAACGGGTCCAGGTGGGGCTGCCACGGCCTGGCGGTCGACAGATCCGACGACGGGCGCAAAACGCAAGAGTGGATCTGGAGGGGGCGCATGTACAAAAGCCTGGGCAATAGGGAACCAGGTCCCCTAGGCTCAAAGCCATGAAGCCGAGGAGCCCCAGTCACGCCCGCGCAGGAGAGTTTCGCCCTGCAGCAACCGACACCCGGCTTGCAGGGCTTCCAGTCTCCCCAGGGAGGGGTTGGTCCACCCCCGTCCCTTAAATCGGTCTGCGCACCCAGATAACGATCTGCGGGGACAGTCGCAGGTCGGACTTGGAAAAGTTTGACGAAGCATCCCAGGCTCCGCGCCAAGTCCATAACCGTGCGAGTGCCCTCTGAACCTCCGCCGCTGAGGTCCCCCACGATAAAGCCAGTTCTCCAGATAAGTGAAGATCTGGACCCCCGACGACGCTATGGTGGCCACCATGGCCCTCGTGACCTGTGTAAACAACGGGCGCCGTCGATAAACGCCAACAGGGAGACTGATGATCGGTAGGAGGAACATGGTAGGCGGAAGCATAGGAAGAAGGAATCCCCTCCCGCTGGACGGGATCTGCAAGTATGCATCCGCTAGGTCCACCCACACCGACCGTCGCCCAAGACCCCTCCGCATGTGTTTGAAAATCACCGCTAGTGTATCCATGTCGGCAGTGGGGTGGGCGGACGAAACGGTGAGAGGATGCAGTTCAAAAATCGCCGCCATCGAACCGTCCCTCTTGAGCGTCAGGAAAAGAACGCCACAAACCGTGGCACTTCCTGCTTGGAGGAGGGGAGTTAATGGCCCCCCTTGGCCAAATGGTTTCGTCCTCCCTCTCCAACCCTGGGAGCGGTCCCGCAGAACTGCGTAGCCGAAAATCCGCCCGAATCTCGGGGGAGGCGCCTTAACTCCAACTATACCCTGGGAGAGGGGCCAGGATTCACCTGTCGGAGGTGACAGGGGGGGGGCCGGTAGTCACTTCCCCCGGGCTGGCTGGAGGCAACCGCCTCCTCTGCCATGGCTTAGAATGACGCGCGCCCCCTGGGCTTGCGGGGACGCTTGGCCGGGTTCCCCTTCTCCTCACGGGGTGGGGGCACCCTCCGCTCTCGGGGAGGGCCGATACCCTTAGAGCTCCCCGAGCGCGGGCGGCTCGACCAGACCAGAAGACTGTCCTCTACGGGCAGACACGTCCACCGTCTTCCAGTACGTTTCCACCACCCGGGAAAACACCTCCAGGAGGTTCGGGGCCCAAGAAAGGCGCTCTGGAGATCGCCCGCCGGCGAGCGAGAGAGGTTTCACAAGTTCCGGTATGAAACATCTCCGCCGCAAAGAAGTTGCCTTGACGGCAATGCGGCAACTGATCGGAGGCCATCCGTAAAACCGCGACTGGACTCTCCGCCACAACCCCCCGCAAGGAGGGAACGCTGCGACGGCGCCACCGGGGCGAACCGCTCCGCTAAGAAAGCTGGAGACCGAGACTTGATACCGAATCATCCTGCACGTAAAAAAACGGAAATCGGCTTCTCGGTCCGCCTGGGTCCATCCTTCAGACGGAAGGAAGGCATTCCCCCCTCCGTGGCCGGGAGAACCTACGTCCTCCCCGACCGGACCAGCCTGTCCCACGCCTCGGGCGGCAGGGGTGGTGAACGGAGATCGCACATCGTACTGTACCTGGGGTACTCGAATGAGGCTGTCCTCTCCCCCTCTGTTTGACGCTCGACAGTGACGTCCCGGCCCTCTCCTGTAAAATCTGGAAACACGGCCACGGCATAGGGGGGAAGGAGGAGCGGGGGGAGGCGGATCCCGTGCTGGTCCAACGCACCCAGCCTGTCGGATCCTCCGTCCGCGGCCGCCTGGGTCTTTGACAAGTTCAGGGAAAAAGCCGAGCAGTTCGTAACCGCCGCAGCGTAGTCTGCCTCAACGAGGTCTCTGGCCGAAGTTCCCAGCATCGCCAGGAGGGGGTGGGGTATCCCCGAAGAGACCCAAGCGGGAGGAGAACCCGTCGCAAGGTTTGTTTGGGCTGCACCCAGGGGGAAGGCCTCCAAAAACCCCGGCTGTGCTGCCCCATGACGGTGGCCCCTCCGGGAGACGATCACGACGTGAGGATCCCAACGGGGTGGGCGCATAACAGGGACTACGTCACCCGACCAGCCCTGTGACGGCCGTCCCTGAACACGTACAGGGCCTGACGCACCGAAGGATTCGGGAGAAGAGAGAGAGAACGCCATAAAATAGGCTGTAGGGGCTCCCAGGAACCCGTCCCCAACCGGAGAACGTTCCCTGGGGCGCAGGGGTCGTGCCAACCCCAGGCGAGCCAAATGGTCCTGGTGGGGGTGGATGCACTGAGGCCGGAACCCGACACGCGGGAGGCCTGCCCTAACCCGGTTAGGGACAGGACGACGGCGCAGCGCCGACTAGTAGTCTCAAACAGCGGTCCCCGCGGGGACCTCATTCCCCACACCCAGGCGACGCAAGACGGTCGCCTGAGGGGGAGGGAAGAGAGAAGGAGGGGGGGGACTGAGACACCGAGGTTGCCCAGAGGGATCGCAAGAATGGTCCCTGAAAGACCTGGTGGGGACCGAGATATTAAGCTCCGTGGCCTTTCAACGAAGTGACAATCACTACCGGAGTCTCGGCCCCAAGCAGGGCCTCATTCCCCCCAGTACTGGCGGACCCAACAAAGGAGCCAGCAGTGGAGGGTGAAGGAAAAGGACAGGACTTAAGGTCCCGACGCGCTGTAGAACGGGGGACCCGAAGGGATCCCCACCAAGCGTGGATTTTGAGAGCACGCAAGCGCCGAGCCGCAGGAAAGACGGGGAGGGACCTCTGATCCTGCGGGAGGAGAGCACTGGAGCGAGGACATTGAACGAATGTCATTCGTATTAACAGAAAACTGTAAAAAAGCAAACGAAACCACAGAGTTAGTGTAAACCAGGAGGTTAATGTACTCAAACTAAGTACTCTACATAAACAGTTACTCGAAATAGGTCAAAGGAACAGAAGATGCCGCAGGGGTCCAACAATGGCCCCCTGCGGCCCACTCCTAAAGTCAAAAGTTGCAATTTGGGCCCCCTAGGGCTCACCATTTACGAGATATAGGGCAAACGTGGAAAATTGCACGAACGGTAAAAGGCCCACCCCCCCTTACGAGGGAGGTGGGGAGGGAAAAGCATATTGACCGGTCAGAGGGGCCCTTAGGGGGAACCCAAAGGCACCCAAACCCCTGGGTCTACGACCCCCCAAGGCCACCAGGGGAGGGGACAAAAACCCCCGAGGGCGGAAAATTTTAAGTGGCCGCCCAAGCTATGGCGGTGACGTCACCCGCCGAAGAAAGAGGCTCATCTGAAGAGGGAACAAAAATGCTACAGGTCATTGACATGTGAAAAGGAAATTTTGCCCCTCCCCCAGCTATAGCCCGCATAAGCGGGCAACATATGCTCGTGACTATGAATAAAAATAGGACTTATAGACCAAACAAATATTGGCCACCCCAAGGCATCCGTAGCGAAGCTAAAAAAAAGGAAGTGGTTGAGGGTGCACTATTGATATGCAATTAGGCAACGGGCCTGAGAGCCAAGCGCTCTGAGCACCTGTGGGCCTAGCAACACAGACAACGGGGCCAAACACACACAAAGTCACGGACGGAAAAACCCCATAGCCACAGTGTGTAAAAGGCCTAGTGCAAAGCAAAGCGATAGGCGAAGGAGGGGGGAATAACAACCCGCCTACTACGAACTTAGTGAGGGAAAATACCCCTCCTGTACCCAAGAGGGGCGGACAGACAAGCCCAGAAAGGGCTCAAACGACCCGTAACAAGATAGCGAGAAGGAATAACACACAGCCCCGGGCGGGGAGGGAGGGAAAGAGAGAAACCCCAGCCCCAAGGAAGAACGGCCCCAGCCCCCACGGAAAGACGGTCGTCCCAAACGAAGCCCAATACAAAGACCAGGGGGCACACACACAAGACCGCCAAGCGCCCGCTTTTATCAAGTTACGATCCCCAAGAGATGGGCAGGAATGGAGTGATAATTACAGAAATTACCCACAACCCCAAAAAAGAATAATCACCTGATAGTGGTTTGGAATGTGGCAGAAAGTGGCGTGGAAGAAGCGTGAAGCAACGAGATAAACAGTAAGCGGTGTTGGTGAACACACACCGCAAAAGAATGATAGTGTAAGCCCCCGTACCGCCCCAGCTAGTTACAGATGCGTTCGGTACCGGCGCTGTGCTTAACTCTTGTTTAGTGGTATAGAGGTGTGTGAGCAGCCGTTTGGCCCGACCGAAAAAATAAAATGCAATTGTAGTAAGTCCAGAAGGTAACTGCCCTGAAGTAAGTACAGGGGATTGGCCCACGTAGTTTCACATCCAATCGTGTGAGATATTTTGTATTCCCACGTGGGTGGGTGTAATGCAAAAACAATGCACCACCTAATCAAATTGACCATGTAGAAAAGAACTAACTCCATTAATTGATTATTAAAAAAGGAAACAAAATGATAAACCTTGCAACCAGAGGGCGAAAAGGCTACTTCGCTGCCCTCAAACAAGGTTGAATTCTCATATGAAATGTTGATTAAGGACCAACCATGGGAGTCCAAGACTGCTACAATCCCTAGGAGGCCTAACTCTCACATACTATCCTGCGTGGTCCATCCAGTTACCATATGGGGGGAAGGGGGGGTGGTGAGGAGGACTTTCAAGTGGGTCATTAACAAGGTTGAGCTTTATATAGGTTTTTTTATAACTCGCAATCTCGATCAAATTACAAGAACCTACCAAATGAGCTAATCGCCTCCTCAAGATGGCCTGACACATCTTTTTGGAATCAGGTAAACAACTTTTCTATGTATACATAGCCACTAGCCGCATACCTCATTCCAACAATCTTTGAGGCACAAGTATGTCGGAGGTGGTGAAATGAAAAGTATGCAATGTGAGCCTGGACAATGCGAGGTACAGGCCTGGATACTGTACTCCTCTCGAGTCATGAGCCTTCACTGAGAAACAGGGATCCAGAGACAGGGGCCTCTATCAAACTACTTCAAGGACGGGTCAATATGCCCAACTGGCAACCCCTTGCGTCACCCTGATCAGAGACTATTGAGGTGTTGGCATGACTTTACCAGGCTTGACTGGCCTGGGCTCACAGGGGATGCTCTAGGAACTGCACCGCCCACCATGGTACATGAGCACACACCTGGTTCACACCAGCCTCGCAAACCACAACGGGAACTCTTAAAATATTCAGCTTTATATGGTTTATGTACATTAATTTTCACTCCCAGCGGTCTGCTCTAGTTTGTTCTGGTTTCAAACCGAGAGGTACACATAAATTTGATTTCCAGCAGAGTTGAGAGAAGTTTGAATTGCTGGCCCTTATTTCGTGCTAAAGCAATACACACATAGGCAGTAGTAGTTTGTTATGGAGTGCCTATAGACTATTGATGGCTAGTCTTGTGTTACGACGTTGATGATGATCCAGATTTCCCACTGTTTCGATCCGCACTCACAACAATGGCCGTCCACTGTATCAACATTGTAACTCCAACTTCCTGAGAGAGTATATTCAGCCAGGCTTGAAAAGTCAAACTGATTAGCAGCAATCCTCAATCCTCCTGACCGTTTATCAAAATCTGATATTCCAAAATGTTGGGGCTTATTACAGTGAGTGATTGGCTCTCCCAATTCTACCACGATCTTGATACAGTAGAGAGACTGGTCCATTGGTGGCGCACATCAGAACAGGACTTGGTGCGTGTCGCCATAGAAGAGGGAAAACAGGGGGATATGGCAACATATAATTTACACCTTCAATTGCATGAAGCGCCCCCCCAATACCCGGGCCTGGTCGTCAAGTGTGGGTCATTGTCATATCTGAAATGACTGCCACATTGGGTCACTTTCCATAATTGGTCAGTACAAAGACTCACTTCACTCGGATCATGCGGAAAATATAGTTATGCTGGACCGACAACCAGTGGGTCATCTTCAAGGAATTTTAGGTCAGCCAAGTGACTGAGGGGGTGCATCAGGTATAATAGTCATAGACCCACCTTTGACTCGACCTGCTCTGGGGTATATGGGGGGGGCATCATACAATCGACAAGTGCTTAACACAAGACAACTCGATACGGCGGTGGACTCACCTTTTCTAAGATGCCACAGATTTATGTTTTTTTGAAGTTTATTTCTTGGTGGTGAAACTGTCTCTCAGCAGATCTCAGCAAGCTCCAGTTTGGTAGGGGTCTGCCGGGAGGTGGACGTCCGTACCCTTACTCTCCGAATTCCCATGCAAACACTGCGGGGGAGGCGGGAGGAGAGTGCAGTTAGTGGACAAACCTAGCTAAAATTGATTCAGTGTTGGTGCTAGGTTTCGAGATGGGGGAGATCCCCCATCTCATATTATTGGAAAGGGGAAGGAGAGAGCTCCCCCTCTAATTTTGGAGGGGGAGGGGCGTTAGATGAACAGAAGAGTGACCTGTAAATTTGCTTGTGCTTTTTTTCCACTATTAATTTCCATGCCTCAATTTAGCTAGTGCATACACAGCATATATTACACTGGACAAATAGCTAGAATATAATCAAACAGCAGAAAAATCAGTAAAAAATTGGGCATCAGTACGAACTGAAGTTTTCAATGGAGAGTCACATAAAACAAGCATTTACCATGTAACGCAGAAGGCTGTGCCGAGTTTGTCTTTAGTACATGTACAACACTGCACTGCACTACAGCAATGGTTCATATCAGTGCCGGCTGCCAGTCCTATAGCCGCACATTGGGGCAAATCTAATAGTAGAGACCAGTGATACCCAAAGCTGCTGTGGAGGCATATGAGCTGCCAGTCAACATTGTTTATCCCATTCCTGGGTGGCCGCAATGCACGGGCATTACAAAACAATGTGCATGTTCTGCAACAATCGCTATCAATGACAATGTTATAGTGGCTGTACATGCATGTTATTTCTGCAAGTTCTGTTGAGAATCAGTGCCCCACATTTTTCGCACAAATTTTTTTTTTGGTGTGGGAAATATGGAGCGTATGCGCGGTATCCCCCAATCACGCAACTTAGTATCAAACCTGAATGGGTTGAATAGAAGATGTGGAAGTCATATAAACCCACTACCTATGTAGGAAGATAGAAGATTCAGATTTCTGCTAGGCAGGGCATCTCCACACGACTAGCCATCTAAGACCCAGGGGCTTCGGACCTGATAAGGGCTTCCCTGCACACCACACAGGTGCACTCCACTCAAGACCTACTAAACGATGGTTAGGTACTCCAATGTAACACGTGGGTAGTGTGCGACAATCGAGGAGACATGCTCCTGGTCTAACATAACTGCAGAAAGAACCGGGCTTCCAATTGGATTCGGTTGACTCCGAGCTCCGTGTAATCTATAATCTTAGCATTGCTTCCTCACAAATTACAATTCCCTTTTTCCTAGCACAGCATGCATCATTCTTTTCATTTACAATTCTGCCCGCCGTCCGAATATCAATATATACACTTGCTACAAGTTCCACCAACACAGTGCACTATAGACAAGGAAGCACACTGAATGTTGTTCCTTGTAAAAAGGGTGTTACTAACTTGAAAGCATTAAGGTAGCATTTCCCTTCCCTCCTTAAGGCCTGACCTAATTCCTTTCCTCTGAAAGGGAGGATTTGATAATGTTACGGGATGGTCTCTAAACTTTAACTCAGGTTAACTTTCACATAAAAGCCAAAACAATATAGATGACATACTTGTCCGCTGGAGGAATAAAGTTCAGCTTCCAGCTCGTCAAGACATACAGGCGATAGGTAAGAATCAGCCTCCCAAAATATTACATTGTGAGGATGCCCATCTTATGGTGTCCCTGATGATCTACAAATTCTCGCCAGCAAATTCCAATCTGTAGACAGGAAAATAAGGGAAGGAAAAAAAGTAAGAATGATGTATGTATACATGACTACATTGGAACTCAGATGACATTTGACCTGACACAGGACAACAAAGATCATGTACCTATTATGGGAACCTACAAGTAGGTTCATACAATTAGGTTGAGTTATTGTGTTCACAAGCCCAATACCCATGTGTCACAAGTCACAAGTTTCAAACCAAAGTGACCACCAATATATACACCAGGACAAATATTGTACTCGCACTCACCACAAGAAAGGTGCATCAATAAATTTTCAGCAAATCAAACCAACCTTCTTGACTTACCCTATTCACAATTTTTTTCAGACCTTGTTGACCTTAAACGGGCCAAAAAACATTGGAATTTATGTACTATTGTCTCATGGGGATCACATATCAATCATGGGTTGATCCATTCGTGGGATGAGCATGTCAAAGCGAAAATTGGCCAAAATTATCCATTGTTCACATTTTCCCGTATTCCATCACACGATGACCCTGAAAACAATCGTTCTTGCATCCCCCTAAGTATAGCTGTAAGCCAAATTCACCTGGCCTCTGGCAAGTAATAGCAAGGGGACCACATCAAAAAGTTCCATTGTATTTCAACAAAAAAAATGTACAATTTGCTAAACATGCAATACGCACATTAAATTACTCTCAATGACTTCACTTACAATACATTACAGGTTCGATGTTGACACGTCCACCAAATCTCGCAGAAATCCAAACAAATTTAAAAAATTTGCACGAAATATGCAAATTAAAAACAACGAATGGTCTCAAGTGACCTTGAATACATGTTTCAATTTCTCAGGACTGAAGGTTGACCATCTGTATAAATATGGGAAATTAGATTTTTACCTGAGTTTGCATATTTTGCAATATGTGCTAATTAACAGTCATGTAGACACCTGCTAACTTATGTAATTTCATTAGGCAACAAAAGGCCACAAACGTTCTCAGTTTTGCATCGAGCAACGGCACATAAAATTTGTTATTTTCCGACACGATGACAGGAGATAAGTAAGTAAGTAAGTACTAAGTAAGTAAAACTTTATCAATCCAGAATGGAAATAGGATATCGCACATAAAAGTTCCGAAATGCCTAAAAAAATATGAATGAGAAAAATGACATATTGTATATACAATAAGACAGCTAAGAAAGATAAACAGATCACCAACAATGCTGGAAAGACTAGCGACTCAAGTTGTTATTTGTAAAGTAATGCACGTGGGATGAAAGAGTTGCGATACGGTTGTTCTACTGTATGGTTGCCTCCAGTTACCAATCCCTTATTGATCACATTGTGTGGAAGTGACAGAGAGGATGAGAACTATCATTCCACACTATCCATTGGTGTCCAGTATAGATGGTACACCTGAGTCAACAACACACTGCGGAACTTCAATGACCCTACCCGCATTCTCAATTATATGGTCAATACGTTCTTTCTCAGTTTGCGTCCCATTCCCTCCCAGAATTGAGACAAATCCCAAATCGGCAAATAGTGGAACTGTAGAATAATTGCATCAT
>JAODTK010002843.1:0-236505 GCA_026419785.1 Sclerodactyla briareus | reverse complement strand
TTAACTTGCATTGACCCCACACAAGAGTTAGAGGTTGCTGGAGAGAAGCTTTCGGGATAAAGAAAGTTAAAGAAAGGTATAAACATGGATGCAGACCCTACAACTGCTGGGTTACAATCTCGAGGCCATATACCAAAAGGTCACCATGCTCCTACAGTACATTTCCAGGTGTAGGCTAAAGGATTATGTTGCAATGCCATCCCCCTCCAATATCACAACTGACCAATTTTTTCCATCAGTTGTTTCAAGGGCCGTTGTTTCTGAATTGTGTTGAAGAGTGATCAGGAATTGTTTCTGAAGACATTGAAGTCTCAGCCTGATTACAACAAGGCATTCCATATGTTGCTTTAATATCCCAATACTCTGAAGATTCAAAATTCATTTGAAATCATGGACTACACCCTTGAGCCTATCCTACTGTACCCTCCCATTATAAACCAATATTACTGAGTTAATAGTTCCCTTCAGATTCCTGTATTGTCCAAACCATGTAAATGGAACCCTAATCAATAAAAGTGATCCTATTCTAATCATCCAAAGAGTATGGCCCTTTATAAATCTACTACTTCCATCAACTTCCCTAGGGAGTTCACCACCCACCCTCTATCTCCCTTGGTCTAGAGTGGAATATAGCCATCTAATTAGGGCTTCCTGGCAGGAGTCATGCAGGCCCTACTGGCTGAAGAGCTATGGGCTATTATAAGTGATACAAGGGAAGTTACTCTCCCTCCCCCCCATCTCCACACCACCAGAGCTATGCAGGTGGACACCTGACAACATTCATTCTTGAATAGGTGCATGGGGTAAGTAAACAAATGACTGGTGTTTTTACACTTATTGGTCAGGTGTAGGGGGGCCCAGAAGAGGTTATGACGGCTGTGTGAACCTCAAGGTAAAAGGGCAGGTTTTGAAAATGGATGAAATCGTCTGGCACAGATGGGAATACTAGTTAGGATGAATGGAGAATAACATGCCGAGGGGTGGAAATGAGTAAAACATTTTTTTATAGATGCTATAATAATAGCGAGTTCAGCATCATGCTGGTCAGCTATGCTGCCCCAAGACTAAACCATCTTAAATGGTTAGCGTACAGTCTTGGAGCTTGTTGCAGTAAAAAAAAAATGTATTATTTGACAGTTTTCGGTCCATAGGTGACCTTGAATGACTTTGATGAAAGAACGGTTTTTATGAACGAAGTAAGAGTCCGATCGAAGCAGGCGTTGGTCTCCTCCATAAAGAACACCAAGGTCTATCACATAGCCAAAAAATAACCATGTTTCTACCCATTTCATTCAAGATCAAACTTTAACCACATGACACCCACAGAGGTCAAATTGAGGTCAGAGGTCACACAAATGCAGATCAACAATTATATGACATGGTGAACATTCCAGCCTTCACAGATATCCAATTCTCGATTATGGCCAGAAAACCAGCTTTTGACCCAGAAGTGACCTTGATGACTTTAATGACATGGCAGGTTTTATGGAAATGTAAACTCTCCATGTGATAAGCAACCCTAGGAGCATGTTGCATTCTGATGAACATGCTCAGTGCTATTGCCACAAAGTACTTAAATCAGTTTTTAACCCCTCGTGACCTTGATGACCTCAATGAAAGAAGGTTTTATAAAAATTGTACTCTCTATGTGAGCCAATCCACTCCTAGTCGCATATTGCATTCCAATGAACACGCCTAATGTTATTGCGAAAAAGCTATAAATTAAACTTTGACCCCTGTAATACCAATTAGGCGTCCGATCGAAGGGCGGGGAGTTGGTTTCCTCCATGTAGTACACAAAGGTCTATCAAAGATCCAAAATAATTAGTTTCTATTTTTTTTTTGCCCGTAATCCTAAATAGGCCATTTATTCAAAACTCAAACTTTAACCACATGACACAACAGAGGTCAAATGAGTCAGAGGGTCACACACATGCAGGTCAACAATTATATCACAAGGGTGAAATCAGCCTTCACAGATATCAATTCTCCGAGTATGGCCAGAAACAGTTTTTGAACCCTCAGTCCCGACTTTGAATGCCTTTTAATGACATGGCAGGTTTTATGAACATTGTAACTCGCCCATGTGATACATCCACTCCTGGAGCATTTTGATTCTTGATTAACACATGCCCAGTGCTATGTCAACAAATACTCAAGTCGATAGACCCAAAGTGTCTCGCATGGTTGCGCGATCAGTGATTTCTCTTTTAGTCAATGCAAACAATTACAAGGCTCTCAATATGTGGCTTTAATATCCCAATACCCAATATTTCAACATTAATTGCATCATTGACATCCACCCCTTGATCCTACTACTGTACCCTCCCATTCTAAACAAATACTTACTGAGTTAATAAGGTCCCTCAGAAATGTGTGTACAAACCAATGTAAAGGGACCCTAAATCTAATAAAGTTTATACTAGATACATCAAAGAGTATGCCCTTTTATACATTACTACTTCCATCAATCCCTAGGGAGTTCACACCCACCCTCTCGCCATTCCTCTGTCTGAGAGGGAATAAGCCATCTTAATAGGCTTCCCTGGCAGGAGTCATGCAGGGCCCTAATGGCTGAAGCTATGACTAATAAGTGTACAAGGGAGTAACACGCCCTCCCCAAATCTCACAACCAGAGTACTGCAAGGGGGGGGGTGACACCTGAACACCAGTCATTCTGAATAGGTGCCTGGGAGTAAGTAAACACATGACTGAGTGTTTACACTTTATATGGTCAGGTCAGGGGGCCCAGAAGAGGTTATGACAGGCTGATGTGAACCTCAAGGTAAAAGGCAGGTTTTGACAATGGTTTTTTTTTTTTTAGATGAAATCTAGGTCTGTCACAGTGGGAATACTAGTTAGATGAATGGAAATAACATGCCCGAGGGGTTGAATGAAATGAGTGTTAAAAACATTTTGTTATTGATAGCATGCTATATAATAGTGATTTCAGCATCATTGCTGGTCAGCTAGGGTTTGCCTCAAGACTAAACCATTCTTAAAATCGTAGCGTACAGTCTCTGGAACTTGTTGCAGTAAATGTTATATTTGACAGGTTTTTGGTCCATAAGTGACCTTGACTGACTTTGAAGACATAACGGTTTTTATGAAAAATGTTACCCTTGATCATATTGCAGCATGTCCCGAAATTTCAGTTATATAACACCCAGTCACTAAAAATGATTTCAGAAAAATATTATATTTGGCAGTTTCTGACCTCGGAAGGGACCTTGATACATGATGGTTTTTATGGAAAAATGCTTGCCCAATGTGTGCACCAAGCCCCAAAAGCAGTATGTCATCAGGTACACACACTCTATGCTACGCCCAAAAGGTATTACAATCGACCTTCAGCCCCCTTGTAACTTTAAGACCAGGTGTCAGATTGAAGGCGGGAGTGGGTTCGTTATGTGCAGATATAGAACTATTCACATATCCAAAAATCGACAGTTGTTATTTCTTTGGACTGTAACTCCTAAAATAAGCACATTTCTTAAAACTTGACCTTTGACCTTTTAACCTTGTTATTAGATGTTGTTTGATTATTGAACCCAAAAAAATTGACCATGACACATCTCTACAAGCACCCAGCGCATTTCATTCAGGTGGTACTGGCCATTAACAAAATTCAAAAAATTGTGGAATTTATGCAAAATTATTCACATTACATGACCTTAAGTGCCTTTACAGTTGTTAAATTCATCGGATCAAAAGCGTGTACCATCTCCACCAGTTTCACTGCGGATTCCAATGAACACCCTAATGTTATTGCGAAAAAGCTATTAATTAAACTTTGACCTCTTGTAACTAACCAAGTATGCGTCAGATCGAAGAAGGGAGTTGGTTCCTCCATGCAGCACACAAAGGGCTAGCACATATCCAAAACAACCATTTTTTTTTTTTTTTGGCCCGTGACTCCTTAAAAGAAGCACATTTAATCAAGACTCACGGGAACCACATGACCACCCGACAGAGGTCAAAGAGGTCAGAGAGTCACACACATTGCAGGTCAACAATTTATCACAATGGTGAACCTTCCAGCCTCTCAGATAATCAATTTTCCGATTATGGCAAGCAAACAGTTGTTAGGGAAAAAACCCCCCCCCCCCTTACGTGACCGTGAATGACATTAATGACATGGCCTTTTTTATGAAATTGTAAATCTCCTGTGAGACATCACTTCTAGGAGGCATTTTACAGTATGAGAACAGGCCCAGTGATATTGCCAAAAGTAATAATCAGTTTTTTACCCTACGGGACCTTTGATGACATTCAATGAATGACGGTTTTTATAAAAAATTGTTATTCCATGTGATGCAGCCACACCTAGAAGCATATTGCATTCCAATGAACACAGCCTAATGGTATTGCGAAAAAGCTATTAAATTAAACTTGGACCTCTGTTGTAACTACAAAGTATGCATCCGATCTAAGCGGGAGTTAGTTTCCTCCATGAAAGCAAAGCAAAGGTCTAGCACATTATCCAAAAAATACCATTGTTTTTTTTTTTTGGCCGTGACTCCTTAAATAAGCATTATTCAAGACAACCTTTAACCACATGACCACCCGACAGAGTCAAATTGAGGTCAGAGGTCACACACATGCAGGTCAACAAGTATCACAATGGTGAACCTTCCAGCCTTCACGATATCAATTTTCGATTATGGCCAGAAAAACATTTTTTTTTGGACCCCTAGGACCTTGAATGACGTTTAATGACATGGAAGTTTATGCAAATTGTAACTCTCCATGTGATACATCTCACTTCTAGGAGCATTTTACATTCTGATGAACATGCCCAGTGCTATTGCGAAAAAGTATATAATCAGTTTTTTACCCCTACGTGACCTTTGAGGACCTGCAATGAATGACGGTTTTTATAAAAAATTGTTACGCCTACATGTGATTGCATCCACTCCTAGAAGCAATGCATCCAATGAACACGCCTAATGTTATGCGAAAAAAAGCTTATTAAATTAAACTTTGACCCCTGTAACTACCAAGTATGCGTCGATCGAAGCGGGAGTTGGTGTCCTCCATGAAGCACACGAAGGTCTATCACATATCCAAAAAATTAACCAGAGTTTCTCTTTTTTTGCCGTAACTTCTTAAATAAGCAACTTTTTTTTTAAAAAAAAACACACTCAATGTCACATGGTGGAGAGGTCAAATGAGGGCAGAGGTCACACAGATGAAGTCAACAATTTATGACAATAGTAAACCTTCAGCCTTCACAAATATTCCCTTCTCCGATTATGGCCAGAAACAGTTTTGGACCCTCGTGCCTGAATGACCTAATGAATGGCAGTTTTATGCAAAAAATTGGACACTTCCATGTGATTACATCCACTCTAGGAGCATTCTGCATTTGATGATGAACATGCCCAGTGCTATGCCCAAAAGTACTAAAATTCAGTTTTTGCCCCTAAGTGACCTTTGATTGACTTCAAATTCATGGCGGTGGTTTAGAAAAATTGGTACTCTCCATTTGATGCAATCCACTCCTAGAGCATATTGCATTTTCCAAGGAAAATGCCCAATGTTATTGCGAAAAAAAGCCTATTAAATTAACTTGACCCTTGTAACTACCAAAGTATGCGTCCGATCGAAGGGGCGTGGTCTCCTCATTAAAGCGCACACAAAGGTCTATCCACTATCCAAAAGAACTAGTTCTTTTTTTGTGCTTGTACTCCTTAAATAAGAAACATTTAGTCAAGACTCAAACCTTTAACACATGACACGACAAAGGTCAAATGGAGGGTAAGGGTCCACCACATGCAGGTCAACAATTATAAAAATGGTGTGAACCTTCCAGCCTTCACAGACAGCAATTCTCGATATGGCCAGAGGGAAGGACCAACAGTTGTGACCAATAAGTGACGTGAAATGTCAGATTAGTAACATTAAATGACCTCTGGGGCCCTCGTCCCTACTGTTAAATCATGGGGACGAGAGATAAACCATCTCCACCAGTTCGTCACAAAATCCAACAAAACTTCAAAAATATCGCAGAAATTAGCAAATAGACTACTAATTAGCATATACAATGCCAGGAATCTGATCAATTTGTGTTAACTCTATAGTTGTATAGATACCCTGAACTGCAGAACAATGCATCTCTACCGATCAAGAGATATCTTTTACACAGCTTCGGGCCAATTTTCATTAAATATGCAAATTTATGAAAATGAGAATGGTCCTTTGGGCCGAAAAGTGGATTCACATCGGTAATAACTATTCACCGCGCACCTCCACAAGAAGGTCCCAGCATGTGGCGTCCACGGCGTCAGGGATATCTAACCGCACATAGGGACAGACAGATGGACCAGACAGACGACGGACAGACAGACCGACACACACACACAACAAAGTGACCACTATAAATGGCATTACACTATTTCTAGGGCTTGCAACACTGAACCAAGCAAGTGGATATCCACAATTTCAGTTCCCATATGCAAAGATTGTTATTTTGGTGGGGACACATTTCAGTTGAAAGGCAAAAATGCAGATACATTAGCAGGGCAGGTGATTGTTCAATTAAATATATAGCACCTCATTTTATGTCCATATTTGAGATGGAAGCTTGACGCGTTGGGTTCAGCATGAGGGCTAAATCGCCCTATCAGAACACGTGTGTAACTTCCCAACTGACGACCGGTACTTTCTCTTTCTCTGTGTTTTATTGCAAGGGGGGAATAAAGACTCAAAAAGTTACAACTGCCCGAAAGCAGGAAGTCTCGGTCCTGTCCCCGGTCAAAGTACAAACGCGGATTGACTTTCTCATAGGGCAAATGGTTTGTCCAGGATGCATTTTCACTGATTAGGATCATGGTCATATATTAGGTTAGGGTTGGCCTATTGATTGTTCCAGTTCAGGAACATAATGAAATAATGTCTGTTAATACTTTCACTAGCTGTGAAATGTTGCAGGCATATACGTTACCGTACATGGCCTAGCCTATAAGTAGCGTGCGAAACTCATTTCATAGGGGCAGTTGTGTGGCAGTCAATGGAGCAAGCCAGAGAACTTAAGCAGAATAACGATATCCTTAACTCATTGTGAGTTATATTGCCACCAAATCATTGCAGTCTTTTAACTCATAGGGTAGTAGTAATAGTTGAGTTCGCTCTACGACATGATTCCGTGATCAATCTCCGCCACGTCTTACGATCTGCGCAAGTTATTGCTTCTCGAAACTGTTAATGTTGTGTCCTTGAATTGCGTTTGATTTGTCCGAGCAAAGTTAGTCAAGGTTCTCCGAACTGGCTAGTAGTAGTCTCAATGCTTCTCTAGAGCGATCTAGCTGGAGGCTTCTTCTTGGAGTTGTATCGCGACGTGACAAAAAAATCTCAACGTCTATGTGCTACAACGGAAAAGCCCAAGGACCAAGGGATGTGATTGGTCCCATCATAGAGTTCGTCGTGGTATCCCATTGTATTGGTCCAATCTGATGTTGAGAACATTGCGGATTTCAGTCTGCTTTGGAACGTGCCAATTTTGTGATCAAAGATTCTTGTGGTTCCCCCCACAGTTCAAATTATACAGGAAAAATACTTGTATAAGGGCATCGAAAATCCGGAGTTTGATGCTTGACTTATTCGTGCTGCTTTGAAAATTGTTGATAGAGTGGTGAAAGCATTGTTGTTATACCAATTCTTCTTTGAATGTCTTCGTAGGTCCTAACAAACTTCCTACCTATTTACAGTTCTTCCAAGTTCATTGCCATTTCTTTGTGTGATTGAGAATTCTAAGTTTTAGTGCCTGTTGTATTGTTAGATTTTATTCTTTGTCAGTTCTCAGTCACTCGCTCCTTCGATGTTTGTAATATATGTTCTCCAGTCGATGCCCAAGAGATATCATCAGCGATGGTGGTCCACGGTGAAAAGTTGTCGGTATTTACTATTTGCGCTTGTAGTCATGATCAAACTAAACTGAGATTGGGTGGGAAACTGCATCAATTGTCATTTAATCCGATTCAAAGAGTTGGCCAGGTCGTATAAAGAACAAAAACCAAAAACAAATGCAAAAACAAATGCAAATGATTTGTAAAAAAAACAAAAAAAAAAAATGCCAAAACGAAATGCAAATGCATTTTGTTTTTTCAAATCATGCATTCTGTTGTGTTTTTTATTAAGATACTACCATACATAAATATTATAGAAATTCCGATTGCAATCTGATGTTTCTAACTCAAATCATGCATTTGTTTTTGGGTTTTTGCCCTTGTGGCATTCCTGAAAGCCTAGCCTTTAATGTTCATCATGGTCGGCAAATTGAAAATCAGGAAAAAAAACGGCCTCATTGAGTTAGAAAAAATCTAGTTCCACGAACTGAACACTCCACAAGGGGTTCATCCAGGGTCATCCCTCTCCTGACTGTAGTAACTTGCATCCCGCTAGCGGTCACGGGTTAACTACGGCCTGGTTTTCACCAAAACTTCTCCAGCAGCTTTGTGTAGCTCTTAATTTTGTCTTCTGTCTACTCCATTGGTATTTCGGAAGAGCAAAATGGCGAGAATATGAGAATAAGTCATGAAGAAATTTAATTGCTCACACCCATGGTAGGGTTTTTTGTAGCTAGTTCCCGAGTTGTGTGTTAAAAAGCGATAGATCTGTGCAAGGATGGTGAAGGACTGTTATGTGAAGGTATAGGCAGCATGCGAAACTAGGGGCAATTTGTGTTAGACAAGGGAGCAAGGCAAGGAAAAAGGCAAGGGTATTTACTCATTGTGGGGGACTTGCCACCAAATCCTAATATTGTGTCTTAGTATTTCCACTTCACATAAATATTGCAGAAGAAATTCTGATTAAAAATCTGATTGAAATGTCCATGCTGTCCTCAACGACAAGGTTCCAACGTAGGCCTAGCCTAACCAAAATCCTCGCCACAGTTTGATGCCTTCCACCGACCTCCAACCAGCCTGCACAGACGAACTTTGGATTCCCAAAATCCTTCTTCGTTCAGCATTCGATGGGAAGCCAGACTGACCAACTCCATCTTCCGTTCGTTGGCTGCAGCCCCATGCTGCACAACATGGCATTCTCGGATCGACTTTTTATTTTTGAAGCAACTCTTGGCTGTAGTTTACCAGATAGGCCTACTGTATGGTACATCGGTTATGTCATCTGCTGCATGCTAGCCAAATTGTTTACATTTCGGACCTAAAATGGCGCCCATGGGAGGTGTGTCACCTCTCGACAAATCAAAACGTGTCCAATTGCACTTACCGTTCCGAAGATATCCTGCTAACAAGAAAGTGTGACACCCACACGATACCCATTACCACGCACACCACACGCCAAACATAGAAGGACCACTACTGTAAGTATCTAATCCTGAATTTCATTAAGGCGAGACAAAAAAATGCTCTAAGGCGCCTGTGCTCAATCATAGGCGAATGAAAACATATAGGTTTTAAGCCTGCTTTAAGAAGTGCTGATGTTGAATGCAGACTTGATGTGCATGGATAGTCAATTCCATAAAGTAGGACTGGCAACAGCAGAGGATCGACGACTGCAGGATTAAGCCTCCACCTGGGGACATGCAGAAGTTGCCGTGAAGAGGATCGGAGAGAACGGTCGTTGGCCTGCTAGTGATCATGTCCATCAGGTATCCAGGCACCAATTCATTGAGAGCTTTATAAGTTAGGAGAATGCATTTCAATTTGATCCTCTAAGAGATGGGTAACCAGTGAAGACAGCACAAAATTACACATATTTTATATGGACTAATATAGTAAATATCTTGGAGCGTGAGATGATCCTGGCGGCAGTATTCTGGCAACGTTGAAGATAGTTGAGTTGACTCTCGGACAGGCTGTATAGGAGAGAGTTAGCGTTATCTGGTGGCACACTACCAGAGTGAATGACGGTCTTGCAGGACTCTTCGGTCAGATATTTCCGAATATGGGCCATCTTACGGAGGAAATAGTTGATTGAAGGACACGTGTTGGAAATATGATCTTGAGGAGTATGAGCTGTCAAAGGTAATGCTAATGTTTTTGTCAGATAGTCAGATACAGTAATGCACGGATCTCCAATGTGAATGTCCGTAATATAGGGGTAGGGTAGCGGGAACGGATGAATAAAA
This sequence comes from Sclerodactyla briareus, assembly GCA_026419785.1. Classification (NCBI taxonomy): domain Eukaryota; kingdom Metazoa; phylum Echinodermata; class Holothuroidea; order Dendrochirotida; family Sclerodactylidae; genus Sclerodactyla; species Sclerodactyla briareus. The sequence goes on along the minus strand of JAODTK010002843.1, from coordinate 226,412 downwards.
CTTCCGTCTTAGAATTGTTCAATTTAAGTTTATTCTGGGTGAACCAACCTTTCACCTCTTGTACACAGGACCTCGATGGATCTGTCGCAACTGCACAGTCAGATCTTGTGGAAGATATATAAAGCTGGTTATCATTGATGCACATTTCGGGAGTTTTTTTAAAAATTGAGTTTCCTAGCATCATCTTGGGAATCGGGATGCAACGGCAGCTGTGCTCACTGGCAACAATGAATTCACATTACACTCCATGTGACTTGGTCGAGGCTATTAGCAGCAACTCTAGAACACATCCGAAACTGTTCCAATTAGATACAATGTCTATTTAATTCATGGTGTTGTTTACGTCACGAGTGTGGAATTACACAAATATTCGGTTCACTGATGGATTGATCCACTTCAGCCTGTGAATTTAACTGAGCAGACAATGTTGATTGGCTGTCACTATCCCATAGTGATGTCAAATTCTTTCTATCCATTTTGGGGTTGCTGATAGCCTATAAGTTCACATAATTCCCTACACTGTTTGTCCAAATCTGTTCGATTTGGCACAAAGTTCTCACAACTCTCTTAACCAAAAGAATGTTTGCAGGGTTGTGCAATTGATGACATCATTTCTTATTTACATATGGGATCATTTTCATCTTGCCCAATAACATCTTCGCAATAACACAACGCCAATACTGTACTCCGTAACGGAAAATCCCTATGAGCTTCCGGTTTGGACTGACGCATTCAGTTTTTATCCAGCTAATAAATTAGCCCCTGTATCAATCATCCTGCAGTTGTTCTTTAAGTCCTCAGATTCAAGTCCTCAATATCCGAGTCAAGTATGAGTATGAGTCCGTTCGTCAGAGTCCCTATTGAAACTTGGCATTTGGCAGGAATGAATAGGCCTGTATTCAAAATAACAAGTTGCATTCCCGAAAACTGTATACTGTATGATGATAACACACAATCAGCCCAATGCAAAAATCATAATGAAAGTTCATAGCAATGGCATGTAATTGCAATTTAGCAATGCCAAAACTAACAAAAATATAAATGACCAAAACAATCCATATACTCCCCACCTGTATACTATTTGAGGATCATAATAACTTTCCAGACAGCAGTTAGTCATGTGTGGTAAAGTACGGCATGTTCTCCTGTGCTACATGCATACAGCTCAACATAATTTCCTGCCATGTCCAGAACAGATTGATAACGTTTTTAATGTAAAGTCTTTTCACAATTGACTCTTTCTCCTGAATTGGATGCATCCAGGCAGTGTGATTTTGATCAAGTCAGCTGACGGCTGTTTCATCAGGCACATCTTAGTCGTACTATTCTCGAACTTGAAATCTGGCATGAGCCAATTCGGACTTCATCATGTTTTCAATTGGAATTGTGCATTATTCTTCCTTATAGAATTGCAGGATTTTTTTGTGCCAGTCTCGATACCAATACCACATACTAAATCTCATCAACATCCATTTCATAGTTTTGGAGAAATCCTGCTACCACATTTATGCAACAAAGTGATCGCCTGTAAACCTCTCTATGAACTTGTTTTAGGTGAGACAATCAAATGGGATGGATGTTTGTTGTAGGATTGCCTGTTGGCATTACTAAGCTGTTCCGATGGAAATAATGCCAGACTTTTGGCCTCTGCCACTGACCTCTAGCTGTGCAATGTACAGTATAGGATGCTACAGAGGAGGAATGAGTAAAGAGAGTAACAAGTCTGATTTCATTTTATTCAGGTACTTGAGAATTTGAATAAAGTTACTAATATTTGATCACACTATTCACATGGCTAGTTAAAGAACATGTCCAATGCCATAATTTCATGAGGAAGTGCATTAACTATTGATACACAGATGATGCACATTGCCTAATAGACAGAATAGTTAGGTGGAGATAATATTCACCCCTACATGAACATCTATAAATGGTTGAACACTCTAAACCCTAACTTTCAGTGCAATTGATTCTTATACAATACATCCAGCCCAGCCAACATGTGTATCGGATGGTCACCCCTATAGTTCTCCCATTATATGTGGGTGAAGTACTGTCATTAAGCATGATTTCTTTAATCGATCAATTTGCTAATGTATGCACAACTTCTTTCAGTTATATACCAGCAATCTCCAAGAGCATACTTGAGGTAGACACCATGTAACAACAAACTGTTATACGGGTGGCTTCTACATATATCATTAATCCCCTTCCATCACCCTCGATGACAGGCAGGAGCTACCACAGGCTGATTCTCAACACAGCTTGATATGTTACGAGTTGTCTTGTCTTGCAAGACAGCAGTAAACTTTTAGGAACCTATTAGGCAAATGACACAAATAGGCAATGAAACTTTACCCCTAAATACATGGATGTCCCGAACAGGCATATCCTACCAGCCAGCAGAGGCCAATTAATTTATTCGGGCTTGAGAATTATGGGTGAAAAACTGGAAGCAAACATCCTGCATTTGAGAATATTCCAAATTATTAGATATTGGGAATATATTATGGGAATGAAACATTTTGGGGACTTGAGTCACTTAATTTCAAGATTGAAAAGACAAACTGAGCGACTTCAAATAGTAGAGTGACTCGAGCCATGATTTAATTACGAGGATGAGGTCGGTCCACGAGGATGAGGTCGGTCCACGTAATATTTTGTCACATCATTAGTTTGGAATGATACAATATCCAAATCCACTTCAAAGCCATGACTTGGATGCGTCACAGAGTTACACTCATACCTAGAATGAGGGAGAATTGAAGTAAACCTCAAGTGTACAAGATCTCTTGAACCACTAGTCTTGTTCAAGAGATCCTGTACACGTGACGTTCATTGACCTAGAACTGTATTGCTAGGAATGTTAAAGTAATGGAAGTACTTCTCTTACATTCCCATGTACCAATCTAGGTCATTATTATTTCTCTTCATAGTTATAGTAGATGAAGATCTGGACTTTAGAGTCTAGCTCTTGATCTACTCTTACTACATTCCAATAGACTGGATGACTGCAAACTCTCATTTATGATTCAAAGCCACTATTTTGGGGATAGGAAATCTAACCTACAAATACTTCCTTCCTACCCAGCATCGTCATAGTAAGCTCCTCAGATAGAGTAGCTGTTAAAGATCACTCATCCTGACATTGATGAGTTCTCATACCATGCCATGTAATAATACGTACAGTTGCAATGCAATAGTGCTGAGGTCATGAAGTATCAGTGGGAATGCCAACGAATGGTGCATTATTCAATATGTATCAGATATGTCACTCTAATAGCCAGTTCCATAGTTAAGTTAAGGAGATGATATGGTGTCAAAGGTCACAGGGGAATGACCGCAGTTCGACGTGGACATACAGTGTGCAGAACGATCTTTCGGAAATCCCCTGCCGAAAATGACTAATCCTGCCATCACCAAAACTCTACAAATTTCCCCACATACTTATCAACAATAACATCCGAAAACACGGGATGAATAGTTAGGTTTTCGAATAGCGGTGACAGTTTAAAAATGAGCTGTAACGACATTGCTATGGGGAAATCTGACCAAATCTGCAAATCCCCGCGACCTGTTCTGTGGTGAGCATGCGCACTTAGAACTACGAACTGGCTTATTCGACTGAGAGAAAATAGTTCGAAGATGAAATCATGGATGATGGAGGTCACCTAGTTGTGATAATTTGTCACCTCGTCCTTCATCATATTGCAGTGCTGCATGTTCTGCTTTCCTAGATTTTCCGGCTGGCAGCTAACAGTAGTCATTTCAAGCCATGACACCGGCTAGCTGAGCTGCATCTTCGAGGTCTGTCGCTGTCTTTATTGGAAGCCCACTGTCCCTCAGTATGGCTGATGCCTTCTCCATGTTCAGACCTGTGACCGAGATAAATATTATCAATTGATCAACTGTCTTCCTCTAATTATCAGCAGAGAAATGTTAGATTGCTCTCGATCCTCAGACATAATGTGTCAAAGCTATGTATTTATAAGTTTTTCTTCGGTGTGCATTTAGCCAGTGAAATATTCAGAAACTTTAAAACCTAGGAAAGGTAACTAAACAACAAATGAAACAGAAGCAGAAAACCCCAGAAGGCTTAGTGATTCCTTGACTGATCCTGACTGATCAAGCATTGTCAACTTCACATGCTCACAGGATTTACAATAGAGATCATGTAGTATTCATCAGAGGAACCCAACATACGAGTATGAACTTCATCCATCCAGGTAGGTCTTGTTAACAGCTAAAATTAGCCAAAATAACAATTTTTCACAATTTCCTCATTTTCCTCCCGAACTCCTCGGTCTAAAAACAATAGGATTCTTGTGCATCCTATAAGATTTCAACTGGATTTCAACCTGATCAAACCATGCATTCTCAACTTATTGTGTTAACAAGATTTTCAAACTTCGAGCGCTCTTGATCTTAAATGACCTTTGACATGACCTCAATACATTAGGGATCATGTACGCATCATGGGGAACTCCACATACCAAGAATGAGCTTAATCCATCCAGGTGGGGTCCGTGTTACCGAGCTTAAATTTGCCAAATTATTAATTCCCCAATTTTCCCTCAAAACTGACCCCCGGTCCACACCAGAAACAATAGGGTTCCTTACTCCCCATAAGAGAGCTGCATACCTAATTCCAACCTGATCGGGCCAAGTTTTCTGGACTTATCGTGTTAACAAGATTTTCGGATTTTTACCTCTCTTGATCTGATCCCGAGCTGCTCATACGAGCAGAAGGCTTCAACAAAACTTACCAAAATAATGTGCAGGATCAAGCACAGGCTCATACAGCATGTAGAGTATGAGCGATGGTAGAGTGATATGATGCTACTGTGACAGGTGTGCATGCATTCAGTTTTAAAATACTCCTTGTGTGGCTGAATTGACTAAGGGGGGTGGGAGAGAGACAGTTATATTTTAGGGTGGGGGCAACCAGCGTGTGAAGGGCACCATCTGTCCGCTGTGGGAACCCCCCTCCCCATGGAGAAAAATGTTGTTATAAACCAGTCGACTCGAAGCTCAGTTACCCTAACTCGTCTATTGTTCTCACATGATTTGAAGGTAAACACTACAATGAGAATTGTTCAATTCACCATCGAATTGTGTAGAATGGACATGACTGAACAGAACTACAGTTTCCCGTTCAAGAAAACTTATATTCTGCCAAGGACACAGCCAATTGAGGGGAGGAGGGTCACAGTTTTAGGAGAGCCTCCATACATATTTTTTAACACGAAAAATTGCTTGTTATGCTTCGTCCCCCTCCCCACTTTCAGTATGTGACAGCCTAGCTACATGTAAAAATTAGGTTGGTACTTGCCTGTTGTATCTCGCATCAGTGGCAGTTCACACAAGGTTTTCAAAAGCTAAAATGAGGATGACCAACATCGCACAAATTTATTCTAACTTCGCTCTTATAGTATATACCTTGCATTTCAGTTGCTCCACAAAATGAACTGTCTCTGGTTTTGAGTGTCATTGTGTGATGTGTCAGTGTGTTGCACTCACAGTTTTTCTGAATAACAATAGCAATACAGCACTCGAAATAAAACAGGTAGTATCTGGGAGGCGGATAAGCTCAGTCGGTAGAGCTCCAGACTGCAAAACCATTGATCGCGAGTTCCGAGCCCACTGGAAGCCTGAGGACTTTTCCTCAGTGCTGTTGGACAAGGCATGTCTCCTGGAATGTCCCACGCCACCCACGTGTTGAAGTGGGTACCTCGTGAGGTGACTTGTAAGAGTATCGAGCGCCCAATGTGGCTGCTTGATGTTGGGATGTCCCCCGGGGGACAAAAAGAGGTGCCCGTACTATATGGTACGGGTGTGACAAGTCACTAATGATCAGGGGTAATATCTGTAAAGCGCTTTGAGCAAGTCTTTGACCTGGAAAAGCGATATACAATGCAACATTATTATTATTATTATAAGTACACAAGGATTATGTAAGTCAGTCTCCTAGGATGGAGGGTACTCAGATTGAGGGGATTCGCTCGCTGCTAATGTACTTACCAGCTAACCTGACCACTAATGGTACATTGAGTTCCATTTGTTACAGGCTGATGTTATCCCGTTGGCGATGATCGAACAGTCCACAATGCCGCCAAAGATGTTGACCAGGATGGCCTTCACTGTAAAATTATGAAACATGTTGGTTACTACTAAGTGCAATAAATATACATAATATTGGGAGATAGGAGGCCAGTCAGGATCAAATATAGGGTGGTAAGAACATGGAGGAAATATAATGAATCACAACACATTTGTATTATCATTATTATTATTCCTATTTTGTTAGGATATGTCAGGTCAGGTAATGCAATATGCATGCCATATTTATTCCACCACTTAGTCACCTCATGGTAATGGAACCTAAAGTTTGGTTGGTTCAGCAGACATGGAACAACTGGCCTCTCTTGAATTCTTCCACCTCCAAATGAACAAATATGAACTTTTCCAAATCTCGAAAGCTTTGGCTCCTCTAGTGTTGTTCTGTGTTTTGTTGGTTCTGTGTCAGGGCATTGAATCATCAGAATTTTGAACCATCTGAATATGGACAATATTATTATGATGCCTAGTAAATCTGTAAATACACAGTGTATGAGCAGCCAACTCTGCCATTGGCATGAGACCCTTAAATTACTAATCCTGAATTCAATTTATATTTCAGTTGACACTTACATGTATGTGGCACATACATTCACACAATTGTAGCAAACGCACAATTTTGTGCAGTCTGGCCACCGTATCAGCATACACTATTGGAAGGCAGACAACTAAATCACTGATAGGAAACCCCACTTCAAATATTCAGATTCTATGGATGAATGAATAGGCCGTATTAACAGCATGTGACATCGAGTGACATCAGGGATCACTGTTTCAGTAGTTCGACAATTTGAACATGGCTGAAAATAATTTCTGAACAAGGCTGAAAATAATTTCAATGTCAACCAGATCTTGATATATCAAAATTGTCGGTAGCGGTGCACAGTAGAAATAGTTTGTGTGAGTGCCAATTAAGAATCAGCAAGAATTGAATAACTAAAATAGCTCTTTCCGATCAGCAATGGCCAAATTGCCACAAATCAAAATGTGGCTGTGGGCTATTACAATTAGTGTAACTCTGCTACTCACATCTCTTCATGACGGCTCTCAGAGGAGTCATTCATAGAGTTCTTTTGTTAATTTACAAGTGTGCTCATGGCATGGCTCCCAGTTTTTTTTTTGTGACACAATCACCTTCTGACTCATGAATTAAGGTTGAGGATAAAAGTCACTGCTAGTAACACACTCTGGCATTCACTTGGTCATTGCTTTTTCCATCAAGATACTCTGGAATAACCTAAAGGCAGCCATTACTGGTCACCTCATCCAAAAATCTTACTGGTCTCATATGTTCTCTTCGCTGTGAAGTAGTGTTCTGTTGACTATGTGTTCTTCCTGGCTTCAGTACAGTGACACCTAATTGTATATTGCACTATACAAGAATTGTTCTATTATTATGGGAATGGATTGATGTCCTAACACAAGCCTATAGGGTTCAACTAGCGACAGCCCCAGCCTTTATAGGAGGTGGATTAGCTCAGTCAGCAGAGCTCCAGACTTGTGATCTGAACATCATGAGTTCAAATCCCACAAAGCCCCCAGGCTATTTTAGACAAGGCATGTCTCCTTAACTGTCTCACATTACCCACGTGTAAAAATGGGGACATTATGATTAGTAGGTGTGCGTCGTACGTGGCTGCACCCTACGATGAAGTGTCGAGAGTGAACAAGAAAGAGGTGTTTACTATATAAATATAGTACAGGTCTGACAAGTCACTGATTATTGGGTTATAACTGTGAAGCTTCAATCACTCCGAAAGGGTGCTATACAAGCACTGAGATATCAGATAAGCACCTATATGTTACACTAATGCTCAGGAAGTGCACCACACATAGTGGCTTTTGAGTCAGTTATGACATAACCAGGGATTGAATGATGGGCAATGAACCCCAATTTTTCTCAATCCGCCTTTTCATGATTGCAATTGTTGCACATGCTCACCCATGAACAGTTCAGGGGTATAGACAAGATTCTGCCCTCATAGCTCTGTCACCACCGCCTATATTTAAACTGTCGCCACTCTTTGAAAATGCAACCAATTCATCCTATATTTTTGGATGTCATTGTTGATCAGTAGGATGTGTAATTTTTGTTAGAGAGGCTCAAATAGATTGTTCTGCATGCTATTGTGCAACAAGGAACTGCTAGTATACCCCTATTTTTTGTGTCTTTTGACACAAAAAAATTATTATCACATCAACTATAACTGCGAAAAAGGGGGATAAATCTTTGTATGGTGCATTCCAACTGCATACAAAGACAGAGAAATGTGTTTTTCCTTCACTTACATTTGCATCTGAGCTGATTAGCTTGAAAGCCTCCAGCACTTGATCTTCCTGGACTCCCCACCAACATCCAGGAAGTTAGCAGGCTCACCGCCGTGTAACTGATGATGTCCCAGGGTGCCATCGCAAGACCAGCACCATTAACTGAGAAATGATACAACAAGATAACAATCCTATAAAGTGGTCACCCAGTTCTGATTCAGCCCTATGATATGACAATGGAGCAGCGCACTGGAGGGCAGAGGATGGGGGGGGGGGGGGGGGGTGGGGGGGACTCATAACCTCCTCTGACATTTGGTCCATGAATGTGTTTTCTGGAAATTATAGCCAACCCTCTGATGCTTTCACATGCTGAGCTGTCATTATCTAGTAACTGGCAAACCCCCCTCTCCAGAAACTACCTCTCAGATCAGTACTGTCCAAACAAACTGAATACCTAAAACCGAAACAGCCACTGAACCGGAAACAGACAGAACCAACCGGTGCCTATTAACCTCTGGTGAGACTGGTAATCTGATAGACCAACCAGTCACTTGATCATGTAGGTGCAGTTAGATAATCCGAGTGTCATAGAGAGACATACAAAGTCGTACAACATAATAACAAGTATTGGGGCAATGTGCTTACTTTTCTTGCAATGTGTAGACATGGATAATGGCTCTGCTGGCTCTGATGTGGAAGGGGGCGTTCGAGACAAGGCGAGAGGAGTGAATTCTGCAAATAATGAGACCTGTTGCTCCTGTAAAACTTCCTTCTAGGAAGATGAAGACAAAGAGAGCAGGTCTCCCTTACGGTCAATAACTATGTGATCTTGAGAGAGTTGAAGCTACAGAGTCTTGGTCACCAGAAGTCATTCAAAGTGTCTAATTTGCATATTCATGCCTTTGTTATTCTTTGGATCACTACAAAACTTGGTGAATACGGTCATCATTCAGTCTCAATAAACTATCAAATGGAGAAGACATAGAGCAGAGAGCACTACTAGTCGTTTATTACCAGACTTACCTAAGCAACCAATATTACCATCCATTCCAATGTAGTTGAGGTTATGGAGTTCAGCGAGTTGTTCCCTCTCATCACTCTCAGTTTTATCGTCCATATCAAAGACCTCTTTCTGGCGAAACTTGGCGTTGTCGTCAAAGTTGATCTTGGCATCGAAAACAGACAACTGTGTTACCAACCACAAAGAACAGGAAGTTGTGATGGCATACCATATTTATTCTAGTGAAGGCCCTGATTGAATGAGCACACATAAATTTTTTGTAAACTTATTCTACTAGAATGTGCAGTGAACAAGGCTTTAGCTCGGGACGGGTCTTGCCGTCTTTGGAACGGCCAATCCCTCAATGAGACGGCCAAATTTTTTACAACAGATTAACCAGGACAGCCTAATTTAGACTCAAGGCTATCATAGTAGGCTATTTAGTTTGTCCCCAGATGATAAAATTTGTTTACGGCCTATCAAAGGTGACTGGAAAAGGGAATGCTGCAGTAGAACAGTTGATAGCCATCAATTAATTGCATTTTAAGCTACCCAAGTACACAATAACATGCCCCAGGGGTAGGCAAGTGGCTCCCTGATGTATGCCTACTAGTGCTTGAAGTCTCTTAATCTCAAATTAGGCAACCAGTCACCAGTGTAATGTGGAAATGAGTCCTCCAAAGTAGGGTACAGTACGACTTTCAAGCAATACACTGTGCATGTACTGCTTAGAAACCCATACACTCCTAACACTTCTCTGAACCATATTTTGCCATCATTTTCATGTGTTCAATGCTCAACACTGTTAAAAATACTCAAGCCATGGTTCATTACTAAGCAGGCCAGAGTATGAGTGTGTTTTGAAAGTGGTAACAATAGTGTTCAGAAGTGTTTATTTCATAACACTTACACCACAATGAACCCTTTGCACCCCCACTCACTCAGAGTGGTTGCGATATTTTTGATAGAGAAACTACTTGTAGCCTCACCCCTTACGTACATTAATAAGGGCCATCAGTACAGCAGTACTTTTAGCACTCCTTACAGATTTCACCAAAGCAAAGTTTGAGGAAAGTCAGACATGAGTTTGTCACAATTTTGACATTGTTAAATTCCACTGATGAACCACTCATTCCGAAATATGGATAGTAATTAGATCAGTACCGAATAACTGACCATCTACTCAATATGAAATATGAGAGCAACTATACATAATACAGTGGTTACAAGCAGCATTTCACATGCACACATACATTTACACATAATCATACATACATGACTGCATTTTCATTTTACATGCATCAGGAAGGGGAGGGTGTTTTTTTTTTTTTTTTTTAAATACCTATTGCATTTTTTAAAAACCTATGCAGTAACATACCCTCCCCATCAGGTGTTTCTCCAAATGGATTGACCTCCACCTGTGTGGCATCAACTGCTAGGAAGAGGTCATATAGATTCTTGATTGGTCAGCAGCCTGGAAGTTGAAAAAAAAATCCAAAATGTGAACAAGCAAAAGGCATGCATTATAATTTACTACAGCCGAGAGGAAACAATGCAGGTTTGTAGGTCTAATTACCAGCTACAGTAATAATATTATCGAAATCTGCTTCAATTTTATACCATAGCTAGGAGAAATTTTCAAATATTATGATATCAGGCTCCCATTGAATCAAATTTTATACTATAGCTGAGTGAAAAGACTTAATAGTCCCTTTAAAGAAACAGTAATGATGACAACGATTCCAAACTAATTGTATACTATGTAGTTAACAAAGAATAGCGAAGACTATACACCACATTCACAGCAATAGGCCTATTACAATCTGATCCAATCATATTTTATTCTTGCACATTTCTGTCTTCTCTGCTGCTTACAGGGTGGAATAATGTACACACAGAATAAATACATTCAAAAACATCATGAAAAAATTATTTTAAAAAATGAATACAATTGTCAGGATGACTTCCTCCTGCATTAGATAATTGACTCTCCATGAGCCGTGTATTGAGTAATATAGCCTTTAATACAGAGCCTAGAAATGGAATCAACAGCATGCTATTTCACATTCTTGGAAGATACTAAAATATAGAGATGAAGATACTACAACTCTCTGCAGTGGTCCAGTGAACTTGAGATTTTCCGCCATCTTCATTGCTTGATCGTCACGTATACCTGTGGTGATGTCTATAGCTTCCTACGAAGAAAAGCGAAGAACAAATGAGAAATAAATGCCCCAAACCCCCTGTGAGGGCAATTTGTACGGCCCAGATATAGCTAGCTGGTAGGTGGCATATTGCACAGGTTAGTGGTAAAAGGTAAAAAAAGTGGTAAAAGGTAAGAGCAATCTGCGTAATAAATTGAAGTCACTAGCATAATTAACAGAAACTTTAGGCGTTAGGCGCAATAACTCTTCAAAGATGTATCCGATGATCCGAAAATTGGAAAAGTGTCGTCTAGTGAAATCCCGGAGGTGTTCGAAAGTGGTATCACGCAGTCTGCTGCCTTCTAATTGGTGGAGGTTTTACACGAAAATACTGAGTTCATCCGCTTACAGAAAACGTCGGGGTAGGGACGAAAGTTGTATCGAAAAACAGGAGGTGATGTCAAGGTCACCAGAGGTCAAATTTGTGTGTTTTCATGATTTTTTTTTAATTGTGTCGAATTTGAACGAAACTTGGTGGATGTGGAATGTTGTTAGTCTGGGACCAAACATGAGGTCATTTCAAAGTCACTGGAGGTCAATGGTGATTCATCTAAACAAGGTCCACAGAGGCTGTTCTGCGGGGTGGATATACACGGTCGGCAGTTACAACCTGCCCACATGTCGAGTCTTATGTGGTTAATTAAGAGCTCTGACTCGAGTCACTTGACTTACCTCCTATGATGTTAGAGATAATAAAAAAAATAGTAATGCTAACAGATCATTTTTACAACAGATGGGATGGGCCTGTTATTGTAAGAAAGCTTCTGGAATAGGGCAATTTTTTACTGCATACTAAACTATCATGCATCATACACACGTATTGCAGAAGTGTAAACACCAAATTCTACCCTAATATAATTTCAGGCCTGAGCTAACTTGCTAGCGATATTTTCTACATCTTCAAAATAAATTGTGCAAAAATAGTATGCCTGATCATCGCATTTCAGACATTTCCTAATTAAATAGCAACACTGTAACCTCTTGTCATTCCGAAGATAAGAAATCAGTGAGAACAAACAGACCATGTATGAAAGATATTATAATACAGAGGAAGGCAAGCTGAGCCCACTGGTTCCTTATATATCCATTGTTTTTCATGTTCGGAAAAACTTGACTTTGCTCGAATGCTCCAAATGGTTATCTTCATGGGAATGAATGGCACCATTTTCAAGCAAAAAGCAACATTTATAGAAAGAAAACAGAGAGAAATTGTATGGTTGACTTCACTCTTGTACCAGTATGTTATATTGTGCAATATATATGGGAATAGATTCTCAAAGTTTTAAGGGTCTACCATCACAACAGAATGTCGTATGAAGCTCAGGTTTGAACTATCGTTGAAGCTTTCATTCCTCTGATATGTTTTTTTGATTGATTCAAAACTTCATCGGTGTGCAAGTCTCAAGGACCGCATTAGTTTGGAAAAGGCAATGGCTGGATGAACTATATAGGGATTAGCATGCAAAATGCTCTTAAGTCCATAAATAAATTCACTGCTGGGCAGAAACTAACAGGAATAGAAGTTTGGTGTCTTCTCAGCCACCTCCTCTAGTCGACGCCACCTTCTGGACTGCCAACAATGACAGGACCCATCAGCTCCGGTCCATGGGATGGCGAGGTTACGTTTTCTGGATATGTCCAATGCCTCGGCGACCATACCTGCAATGAATGGAGCATCAGGTGACAATTCAATCCTAGAACTGCTCACTGAGCACCAAAATAAATCAGAGCCCAAATAGGGAATATAGATTTCACAAAACTCAATGTTGTGAGTCTGTGAGGCTGACGATACTAAGTCATTGCCGTTCCACCCCCACGCTGAACATCTGGCAATCTTTGTCAGTAGTCCGGGATGCAACCCTATTGTTCTTCTTATTTTGCCAGTTGAACGTTCGGCAATTGGGAAAATCACCCATCTGCTTTTAATTGTCGTACAGAAATAGATTGGGCATGTCTAGGGGTCTATGCCTCCATGTTTACTTCTGGTTGAATAGGCACCCAGGACCTTATTTTCACTGGTTCTTCCTTCTATCTTGGATGTCTGTGGGGAGCCCCATACACACAATGATGGTAGGTTTAACAATGTAGGACCTGACACCAGGGCCAAAGAAAGAGGCAGAAGAATGTTAGAGTGGTATCAGTGAAACTTTACAACGGAAATTTCCATGTTCAAAAACCCAGCAGGGCCGGACGTTTTTCCCTAGGGGTGGCTGCATCGCAGTTGCGGTGGGCGAGGTCTGGGTCTTACCTACATGGTTCCGCTATTAGGCAGTACCATTGTCTGGGTAATGGGATTTGTTAGGGGATATGTTGCAGTAAGTCTCCTCTGTCGGCAGTGAAGGCCTTTACGTGAATTGACATTCCGACTCCTCCAAGTTCTGAGAAGAGGTCAGGTCCTGCGTTCCACTGAGATCATTTCGGATGGGGAAGTAAAATGGAGCGGTGGGATTGGTTACACCCCCTACCTCGATATCATCTTGAGTACTAGTTAATTCAAGGAGACAGCTCCTAAGTTCCTTATGGAGGAACTAGGCCGCCATTCAAAGGGGGTCAACCATTGACCTATTATTTAATATTATTCTAGAAAATCTGTCAAAGTTGAGGATATTTTTGCCAATGATATTCCAAGTTGGAGGAAGCTCAGACAATGATATGGACTATACAGAGGGCGAAATAAACCAAAACTCAAGTCACAAAGAATGTATCTTCTTGGCTCACGCTTTGCTTTCTGTGTTTCAGGGATTTTTTTTTTTGGAGGGGGGGGAATATTTGAATGCAGATACATCATTCATTACTGTGACTGACTACTACACCCTTTTAAAGTGAAAATGCCCCCAACTGTGGAATTGTGGATACCAAAATCAAATTATGAAGTCTTTGAGCTTGTCCTGACCTTATGTAAGGAGCACGCCTCACTGGTGTTGCTTTGTCTTCAATTTGTACCCAATCATCTTTTCGACGAGGGGTCCTAAATCATCTGGGCTGTAGAGAAACGGGGAATTCATCAGCCAACCTCTATCTCTGACGAATGTCCATAATTGGATAGAGCTGGACCCAATCCCAACACTAGCCCACAAAAAAAATCCTACAATAAGAACAGCCAATCCGGTTACAGACAAGAATGTCCCACAGTCCAAAGTTGCCAATGCATGAGAATGATTTTCGGAGAATTGCTTGGACCGATTTTACAAACTCATCACAGAAACATTTCAAGATGGTAAACATGGAGAGCCATTTGTGCATTACGAAATGCCGTTTGTGAACGGCTGTGATAATATTGCATGTACAATGAGCAGGAATGTATTAGTTTTTCTGCATAAGATAAAACAATAATATGATATAAATGATGACAATGATGGAATATTCTGAGTTGCCTCAACCACATGTCGTCTCTGAATTGGAGATCTGCCAGTCACTTTTTCGGACAGAGCAACAAGAGTGAAATGACTGAAAGTTGGGAGAGGGGTACGAGGCAGTCACAGAAAAAACATTTTGAGCACAGCAAAAAACGATATGAGTAAACTTCTCCAGTGGCCTGAGCTCTCAATCCCCTCATAGAAGGGGACAGTACTTGTCAAAATTGTTCACTGTTCAGCCTAAAGTACTGATGATAAATGCAATCGTCTAGATCATTTCACGGTGGTGGTGTTGTTAGTTGTAGTACTGGTTGTACTGTATGGTGATTGCACCCACTCTTGTGTACTTCCTGTGGTAGTGTGCGCCATACTGGTGCATCATTGTGGTACTGGTTGTACTGTAGGTCATGCACGCTATCTGTGTTTACTATCCTGGTGGTGTGTGCGCCATACTGGAGACATCATTGTGGTACTGGTTGTACTGTAGGTCAGGCACGCTATCTGTGTTTACTATCCGGTGGTCGTGTCTGCCATACTGTAGACACATCATTGTGGTACTGGTTGTACTGTAGGTCATGCACGCTATCTGTGTTCCCTCTCCTGGTGGTAGTGTGCGCCATAACTGGGTGACATTGTAGTACTGTTAGTACTTAGTCAGCACACTATCTGTGCTTACTCTCCCGGTGGTAGTGTTGGCCTGTACTGGGGGTGACATCATTGTAGTACTGGTTGTACTGTATGTCATGCACCCCATCTGTGTGCTACTCATCCTGGCTGAGTGTGCACTCATACTGGTGGACATCAGTGTAGTACTGGTATTACTGTATGTCATGCACCCCCATCTTTGTTTGGCTCTCCTGGTGGATTATTTGGCTAAAGTTAGGTACTTGATGTATCTTCCTTGACTGGCCACTCACCAATCACAGAATGGAAACAAAGAGTATCATACAGGGTCACCTGGACATTAACAGAGATGTGGCTTGGGATAAAGTCATACCACTAGACTGTTCTGGAAACTTGGCATCAAAATAGTCTGATGGCAGGACTCACATCATTTTAAATATATTACTGCAGGACAGACCAGGAAATGACTTTGGGTATTCATTGACTACGTCTGGGGGTATAGATACATGAGACCAGGTATGCACATTTTTTCGAAGGAAGTGAAGTGTGCCTAGGCATACTTCTTTTTGTTAATGTAACCGCCTTTCAAACCACTTGAGAAGGTTCCCTTTCCGTTCAACCAGCTAAAAATTGAGCTTTCAAGACCAATTCTTGGCTTCTGTAGAGTACAAAAACAAAACAGGTGATTGTTGCTACATTAAAGGACAAATGCAGGAGACGTACAGAGGTTAATAATTAGCTGGAGAAAAAACGGGAAATGCGTCAGTCCAAACCGAAGTTCGTACGACTTTCGTTACGGAGTAACCAGTTCTTGAAGTTTGTGCAAGGTATTGCACAAGATCAAAAGCATCCCATCATGCAATGATAAATGATGTCATACTTGCACAACCCTACAAACAATCTTTGTTTCTATTGAAATTCACCACATTATTTCACTTCGAAAAACATTTAGTCTAAGGGAGAGGATTGCTGTAGTGGGTGGGTAGGTTTTGATGGTTAGTTTGATAAGAGAAAGACAACAGAACTCTCTGAATATTGACTTATTCAACAAAATGAAACAATGAAATACATGACATAACTCCCCGGGTTGTCCATGTGTGACTTCATTGGGATTCTCCCCAATTTCTCTGCCTAATGGACAAAAATCTGAAGGCCAATAACTCAACACAGTTTTCCATTCTCCACGATATAACTTCTGTTGTATCCAAGCCTGCAGTTGTCTTTTAAGTCAAATGGTTGAATGGTCACAGATTTGCTATAATTTTAAAGGATATGAGGCAAAGATAAAACTTGTAATTCCCTGACCCCCACTAGTAGTCATGTGGCTTCTGCGTTTGGGCATGGTGAACATCACCAATTACAGGCCTCTGTGGTACACTGCAGCCTACAAATTGCACTTAGTCAAGCGATAACTTACAAAATATATGTTCATTCACTTGGTGTCAATGATATCTGCTTTGATGTCAATAGCATCTTAAACATACTCTTGCCCTTACTTAGATCTTTCCCAACTTGGACGGCGTCATGTGGGTTGTCAGCCATTTTGAACCTCTGGACGGTAACTCCATATTTTGCCATAAGTCTTTGCTATGGTGCTCTTGCAGATTAAGGCATCTTGCTGGTATGCTTGATACTGCTGGCATCTGTCAATGAGAATAGCATATAAATTCTATAATTCATCAACACAACAGGCTAGAGGAATGAGTGCATGTATTATTGATCCCATGCAGTACTGTGCAAGTACCTTATTTGCAGATCTGTTTGATTTAGTACTTACCTTGATATTTGTTTCTAGGATTTTTATACATCACAGCAAATCTAACTGATATGTCATCATCCTACTCAAAGGTATTATGGTTACATTCTTTGGCTTTTCAAATTGTGCATTTTCCCAATGCCCATTGAAAGTGGAGATAACCATACTAATACCATACTTCCATTCAGGGATGTAGCTATGTGGGTCGGCAAGGGACAGCAACAACCCACAATAGCTTTCGTCAACCCACACTCATGCTAAATTGAAGCTCATTATATCTTTCCTGTATAAACTAGAAAATGTCGGGGGGAAACCGCCAACATTATATATCCCCGCATCTCTTATTCAAGAAATTTGGTGAACATGAACCGGACAATATTCGTGGAAAGAAGACATTCATAGACTTGTGAAGCGAAAGTGTTACAGGTAAATGGGTCATTCCATAATGGCACTTGTTAATTGTATGAGGTAAACAATCTATTACATGGTGAACCATCCAGAACTTCGCAGATATGCAATTTTCCGATTATAGCTGAAAAAAGTTTTTGACCCCTAAGTGACATGAATGACCTTTAATGATATGACATTTTTTATGGCATTGGTTTACTCTCCATGTGATACATCCACTCCCAGGAGCATTCTGCATTCTGATTAACACACCCAGTGCTTATTGGCGACAAAAGTACTAAAATCAGTTTTTGACCCCTAAGTGACCTTTAATGACCTTCCTTAGGGGCGGGAGAAAAGTAGAGCGGGATCAGTGTCGCATTGCATGCAACAGTCCCGGGTTCGAATTCCAGCCGATCAGCACCGGGCGTTTTCCAGAAGTGGCTGTATTTGCAGTTCGACTGGCGTGTTCCTGGTCTTAGATTCCTAGTCCTGCTGTTGAGCAGTGGGCTTGGTAATTTCGGGGGTTGTTTCGGGGGCACTTGCAATAGGCTCGTCGGTCGGCTTTGAGCAGTCGCGTCGAACATCTTCCGCTCCTCCAGGTTCTGAGAAAGTGGTCAGGTCCTGGAGTTCACTGATCGTCCGTCGGATGGGACGTAAAATTGCGGTCCCGGGAGCAGGGATTGGTGTCACTCCGGCCTCGATATCAATCTGAGCACTGTCGAGAAGAGAAGGCGAGTTGTCGCCGCTGCTCATCCACGATCAAAAATTCGGTTAGGGTTCCACGATGTGTCAAATTGGCTTCCTGAACCCGTAGCAATCAAATCAAATCAAATCAATGACATGGACGGTTTTGATGAAAATTGTTACACTCCATGTGATGCATCCACTCCTAGAAGCATATTGCATTCAATGCACATGTCCAATGATGATAATGCGAAAAAGGTATAACAATTGAATTTGACCCCTTGTAACTACCAAGAAGTGTCCGAGTCGAAGCGGAGTTGTGTTCCCTCCAGAAAGCACACAAAGCTCTATCACATATCCAAAATAACCAGTTTTTCTATTTTTTTGCCCGTACTCCTTAAATAAGCACATTTATTCAAGATTCGACCTTTAACCACATGACCACCCGACAGAGGTCAAATTCAGGTCAGAGATCACACACATGCAGGTGAACAATAATTACTATAAAAGCCGTTCAACTACTGGCTCCCTGAATGAGATACGTAACCGAACCGGACTGACAACCACTTGCAGTTGGACCATCATCTGGGGAGGTTGGACGAAATCTAGGGAGGTTGGCTGACACGTCCATCGGGTTGGCCAAATCGTCTCGCGTGGTTGGCCGAATTGGTAGTTGGCCGAAGAGGTAGGCCGAGTGGCAGAAACATCTTGAAAGCAACTAAGCTACTACTACTGATCCATATGTTGCCTTTTCGTACAGAGGCCAAGGCCTAGTTCAAGTTGTACTGTGTTAGGGTAAACTTCCCAAATTTCGGCCCTTTAAGGCATTAAACCAATCCTGAAATGCAAATTTTGTGATACTTGCACCTAATCCTGGTATATAGTGCCACATGTCTTGTCTAAACATTAAATCATAAAATATATCAGTCACTTAGGTCAGTGTTTAACAAACCGGGTTGAGCACTGAAGGATTTTGTGTCCCTAATTTAGGCCCCCTCGGAGATAATTCTGGCCCTAATTTCCCTAATTTCACACTTTATTAATATTTCTGAAATATCCTTGAAGACACTGAACATTTGAACAATTATTTAACTAGTATTATTATTTACACTAGAGTATGAACCAAAAATTCGGGTTTTTTTCAACTTGTAAAATCAAACGTCACCAAATTGTATTTGTAAAAAGCTCCAAGAAATTGAGATTTGCATGATTCACACACATTGGCAATGTGCATGATTACATGTAATCCCATATAGGGGCCGAATTATGGACCTCATCTTTTGAATGCTGTCCCCTATTGGGCCCCCTTCTAAAAAATCGTTATGCATTATTACCAAGATACTTATTGGGCATAGACAGTCATTGGGTAAACATCCTGATTCACCAAACTATTTTTGCAATTGCAAATGTCATTTTTTGTTTTATCAGATTTTACACATTTTCTAACACAAGTTGACCTTAGCTGATCGATTATTTTAGGGCAAAGTTGTCAGAAATTTAAGATCACTCTACTTATGAGTATTCCTCTCAAAAAATAATTCATCTGAATCAATTGTTTCATATTCAGTCAAACAATACAAAGTAATGTTTAGCTTTTAAAACTGTTATCAACTGGTCATTTTGGGTGTTTAATGAAACAATTTCACAAGGGGGGCCTATTAGGGACAGCTAAATTAGGGACATTTACCCCTGATGGTATGCTTAGGCTAGCAACAGTTCAAGCACAAAGTCACATGTCCGTTCAACCTTTTTGTGAGAGCGACACAGAATGCTTTGAAGATCTTAGTAGAACATTAACTGCTGCCATCGTGGTCTTTGTCAGTACTAGAAAATGTGGAGGGTCAAGTAGGACCTTTTTGTGGGAACAAGCAACCCCTCCTGGTTGGGGGGGGGTCAGTATCACTTCCAGCTCAGAAATCAGGGTCAGAGTCAGTTTTGGCTGAGACTGGATGGAGATATGGGGTCGTTACATAGTTTTATTGCCATACATGATGATAATTCTCATCTATTTTTAGTCGATAATGTGTTCCAATGGAATATTATGATATATGGTAGAATGTATTGATCATATGAGTCATTGTTTGATTTTTCTGCTATAAATTTCTAGAATTTCTTTCTACGACATGTATCACAGAATTTCCGTTAATTCCAATGAACTCTTCTTCCTTCACCGTATATATAAAATATGTGTATGAAACAGGGTTGTTAACAAAAAAGCCGAATCACGAACCCACACGGCCGATTCATGAATAACAATGATCAGTTAAATGTGTACCAACTACCATATTCACCGAAATCCATCATAATCTGATTTGAGTAGTTTCAAATACGAAAGAATTGGTTGGCTTAGCATTCGACTATGCGCGTAATCATTTTCTTGAAATTGTTTCGACAAACGTGAAATAACATTGTGATGGCATCACCTAACCATATCATGTTGCTGTTTTTCATTTAGATAGAGGTAGGCTCACAAAAAAAAAACTCGTTAAATATAACAGTTTTATCTTGTTTTGGGATTGAGCTTCATTTTCTGGGCACAATTTCGATGAAAAATAATTTTAAATAATTTTTTTTACCAGTAGATTTTTGGTATTTGTTTGTCCGTTCAATTATTTTAGGGCTTAGTCAAATTGTAAAGAGAACCCAAGTGCCCATTATTAATTATTTAAGGATGAGGAGACCAGAAGAAAAAGTACGGAAAGCACAAATAAGTCAAAAAGTGGGGAAGGGGAGCAAGAGTGGAAGACAAGTTTATGACAACTGCAGATCAGGTAGGGAAGAAGGGCTCAGCACTATACTTTTCATCAGTTATTGTCGTGGGAAAATTAGGCGTTCGCTGCAGATAATGCAGTCTCTCCTCAGAACTCTAGGCTCGGCTAGGACTGGTACGGAGTACTGTGTAGGTACTTGGTATCCTAGCTACCGATTAAGTCAATCGACAGTAACAATACGGGTTAGACTAACAGCTCAAACAGATAACAGGACGCAAGCCCTAAGCTTGTGTGTTCATGTTATGATTGAATATGTTTAAGCTATGGACCCATTCGGTACAGCGTACCTTGATGAAAACAAAACAACTGGCGATGCACACTTCACTTTAGATGTCCTATATGGAAGTGAGAACACCAGTCTATTCTACCAGTTTCTGACTTTGTTTTACTAGTTCAGCTGGGCATATTGAAAAGTTGTGTGAACAGGTTTACTGAGAAAGAACTCCCCTCAACAGTCCGAAAATGATGAGAAAAATCCTATGAAATGGACTCTGTTTTGAGCCGTGCACTGCTGCTTTGGCAAGTTCAGCAAGCAAAGTGGGGTGTATGTTGACCACTGCCCCCTTGTCGCAACATTTTGTACAATTTCTGGACAGTACATGCATGCATGCGAAAGACGAGTAGAGCTTTATCTTCTCCTTGCTTGATAGGAGTAGACCCTTCATTGGTCCATTCGACTTAGTGAAATTAGATAATAATTGTAATTGGAAAAATTTAATTTGCCCTTTCTAAGATTAGTATTCATAGGTTGGCACTTCTACAAGTTCAATTCTTCAAATTTTCACCACCTGACACTCTCTCACTACAGATCCAAAGCAAATGATAATTATGACATTCTCATAAGTCTTTCTGTATGTCCTGTACACTTTCAATTGAAGGTCTTGTTTCATCACGTCGCTCCTGTGACGTCATAATAAACCGATTCGGACACCAAGAGCCACATTGGCACGATGTCGTTCCCAGATTTTGGCATGATTGCATAATGTAATCATCTCTTTCCGTGAACGGCGGTCCAGGACAAATCAAATATGCACAAGGTCTGACAGAACAATCTAATATACCGTATTCCTTCCGTTAAGAAGCGCCCAGGTCGCTTGCAAAATTTTAGAGAGGGCGCTATACGGAGTTGTATAGATCAGCCTACACCAATCGTATCGTAAAATGACGAAATTATTAATAGCAGTACCATTTTTACAGTGACAAAGATTTTTTTTTTATGTTTGTGGGGTTTGTGTGTCCATGAGCAAGAATGTAACGACCACGGAACTCTTCACACAGCAACGGCCCACAGGTTATAGGGCTAGTTCGGTAGGACCTATGTTGCAAAAAAGGTGGGAGGGCGCTTATGGGAGATGGTCGCTTAACGGAAGGAATACGGTAAATGTTGGAGTTTCCTCAGGTGGGTCCTTTGTCTCACTGTTTGATTCACAATAATTTATAATAATGAAATACATCTACTACTTCTAAATTGTGCGTGGTGAAATATGCAGACGACACCGCTATAGTGTGCAATATATCCCAACGCACACATCAAGTTGACCAAGCAAGCCATGTACTGATGTGTCAGGTATCGTCGATCTATGTGATGGGAAAAATTTGAGACATTAATCAAAAAATCAAAGGAAATGGTTTTTGAGAATGTAAATTTAAGCATGAGGGCCTGTTTCTGTTTCTTCAACGTTAATTAAATCCTCAATAATATTCTGCTAGTAGAACGAACTCACCATACTGTGTATCCTAGGTGTGTGTATTGATGATAACTAAGCTCACAGCTCACATGAGCAGAATCTGAAATGATTGTACTTCAATTGTTCCAACTTTGTCCTACATAGTTCCATATCCAGGTTGAAGTTCGGAAAAGAGTATTTGTTGCCCAATATCTTACCACAACCTAACTTATGCTGTCCCTCGGCCTGGTACTATTCCATTAATAGAAGAAAGAAGAGAATTTCTCACTTTTTTGAACTACTAAAGCTCTGCCCAAATTTTTTTAATCTGATTATATTTTTTACTGAGATACTGTGGAACAATGCTGCATGAAACTGAGTTTATAAGATATGTTCATTGCACCCAGAGCATGAAAGACCTTCATTGCATACAGACTCAACTCTTTGGACTCCATGAAACCACAAGGTCCATACTGAGAAATAAGGCATAACGCCCAAATACAGAATCAACGTGTATAAGAATACTTGTTATCGTGCTGCACGTTATTTACAAAATGGTACTCTAGATGACTTACTATAGGTAGTTATTTTTTTTTTCATTTTTTTCTCTTATACCTTCTCATTTTTTCCTTTTTTAAATATTAACATTATACCATCTTTTCAATTATTTATATATACTGATTAGATGTCCTGTTTATTAATATGTATATATATTTATACTGGAAGCGAATAAGGAAAAATGAAATATACTAGGGCTCTAACCGAAATGACATTTGCATGCCGATCATGTTCTTCACTATTTTCCTTTTTCTGATTACTTTCCAGGGTTGGCAATTTTCCGGGAAATATAAATAATTTCCCGTCCGTCGGAGTGGGAAAAGTGGGATACCGGCAATAGTTGGAAATATCGGGAGATTTTTGCCAGTCAGAAAAAGTTTACCAGCCATCTCAGATGAATGGCTCGAGAATGTCTCTCCTCCGCTCTGCAGAAAACATGTTGTATCAATGTACAGGCCAAATTTTTGGGGCCACAACCTCATTTGTAAGGAAGCAACCTTATTCAGAGTGTTCAAAGTTTCAATCTTAGACCGGAATCAAGATGAATGTTGTAGGCTGACATATTGTTCTGTCTCACTCTCACCAAATCAGTATTGAGGGAGGGGGGAAGAGAATGTCATGTGGTTCTTGTATCGGTATGAAAAAGTAATTGCCATAGTGAAATACATTGTCAAACTATGTGCCATCCTCTCTTGCACATAGATACTCCTTTAGGCCTTCCCTTTCCTATTGCATTGACCAGTGAACAAATTTAGACAATTTCGTATGGTAGTCCACTCCTCATCCAGAAATCCCTTCAATCAGGAGTACCTGCCACACGCTTATTTGTAAAGTTCTGGTTGTCCTATAGGAATTTTTGGGCGTCTCAGACTACTGGACTACTGCTAAATTTGTTCACTGCATATATATTAACATGTTTGAATTATTTTGGCATACAACGAGCAAATCTTCACACTGTACAATAGTGGTAAACAGGAAGTATTATACAATGTCAACAATAGACATCTCATTGTATTATTCTCTTATGGAGCAGTGGCGTCGCCAGAGTTTTCATACAGACATTTCCAGCATTTTTTTACTGGGCATTTGTGATCACAGATTTTGTAATCGGTGGGTGGGAAATTTTAACTTTTGCAGGGACCTGCGTCTTACTCTTATCGCTACCCTAGCTTTAACTGTTTGGCCAGAATGTTCAACAATTGATTCTCTATACTACTGTTGACCAGTGCGTGCAAAGCGCGCAACATTTTTTCCAGGTTTTTCGGCACACATTGAAAACAGGATGAAAAAAATTGGGACATTTAGCTAGCATTAGCTCTACTGTCCCAACCATGATATGACGTCATTCCCGAGAGAGCAGGGATTTCCTGGTAGCAGTTACCTGGAGAAAATATGCGCTGAAAATTCAAGCAGTCTGATAGCCTTATAGGCTACTTCAGTTCCAAATTGCGCATGGTCGAGGGAGGAGGAAACAAACCGGAGGCGGAAGGGTTTAGTAATAAAAAAGATGTTGATTGTGTTGTCAAGGTCAATGAGAATGTTGTTGTATAATTCCACCTCACAAATGTGTATAAGCCAATGAGGCAGAAATTTTGAGTTGCGGGAAGACGGGAGAGCAGCGGGACAAATCCACCACTAGTACATGCGCGAAGCATGAAATTCGCCATTGTTATGGAGACTGCCAAACACCTGCGGACTTATTCACACCTGAAGTAGTTTATTGGATGAATTGGACAATAAAGTCTTCTGGCAGTTCATTTGGTCAGCTACACTCTCATGACAGACCGGGTCCTACTGTAGCACTCAAATGAAACTAGAATTATTAAGCTCATTTTCTAGATTAGGATATTTATTCTAATCATTGCTATTCATTGAGACTGGAACAACCGTGGCATTTCACTTGTAACTTAATAACATTATACTTGAGTAAATTTCATCATAATATTTGACTATGATATCAAAATATCTTTCCATATGTGCCTACCCCTAGGTGCTGCATTCACTAACTCTCATTGTATTTACCAAGCTCTGGTCTCTTTCAAGACAAGTTTTACATCATTACGACATAAAAAATCAAAACATGAAAATTCTACTCTCTTTCAATATTCCCAGTATTTTCCAATTTCCCGACGGGCTAATACCGGGACGGCGGTATTTCCCGTCTGGTATTTCCCGGCCAACCCTGACATCGGCCGATGTTCTGTCCGATCCGATGGTGGACATTTTTGTGCAGGATCAGTCGATCAGTGCGGATGAAATAGATATACTACTACTAACAGTGCATGCAGGCGAATTGAATGTAAACAATGTATCAATATCATCAAACTGAGTGCATTTTTTGAAAAATTGTCTACTCTTACTCGGGAAAGCAAATTCGAAATTTTTACTGAAATTCATGGTAAATATGGATCAGACTGGTTGACACACCTTTTTCAAATAGCCACCAAGATTGTTTCTCTGATTTTTTTCTCAATTCACATGCTGTAAGAACAAATTTCATTGAACATATTTTCATGAAATCTAAAAGTTTTGGGATTCGCTAATCGCTATGACAAGAAAGACTGTCCCATTCACTTTGTACAGGGTTTAGCTCTTGTTTACACCCAGTGACTCAGTAGGTATATCCTGCTAGTTTGACGTAGATTTGTGAATTATGTCTTCATTGTTGAAAAACCTTGGGTATTGTATAAGTAATATATAAATGAAATATGTCAAGTGGGATGAAATTTTGCCCTGTTAAAATATAAATATATTTGTCACTATAAAAAAATTGTGAAAATTACTGTTCAGTAATAATGAAATTTATTGGTTTGACTTATATGAGAAAAAAGGGAAAGTTTGACTGCCCAGGTAACGTTAATTTTGTATTTTCGTCAGAGAGAAACTTGCGTGGTAATCATTAACAGTGTTGGAGTCGAGTCCAGCAACTCCGAGTCCTCATCATCCGAGTCAAGACCAAGTCCTCTTTTCCGAGTCCCAGAGGTCTCTTATAAATTGGCATATAGCAAGAAATGAATAGGGCCTAGTATTGGATTCAAAATAGCTAGGTAATGCAATTAGTTTTCATCCCCCAAAACTGTATAAGAGAAGATGCATAATCACTCGAATGCAAAAATCATAACGAAGTTTCCGCATATTTCTATTCAAGAGCTGGACTCTCATCGAGAAGTCCATAGCAGTGGCCATTTAATTGCAATGTAGCAATGCTAGAATTAACAGAATTAAACGGTGATTTGATACAGTATGGCAACAATCATTCCATTGTCTCATTGATATACTGGCTGCAGGTCTCTCTTCATGAGAAGTGGCAACGCCACATTCTTGGCAAATACACAATAAAAATCTACTTTTGATCTTCTGGGTTTTTTGGCGCAGTGTTGCAGCCACTGTTATTTGTCTTGATATATGTCTCGATATCTCTGTTCTCACTCACATTTTTTACATTGGAGTGAAAGTGGTAACCCACCAACTGAATTGGGTATCATTCTTTTATCGCAGTCTAAATTGGTTATTTTATCTCCATTTGGAGGATATATTTGGAAATGTGTTTCTTTTCATCGGGTCTATTTTGTTGTGAGATCGCGATTCGATGAGCCTGGCTGTACCGCATCCAGGGTGTCTTCGTTACCCTGAGGGCGTCATGCCCTCTATTATACTGGCAGCTAATCTTCCCATACATGCTGCCAGATGAATGGATCTGCTCGCTTGAGCGCACTAAGTACGTTATAATGGCACCTCGGCAACAGCTTACTGGTTGTGTGGGGATGAGAGGGATACCCAATTGATCAGTGAGCTGGAGCGTACCCTTCCTGACTATCATCTTGTACCCCGGTCCTCGTATCACTAGGGGCGGGGGAGTTGGTCTCCTACTTAATACGTGGATTCTCTATTGTGGAACAAAACATTCATGAGATCATCAGTTCAATGCATGGATGTTTTTGTGAAATGGCATCATCATCAGTCAGGCTGTTTGTTGTTTATAGATCTCCTTCCTCGAATGTTAACACATTCTGTGACGAGTTCGCGTCTCTCCTTGAGTATATAGCCACATTACCGGAAGAGGTTGTACTAACAGGAGATTTCAACATTCATATTGATGATCATGCCAACCAAGATGGGCGCCGGTTCCGTGACCTCCTCGAAACTGCGAACCTCGAGCAGCATGTGAATGAGCCCACACATGTCCGTGGTCGTATTCTTGATCTCATTGTCGCTCGCATACACAGTGCAACTGTCACTAACATCGATATTCTACCAGGTTTACCATCTGATCATCATGTCATTCTCTGTCAACTGAACCTTCATCGACCACCAACATCGTGTAAGCAAATCCGATATCGGAAAATCTGTGAGTGATAGTGATACTGACAAATCTGCAATTGAATTCCACTCTTCTGATCTTTACACTTGTAAAACTTCAGGAGCTGCACTTGTTGGTCAATATAATGCAGTGCTCCGTGAACTTTTGGACGCCCATGCCCCGGAGATGGACATAAAAATCACGCTCCGTCCAAAAGCACCCTGGTATAACGATACTCTTCACCGCAATGAAAAGTAAGAAACGTCAACTTGAACGAAAAATGAGACAATCAGGCTTGGCTGTTGATCGTGAAATATATGTCGATTACTGTAAATCCTATAACCATAAGTTGGAATCAGCCAAGCGTGGAGAGTACTATGTAGCTCAAATAAAGGACTGTGACGATGCTGCTCTCTTCATAACCGTCAATACTATCTGCGGCATGAAGCCTGAAAAGGTTACGCCGTCGCATAGTAGCCCCGAAGGTCTCGCTAACTCGTTCGCCGACTTTTTCTCGGAAAGGATTAAGTCAATCAGGGAATCTCTTGATGTTGCATCTCCCGACACACTCACACCAGAGTCCCAAATATCACATGTGTCCCTCCATAACTTTGAACCAGTGTCATGAATTGGTCGGCGAACTATCATAAATTCCCCTGCCAAGACATGCAAGTTGGACCCGGTCCCTACACCGCTGGTTCGTGTCCTGTATAGATGTGCTTTTACCCATAATAACGGAAATTGTGAACACTTCTATGATCTCTGGAACCATGCCAGAAAACTCTGACACATGCAATGTAATTCCCTTGCTGAAGAAACCAACCCTCGACAAAAACACGTATAAGAATTATCGGCCAGTCAGCCTCCTCCCGTTTCTGTCAAAGATCATCGAAAGATGTGTCTGCCAACAATTACAGACATTTTTCATCGATAATAACTTACATTTCCTCAATTTCATCCTGCGTACCGCCCTGACCATGGTATCGAGACCGCCCTACTCAAGGTACATAACGATCTTGTCGGTGCCTTGGACGATCATCACGAATCCCTACTGGTCCTGCTTGATATGAGTGCCGCATTCGACACCATTGATCACGCGATACTCATCCGCCGTTTACACGATCGATACAATATTGATGGAAGTGTTCTTGAATTGTTGTCCTCCTATTTGGGTGACAGATCACAGTCTCTATTGGTTAATGACTGTATGTCCAGCTCACGCTGTCTGGCTACTGGTGTTCAACACTCAAGATCAGTCCTCGGTCCGCTCCTATACACATTTTACACAAGTCCCATAAGTGACATCATATTGCATATGGCAATAATCACATGACTTATGCTGACGATACCCAACTTTATATATCCTTCCTCGGATTGAGCAGCCCTTTGCTATCCGCATACTTGAAAATGTATCTCATCTGTTCTGAGCTGGGCGTCTGCTAATAAGCTGAAAAATTATTAACAAGGGTTAAAACGGAAGTTAATCCCATATAACTTCCAAATTTTGCAAGAGTGAACCGCTTCAACATGTCCGTATCGGGAATACCAGAATTCGGACCGTTCATCGGCTCGCAATCTCGGCGTTTTCTTCGATCACCACCTGGACCTCAAGACACACACGCGCAATGTGCAGAGATCTGGATGGTACGGAGTACATCAAATCGCAAAATACGAAAATATCTTGACCATGACTGCACTGTTAAATTAGCCCATGCCTTTGTCTCATCCAGAATTGATTTCTGCAACGGGCTATTATTCTGGCTCCCATCTTCTGAAATTGCCAAATTTCAACGCATCCAGAATGCCGCCGCCAGAATAGTTACTCGCAGTCCTCCTAGAACACATACCACCCAGTTTCTCCAGCTTGTGGCCCCCTGCATGGCGCCAGTCCACGCTCGCGTTGGATACAAGATCCTGGTCATAATGTTTAAGATCTCAAGAGGCCGAGCCCCTAACTATCTCACAGATCTGGTCACTCCATATGAGCCAACAAGACGTCTCCGCTCTGCCTCTCTATTGCGTTACACGCCCGCCAGAATTTGGACGAAGACATATGGTGAACGCCAGCTTTCATGGAAGGGACCAGCTCTGGAAATAGTCTACCAGACGATCTACGCAGCACAACAACACTCGAGACTTTCAAGCACAATCTGATATCTTATCTGTTCACGTTACATTATTGAGTTGTTGTTGTTGTTTTTTCTTTGTTTTTTTTTCTTCGTACAGCGCTTCGAGGCAGCGCAAAAAGCGCTTTAATAAATATTGTATTATTATTATTATTATATTATTATTAGTTTAGTTTATATGGTGTAGCAGTCCTCACCCTACGATATTTGGACGATTGCTAATTGACATTATATCAGTGATTAGTGATAATTTTTGCAGTTCACCTAATCTCTACAAGTTATAGTTTAGATCTTTACATACATACAGACTGTCACTGCATCAGAAGATACCTGTAGGGAGTCACAGGAAAGAGGATTGTTACATTTGTAGAGGAGGTAGGTGTTGGTGTTGTTTACCATTCATTCATACTTTCTGTGATTGCAAGGAAATGATGCCAGACTTTCTACAGAACCACGAGACACTACTTCATGCCGCTCTGGAGGTCAGTCACAGCCAATATTACGCACAGTGTTTTGTGTTCTCCTCAAGCCATACCTATTGCTTCATACCCATTACATTTCCACAGGTATGGACCTCAAAGAGCCAGAATCTGATGGTATTTGTCTGGAGTTCAATACTGGAGACCAACATCAGTTTGTGGACTTTAATGCTGATGAGAATGATGATCTGGCTATACAACAAGTTGGTGAGTTTAATCTTCATGGTGAACTAGTTGCTAACCCAATGCCTGGTAAATGCATTATCATGACAGTAAAAAGTTAAAAACACAGACCTCAAAGAAGTTTTATAACAACTAACAGAGTGGATTAGTTGATACATTATTAACTTACTGCCAGGAGCTTCTCACAGAGCCCTATCTGATTTAATTTCTATTAGGGCTCATCAAGGAACCCTGGCCGTATTGTATGTTGATGTGTTGCCCAGGGATAAAATTCTCTTCTACCTGCTACCAGGACTGCCATTTTTCAACTCCATTCCGAAAGGACAATCAGTGAATACCAGGATTTGACTGCTTTCTCAGAACCTGGAGGACAGAAGATTCCATGGCCAAATGTGACTGCTCATAGCTTACCGATGAGACTTAATCACAAACATAGAAAAACAAACCTCAGAAAACCCACATCAGTCCACATCATGAAGTGAAGACCTCACCTATCACAACTGCAAGTACAGCCACCTAGTAAAAAGGCTTGTCACCGGGTGAATGCTGGAACCCAAAAACGTCACGGATTGGACACCTTGCCACTCTTCCGCCCTTGATAAAGGTTAATTCTTCCTTCGGGAAAAGCTGAGTTATACTGAAGATGGATAGTATGTCACATCTCGAAAGAAGTGCGATCATCCTTACATGTTAGTCAACTTCACTTTTCAACTTTTTTTTTGGCATGCTGCCCCCAGGTCATCTAGCCAACCTGATCTATTTGAACCAGCATTTCTACGATCATTGAAATGACAACCCCAGTTGACCATTCTATTGCCAGAACATACTCCCCTTGGCATCAATTTCATGATTTTGATAAACGATTCATATTTCTCTTTGGTTCTGAATGATGAATTTGTCACATTGTCCACTCAGGTCCCTTGAAGTAATCATGTCTCCACTTTGATTTGTCTCTGTTATTTAGGGACCACAAAATTTGACTAATGTGTCTATACAGACTACAGTATACTTCGTCCCTAGCTGACTAGCATGTGTAAGAGGCGCACCAACATGAAGGGCTTGAAGTTGATTATAAGCTATGCCTTGATTTGTTAAAAAATGATATCCGTCTACCTACCTTAGTCCAACCTCAAACAAGACAACATTTCCAATGTTTCACAGCTCAGCTACCTATATCTCTGGTGGTATAATAATTCCTGCGCCGACTGTGACCAGAGATGATGTAACAGAACAGGATAGAGCCAAGAAAGCCACCACTTACGCTACTAGACTGGCAAAGACAGCCATGACTACTGCTAAAACACTGAAGAAGACGGCCCCTACAGTAACCAATACGATGGCAGCTCGGAGGTCAACCAATCAGAAGGTACGACTTCTCAGTGATCGACTGGATAGCAAAATACATGTGACATTGTGCTTCATTGTCTAGTATGTGGGGACTGGATTCTCAGGGTGACCCCTACAATAACAGGGTGTTTGACAGGTCAGATATTGTCCTTGGGACTTTCTGAGGAAGGAGGTATTTTAATTTGTTCAATTCATTGCGCAAATGATACTTACCTTTTACCACTTACGTTTGCAGTTAACCCACCTACTAGCTACTGGGATCTGGCATATTCTTACTCTGTTCCATTCAGCCAGATCCCAGCGGCTAATAGGCGGGTTAACTGCAAACCTAAGTGGTCAAAGGTAAGTATCATGCTTCTTACATTGCCATAACGGAGTTCTGAACTTTATGCCAACACCTGTAGCTACTCAGCTGTTCATTTGTGTGTGTGTGTGGCGGAGGGGAAGGGGGGGGGGGGGGGGAGGGGGGTGTTTTTTTTTTTTGTTTTTTTTTTTTTCATGGATTAATCAATTTTCTGCATCCTATGGATAGGACCTGTGCCACCGTACACTGTTATCTTTCTGGCGCATTGTCAAATACTACTGAAAATGCTAAGTGCATCCAAAAACACGACTTGTTGTTAGGCATGTTGGACACAGGCACCACATCAGTTTAGTCTTATTTTATTTTTGATTTCTTCTGAAAAACATGACAATCTAGTTTCATTTTGACCCACTCTCATGTATGCACTTCACAGATTTTCAGAGACTTGAAGAAGAAGAAACTTGAGACGAATATCAACCAGTCTTGGTTCACTGGGAAGCATGCTAAAGAGTCCCTTCAGGAGCAAGGTAAATATATTCAACACCACATTGTTGTATGTGATGCATTCCTTGCCAAGGATTATTTTAGACGTAAATTTAGATGATGGTGACAAATCTGAGGTGGTAGACTCCTTGAACAAAGAGAAGGAAATTATATAAACTTTTTCAAGTTATAACCCATTTCTATTTTCTTGAGGTGCTCAAAGCAGAAAATGTCAGCTCGGCTTTGCCCCACTAACCCTTGTACCTGAGTAGTCCCTTGTCACGCTTGTGTCTCATTTGGTCAGCCTGATCACAGTATCAGAAATATATGCAGAAATATTTACTGATTCTCTGATACTCCGTCTAGTGTATATTCACAGGCTTACTGGCTGGTAGGTCAAATCAAACAACACACTGGTACTAGCTGTGTTGCATACACCCTGTAGTGTGACTGGTGGAAACCATAACAAGTCCTCCCTTTTTAGTCAAATTGTTCAACAGGCAAGGGATACCGTTGACCTATCCCATCATTCAAAAGTTATGGGATGGACTAAATGATTACAGTTTCAGCGAAACCACCAGAAGGCCCATGTTTAGGCCAAACAGTACTGTCATTTTGCATGGTGATCTATCTACATTATCCAGTGCCCTCTTTAGATAAAAACCCTGGATGCTATAATTTAAAGCAAAAGTTTAGCAGATTTATATGAGGTTTAAAACTCATCTAACTACTATGTTGCGCAGGATACCGGATTCACGTTAGTAGAGTATTTATTTTCATTTATCACTGCTATGTGAACACGTAAAAATGAAGACAATTTGAACACTTAAAAAGTGTGTTCAGCCAGAATGTTTTTATATAGCGCAGAAGAGCAAGGAGGGAGGTATACAAGGAGAGCTTGAAGTCAAATTAAACTGCGTGATACACAGCTGTGTGCTGTACATTATAAAAAGTGGCAATAACGATCCCTGATGTTTTTTCTAGACATATGTGAATACCGGTACCAGCACCGATACCGGTGCCAAGGCATCGGTAGTACTACGGTTCCACAAATCATCAGTAGCCGCGCAAACCTAGTAACTACAGGAACTCCTATAATCCTAATGGTACCGGGTACCTTTCACTTTCCCTTAGCTGGTGGTGAGGTTGGTCTATCTTCACTCAGTGGTTTGTATCTTGTATAAAAATGTTTGAACTAATGTGTATTCGTTATACATGACCTCAGTTTATAACAAACCAATCTTGTCATTCCATTCCCAGGTCATAGCTGGAAGCCGGGTATGTGGTCCAAAGAAGAGATTGAACATCTTGATGGCAAACATTGAGGACTATGTCAAAGTGAGGTGTCCTATCCAATATATCAGTAACTTTTTGCAGAGAGTAATGGGTAATGAAATGTGGTCCCATGGGACATGAACATGCATTATGTTTTTAAGTTCCATGCAGTCTTTTTAAATATTCAAGAAAATAAGATTTAATGATATTGAAAATGAATGCCATAAGAACTTCAAGTCAGACTTACAGCACTAAAATCATTTCCATTCGGAGATGGTAAACAATCTGTGAATTTTCGAAAAAGTGCCGGCTGTAAAAATGTGGATTCGTTTCGCCAAAAGGACCTATTCCATGAAATAAGGAATTTTTACCTAGTACTATCGTTGCAACAAAAAAAATTCAATCGTAGTTTTCATATCAATCAATAAATAGATCCATACAGTATGGGTAGCTTCATGGCTGGAAAGGAGGACATGAAATAAAGGCTGAATGGAGCTTTTTTGAAATTTTGTTGAGAAGGAATGTTCCCCTCTCATCATGCTACTCAGTGGATGAGCCATGGATGATAGATCACACCTGCTCTTAATGAATAGCAAGGCAGGTGTGAAGGTTTGCTGCTCAGGGGTATTTCGGGGTATATTTAAGTAAGAGGAAATGGGAATGTTAAGGATAAGAAAATTAACCAGAAAACATACATATAGATGGGACTAAAAACTCTTCGTATGTTTTTTGCCACGTTACAGGCCCGACAATTGAAAGACCCGATGCAGGTTATTTTCCAGCTGAAAAAGGAAAATCGTAAGGACTTGTAGCGGACCATCGCTTCTGGTCTGAACAGGCCTCTGTTTGCTGTCTATCGGAGGGTGCAGCGGATGTATGACTCAAAGAATATGTTGGAAAGTGAGTTGAAGAGATGCCTCATAGGGCCAATGGAATTCAGGTATATTACATTTGGACTTGTCCAGATAGAGTGTGTGTTGAAGTTTCAAACCCCAAATCTTCAGAGCCTCTGCGACCGTAGTTGAGTAGCAGGACTGATGATTGCCTCTTTTTCAATAACGGGCAAGTCATGCCCCATTCCTAAATCCGGCACTAATTTAG
The DNA here is from genome assembly GCA_026419785.1 of Sclerodactyla briareus. NCBI lineage: Eukaryota > Metazoa > Echinodermata > Holothuroidea > Dendrochirotida > Sclerodactylidae > Sclerodactyla > Sclerodactyla briareus. Next base: position 191,419 of record JAODTK010002843.1, on the reverse strand, counting down.
CTATACGTGAAACTCTATCAATCAGCATATGAGGAAAATATCCCGGGCACCCTAACTGTATCAGGAGGGCAATCCCCGGTGTTCTAGGATCTTATCAGCATCCCTGAAAATTTGAAACCATTCAGCTATTTCTCACTCTTAAATTATTTTGTGAGTAGCAAATAGTGGAAAATCATCAAAGGGAAAAAAAAAAAAAAAAAATTCGTTGTAATTTCAGCCAATTTTCAGCATAATTTTGGGAGAACCCTATATTGTGATGCTCTATACCTTTTTTTCAAAAATTCGACACAAATCAGTCCTTCCAATTTCAAAATACATAGAAAGGCATTTTCACAAGTTTCCCTCTTGAAGTCCACACTTTGGGTGATTTTTGGTTGTCCTTGTGACTGCCTTTTCACCTTGTTACAAAGTTTCAAATCATTCAACCATTGTAATCAGCATATATCTTATATATATGGATGTATATGTGAAAATCACCCCAAAATGTGTTTATTTCCCACCTAATTTAACAATTTTCATGACTCTTGCTCCTTTTTTAGAGAAAATGTGTTTTGTTTTATTTCCCCGCCCTCCCCTCCGCTCCCCCCCCCCCTCTCCCTTATACTGGGTTAGTTTTGTGCTGTTGGGTTATATATTGGATTAGCCATATGTGTTAACAAGTATTTTATGACATCATGTGGGGTATAATGAAGTACTGTAATAATAATGAGCCATGTGCACTGTCTTACAGTACATTAGCTCCAACAGAGACAAGATTAAGCAAGGGCAGAGTAATATATGAAAACTACTCAGGATGGGGCTTTTAAAATCCTGACAGAGAATCAATGTTTCTTCTCTTGCAGATACTCTGCTGCTGATATTGAGAGGCTGAAAAGGTATGTGTACTTTTAATCCCGTTTGTCTAGCAACTTATCATCAAATTGCCAGTTGATTGTATTAATATAGGAATTACTGAATTGTCGAATAATTACTATGTGAATAATAAGCGTCTCAGAAACCATCAGAAGTGTTCACCACTTAAGGTGTTGTCCAGGCCGTGCACCCTAAACATTTTTTTTTCAAATGGCTTGGCCACCAAGACGTAGAGTGTATCATCTTAAAATCTAGTAGCTTGTGAAGTTTCGGCTGGCATAAATTGGAATGGTGTGGTGACCACCTTTCAGGAAAGACAGATTATGCCAGATCTGGGCAGCTGGTAGGTGGCATACTGCACAGGTAGTGTGAAAGGAAGGCATCGGCTTATAAATTGCCATAACAGGGGGTTTGGAGCAAACAGAGCTTTATGACTGTTCATTCTTTCTTCTCCTGTCTCGCTAGTCTGCGTGCATCTCTTGGTAACGACTGGGCCAAGATTGGAGCTGAGATGGGCAGGAGTGCATCCTCCGTCAAAGACAAGTGCCGTCTGCTGAAAGAAACGTGCCAGCAAGGTGGAGTCAAGAATATTTTGTATATTCATGCCCTTAGCAGAATATATAGGCTCTTTGTCCGGATATTATAGACCATCATATGTAGTCGGTATGTATGTTACTTGTAATACATGAATCCTATTGTTTTGAGGAGAGGCCTATTGTCATCTTGGTCATCTAGAGGAAACCTTGCGAATAAGATGCAACCACAATAAGAGTGAAATTTCATGTGAAACTCTTTGCTTCTTAACAGAACCATTTGTTACAGTCCACAGAAGACTGTATCTTGGACTTTATAGTGTATGTTTGGCTTTCTAGTGTTGTTTTTCTCTGAGTCAGAGGAATTCATGCCGACATGTACACAGTATGTATGTGTTTGTGTGATGCCGGGCTCGTCACCACAATAATTCTAGTAATTGAAGTCCTACTGCTTGTGGTTAGGTTGGAGGTCAAAGAGGGAGAAAATAAAACTAAAAACCTTGTAATAATAATGCTGGTTGATAAGTTGAAGCTGCTTTGTATGGGGATCAAATGAACCTGATTGTTTTTTATGTGGATAGGGGCTAATTTGGGGGCAAAATCGAGAGATTAAACAATTTTATTCTTGGAAGAGTTCGAAAATTATGAGGAATTGATACTTTGACAGAATTTGGCTTGTTGAAACCATAACTTGACCTCACTTGGATTGATGAAGCTTTGCCTGGTATGTCAGTTCCCCTTACTGTGTCATGATAACCTATTGTTTTGGGGTCGGTAGAGTTCAAGAGATGTGCAAGTTAAAAATGTTTGAAAGTCTGGTAATAAGTCAGAATACTTCGTTCCCACTCACTTTTTAATGGTTGTTATGCCAGCTTTCCTATGAGTATATGAACCTCATTGTTTTAGTGAAGACCAGGGGTTATTTGGATGAGGGAGGGTTGGGGACTGAACAATTCTAGCATTCAACCCTACCTTCGGACCTCAAAACGAAGTGCTGCGGGCATTTGTATCGACAAACTGCCGATTGCGTATCACGTCATATCCTTGGTCTAAAACGATAAGGGCTGATACTAGGCAAAAAATGGTTTCCCTATAAGTGAGCCATCCTATTTACTGCCCCTCCCAGATAAATGAAGTTTTGATGAGAAGGATCTGTTGGAAGCTGCAGGTCCAGGTGAAAGACCAGTCTCCAAATTGACATCTTCCTCTCTGCAGTAAGGCCTTCATATTTTTTCTTTTCCATGTAAATGGAAGTTTGACGAGGAGGAACGGTTGACGGCCGCAGTGTATGAGGTCACCAAGACCATCCTGGGGAGAGCATCACTGGGGGGATACCCTGGCAGCAGGTCGCTGAAAAGGTGGTGACCAGAACGGAGAAGCAGTGTCGGGCCAGTGGCTAAACTACCTGAACTGGAAGCACACGGGCGGGACAGGAGTGGGACAAGAACGACGACGATATCTGTTGGAAAAGTGAGGAAATCCAAATTCCAACACGCGAGCTGTGATAATCACCATTTGTATCATTTGCCTCCTTGATCAATTCAGTAGTATTGAAGCAAATTGATTGCCATCACAAACATAGCCAAGTTGTATGTCTTGCGCATCTAGCTTTGCCATTTTGGCTCCATACCACTCTAAACACAACAGAGAGCCAATTTTCCAACAGCCTGGGTTGTAATTTATCAAGAGCATCGGTGGAGTAGTGATATAGGGGTTTATTCATCCTTTTGCTAGAATATAAATTCTCTTGAACACCTTACTGCAGTAGTCTCCAAAGGAGTAATTAAGAATGCAATTCAAAGGGACCACAGTTCAAATGCACCAAATGTATCTATAGGTGTCTCTTCCATCACTACAGAATGAGGGCCTTTACGGGAAAGGATGGCATTGATGCCAGCCAGCAGCTGGCCAAGGGTGAAGAGCGTCCGGTCACCACAGTGGCTGAGGTCAGTGGTTGGTCATTGAAGAGGACCGTACCAAACTATGAGACCTATTCCATTCCAGGTGAACCCATATTGCTATAATACATGATAAACAAGGAGTTCATTTTTGCAGTGCTGGTTTTTTTTCCCCTATAGGCAGTTATCACAGATGAAGTATTTAAGCTTGAAATTACCTATTTTTCAATGACTGATAAACATTGGGCATGAACAATGATTACAACCTAACGAAGGGTCTCTCAAAAAGTGACATGTGCCCCAGCTTCCCAGATTTCCCCCAAATTCTCAAGGGGACTCCAGGCAAGACATCATGTCCTTCCCACTTTGGTAGGTATTTCTGAACCCTTTCTGAATCCATTCTGAACTATCTGAAAATCCTTCATTTGCCTGTAACAACAGTTGAAACTTCCCGCCTTGCTGATACAAACACCGTAACATTGTGTACAGCACAATTATTGTGTAATTTGCGTCAATCTCTGAATTGTGAGGTTTCGGAAAACCAAGCAAAACAACCTTTACATATGCTACTGCGTGATACCAGGTACCCATCAACTGTAATGATTCAGCTGATTGGGGGGGCAATGCACAATGGGTTGTCTCAAGCAAAATGTTGCTTTGGCCCGCAAAATCAAAAAAAAAAAAAATTCTCCATTCATAATCTGACTGGTCTTAGTGGAAAAAAAAGTTTTCCAAGTTATGCAGCATGCTACACTGGTACATTTAATCAGGAAGTCAATGTGACGTGTCCTGCTGACAATGTTCGATTCAACGCTACATGTTGAGTCAGTTGGAGACCCCATATTCAAACACATTGTGTGTGGAGAGTTGCTTTACAAATTTCCCATCGACTTTCGTTGTGAAGTTTCACGTGACTTCATTCGTCAGTTAAAATCAGCTGATTGGTGTTTCAGGCAGAGTAATTCATTAAACATTGCCTAAAAGGCTAGGCATTCTCATGACAAAATTGATCCAAATCGGCAGGGGAATGTTACTAAGGGAGAATGTATGTATGCATATGGATCTATCAGATTTTGGCTTAGAGCGAGCGAGGCGAGGTCGAACATCAGAATAACATTGGTTATAGTTGAACTGTGACACTGGGCCAAAACAGGATCTCGTGCCTGGAGCTGAGTTCCCTCTTAATCAGGAAGAGAGGTGCGGTTGCCTTGTTGGCAAAATCAGAAGGAAGAGTGGCGCACATATGTATGGAACATTGAATGATTCATAGGCGGACGATTTGTGATGTGAAAAAGAGGCACCAGATCTTAAAGTTTGAAAACGAATTGACACCTGTCTGCCAAACAGTACCAGACAGCCCTAAGGAGCCCCATAAGGTGCAGCTCAACACTAACTAGCAATCCATCACAAACTATCTGGAAACTCATTAAGGAGGTATTGTCACCTGGTAGCAACTGACAAAAAAAAAAGCAACATGCGGTAAAAAAAATAAAAAAAATAAAAAAAACATATGCATGAATTTTACAATGCAAAATTGTGTCAATGCAATTCAATCATACACATATCGTTACAATAATATGTGAACGTAAAATCAGTCTTAATGTACCATGATATTATTTGTGTTGTGACTCCATGTAGACGGACTGGTCCATTATTCGCTGGGTCATGTAAAGACATTATGTGACTGGGGCATTACCATGTTATACCAATATATTTATATATATAAAATTTAATCTGCAACCGTGATATATATTTACCTATTTATACATCGTTAAATAGCTAACCAATTCATTCAAGTTAAAAATAGAACTTGACATTTAGCCTAATAACATTATCCTGAATTCCTATGTGATCATATAATCAGGTAGAGGATGGTCTAACAATGCCATATTCCCTACTGTGTTTTGTGCGGCTACTACTCAATGTTATACTACTCTTAATGAACTCACTAACATCTGTTCCACCTTGTAGATTTGGTTAATCGGCTGAAGAAATCGCAGCGTAAGCAGAGGCTGAGGTTTGATGTCTTCCCCTCTGGGTTAAGCCATTCGCCTTTCAAGATAGCTCGGTTGGAAGGTGCCCCATCTGAGCAGCATCAAGAACAGGGACGGTGTGTTACACTCCTCTCCCAATACATTCAGGGCCGTCCATTGTGACACAGTGAAGCCTGCCGCAAATGGACAGACAACGTGATGACAGTAGACATAGTCAGTGCATATGTTAAAACATGGCTTATAGGCTATAAGCACAATGAGGATAATTTTGAACAGGCTCAACTTTCTGGGAATTCTGCAAAGCCCACGTAGTTAATATGTGCAGTTGAATGGTTGGCAATCCTCCATTGTGTGTCAAAAAACAATGCAGTCAGTCTTGCACAATCAGCTGCAAGCTTTCGCAAGCGTCAAGCATCACGGTGCATGAGGCCCTGAAACTCCATTACAGTGTAGGTAGGGCGTTAGATTGACCCACGTTAGGCTTTAGATGACCATGGTTCTCAATTGGTTCATTTTTCCCCCAAACCTTTCTTGTGAATGAACAAGGACAGGGTTGAAGGGGGGAGGGGGGGGGGGGCTTGACAAGGCGGGAATGGGCACATATTCAGTCAATACTGTGACCTATTGCCAAAGCCATCGAAAAACACCAGTATGGCACAATTTGATGCAAAAAACAATGCAAGGTGTGGTCAGACATGTCAATGTGTGTACATACTTAACTATGTGGTACCCGTTGTGGTTTCCTTAATCTCAAGGGTTCAATGGGCCCAGGATATTGCGTAAGTTAACCTTATTGCTCCAATAAAGAAAATAAGATCTGCCAGAGATGTAAAAGACGTACAAAAATATGATAGTGACATTTTAAAAAGAACAGGAATGAAACGACAATACAAAAAATAGGACATAGATGGAAACCAGTGACACAACTGAATTAAATGCAGTATTATTGAGCTGCAGGTTTGCAGTGTAAGAACAAAGATGTCCATACCCTGCAGTTATTTCCTGTAGCAAGGCTTCCCCCTGTATTTTTGCAGGCAGTGACATACATTAGGATGTAGGTATTGATGCACATGAACAGGGGAAATCCATGACCAAACACAGGGAACTTTGAATGAAAAATTTGTCCAAAATCGGACAGGTTTGGGTTCACATTGCGTTCATCATCACACAACCTATGCTATAGGAAAGACTATTTATTAGGTAATAAATGGTATTGATATGCAGCAATTTGTGTGTGTGTGTGTGTGTGTGTGACAAGCTGCTTGTAACAGTGGTGACTTGACCATCCGGATAGATGAAGTCAACTTGGTAGGGTGTTAGTACAATGATGTACAGGGCCTGTTGTTAGGGCCAAAGTTCACAGGTCAAAAGAGGCCAATGTCTGAAAATCATTACTAAGTCCAGAATGCTGTGGTCCAATTAGGTTGAAGCTTGTTGTGTAGTTTCCTTATAAATATAATACAAATTGATATTTGCCTGTCTCAGGATTCAACCACGGAACTTACCAGATCGGGATGGCATGAAGCTCAACTTGGTATTTATGTTTCTCAAGAAAGTACATACAACATATGGTTGGATGGTGAAGCAGGGCAGGGAATTGCTAAGCCTTTTAGTTTTCTGGTTGGGATTTTGAAGGTATGCGTAAGGTTGATCGCCATCTGTTGTTTCTTTGTGTCTTCACAGGTGGTTTTGCAATGCAACAATTTCAAACAGCTGACGACCTGTGACTGTACGATGCTCAGCTTGAGCCCTGGCTGAGAAATGTACAGAAGATCCAAGGCAGTTGGTAACTCCTCTCGCCTTACTGAGTGCGGCTCTCGAACCATCTGGGGCGGTTCTGGATGACCACTTTCATTGTACAGTCGATTGAATCCAGGGGCGGCGCGGGAGCCATCAGATTGTGGTGCAATCCCTACAGCAGCCATCCGGGGCATCAAGATAACCATCGTATAGGGTGCGGGTCCATGTGGAACCATCGGGGGTCTCCGGTGCCAACGGCAGGCTTGTGGGTTCAGTCGGTGGAACCACCTGGGAGTTGGGAGTTATCCCGGTGGATCATCGACCTGTTGTGCAATCGATGGTCCCCCCAGAGGACCATCAGCTAGTGGTCCAGTCATTGGATCCTATCAGAGGATACAGACAACCATCAATAGTGGTAGGGTCAATAAAAGAACAACTCCAGAGCATTACACAAAATCATCAAATAGTTGTTCAATCAATGAACCCGAATGGGATGATAACAGGGAAAACCATCAATAGTGGTTCAGTCGATGGATCCTAATGAAGGATCTTGACGATATCAGATTAGTGGTGCAGTCAAGGAGGAACACCTCTTCAGAACATCAGGACAACCATCAGATTGTGGTGCAGTCAGTGGTACCCAGTTGAGCTCTCAGGGATGGTCAAATGGTGGGACACTCCATTATCGAACAGCCTGGTCAACAGGTGGTGATCGAATCTGTGGACCCACCCACAACGACGACAGACAACCACCAAATGATGGCCAGAACGATCTCAGACAAGTCATGGATGGTTAGCAGCTTCCATTGCAGGGGTGAGTCAATATTGTTAAATTAAAAAATTATCCTGGTTTTACTGTTCAGTCCAGCCCCCTACACCTTCGCCCATGTACCTAATGACTCCAGCCAATGATAACTGATGGTCACCAAACAAACTGGAACAAAATATTTGAGACATCTCTATGTGCTCATTCAGGATGAAGTGATGCACGCGCACAGTCAGTGTCCGGAATCAGTGAGCTCAAGAGACTCCTCAGTCAGTATGGCTACCAGTCAGGAGGCGATCAGTCACATGGTATCAGGTAAAAGGACGATGAGGACAGCCGAGGAGTGAGAGTGCACTGCTGATGGTGAGTACTGCGTACATTAAATTACTTTGTTCAGATGAATGAAGTCTTAGGACACTTTGCGATCAACTTTGTTGTGTGCGTGTGTATAGCTGAATCAGGGAAGAAAGTCACATCATATTAGGATAGTAGTAGCATATTTTATGTGAGTTATTGCTTGAGGCAAGAGATACAGACACCTAGAGCTGTGGTGATAAGGTTTGGCCATAGTAAAGAATGTACAGAAGTAGCTGCCATACCGTGCCAAATTGATGCACATTTTTGGGTCTTATTCACCTACTCTACCTTACCCGTATCGACCACTGCAAACCCTCAATATGCTACGAGTGTCTGCATTTGAACTAGTAACGGGTTGGCCACACCATCGCCCTTATCTTTGTGCCAGATATTCGTACTGCAACGAGGTTTTTCGGCATGGAAAAAGTTCAAAAAATTTCGACCAAGGAAGTGTAGGTGGTGAACCGTTTTGGAGGACCGAAGCTAATCTACAGCTTCGTGGAGAAGCATTTGGAAAGAGGTGTGTTTCGTTTTCGCCGATGTTTGGTGGTTTTTGTTTCTTTCTTTGTCGCCGTCGGCGTAAAGACGTTCCTAACAGCCTAGGATGCGCCTAACGTAGGGGGTGTGGCTGTCATCACGGTTTGCCTAACAGTTCACTTGTGTGGGTTAAACCATTTGCGTCTCTAACATATGCGGAGGTTCGCTTGTGGGCCTTTGGCGTGTTTTGGGGGGTGTTGGGGTTCGTAAGTTGGTCGGTACCGGATTACTAATTCCCATACCTACCCATAACTCGGGTCCTACTCCAGTCCCGTCACGCGGGGGATCCCTGCCCCTCCCAGTACCCTCCCGGGCAGGGGGGGTTGGTTGTTTGGGGCTGTGCGTGTGCGAGGGGGAAGTTTGCGCGGCGGCGGCGCGAAGGGAGAGAGAGAGAGAGAGACGGAAGAGATTGATAGTGATGTTTTAATAGGAAGTTCGGCTGTTAACATTCTTGGGAGGAGCATAAGAGCCAGGGCGACCATCGGTTTGGGCAGGAACAACGCTGGCTCAGCAAGGCAACGTGGAGCGCCGTGCCGGAACACGGTCGGCCCGGCAAGGTGGTTCCAGCAGGCAGTACGACAGCGTGGGAAGACGCCTGACTGTGGACCGTATCGGGACTCCCCAAGGTCGAGGACCTGGCCGGGAGTTCCGTAGGGCAGGGTGAGTTTCACGGTCCGAACCTGCAGTTCATCGCCCGGGAGGACCGCCGAAAACTGCAGTTATCGGGGGGATGACAGCCGACAAGAAGACAAGGGAGCCAGACAAGGGTAAGCAGGTTAAAGACCGCGGGGGGACTAGCTCCCTCGGGCGGTTCTCGGGGGCGGTGACTCAGGTCGGATCGACCAGGCAGGTCCCGAGTAACCTCCGCAGGCGGAAACGGGGAAAGGAACCCTGGGAGCGTCACCAACCGGCCTCCGGCTGGGCGGGCGGTACCAGAAACCCAGGCGCCATTGGAGCGCCAGGTCGGACGAAACGTCGGCCGAAACCGACAGTCACTATCGGGTGGCTCCGGACGGTTGGAATACAGGGAGTCAGTAGGGAGCGTCCCGGCGGCTCGGCGGCCCGACGAGAAGCGACACAGGGTGCCGGGGGAAACAGGTGGTCGGATACCGAGTCCGGACTACGAGGGAGGGCTTACGGCGGAGGGGCGCCGGCGGGCGCCCGGCCGGCTTCGGCACGACTGAAGGACCACCGGGAGGCCGGGGGCTCTGGTGGGTCGGTTACCGAGGTGGTCCGGACTCCGAGCGAGAGTCCTACGGATCGGGGGCGCTGGCGGGCGGAAGCCACACCGGCACGGCTTTTGCCGGCCGAATTCCACAGACCATTGGAGCCGGGGGCTATGGTTGGTCGGACACGAGGTCGGACCACAAGGGGTCGAGGATCGGTTTAGGGCGCGGCGGGGGCGCCGGTGAAGACAGACCCACCGGGAGCGGGGGGGTGCATCGGTGGGCTTGGACACCCTACGAGGTCCGGACTCAGAGGTGGGGGCGAGGCTCGGGTTAGGGCGCCGGCAGAGCGCCCGGTTGGCTGCGGCCGGCCCCGAACTGACCATTGAGAGGAGGGGGTGGCTAACGAGTGGGGTTAGAAAAACCGAGATCGGGACGCGAGAGACTGGGTCGACGGCTCGGTATAGCGGCGCCGGCGGAGCGCCCGGTCGGCTGCGCCGGTACGAACAGACCAATGGGGCGGGGGATCGGTGGGCGGTACCAACGAAGTCCGGACCTCCAGAGGGTTGTCGACGGATCGGTTACGGGCGCTTGCGGAGCGCCCCGGTCGGCTACAGCCGGACAAAAGACGGGCGCCAGGTGGATCACGGTGGACAGACACCGAGCTCCGTACACTGAGAACGTGCGCCGGCGTGGCGCAGAGCTTTTGGCTTCGGCCGGCCGCACCGACAACCGGCGACGCCGGCGGTTGACAACGACGTCCAGTCTCGGAGAGGGTCAACGACTAGGTTGGGGCCCGGTGGCAGGAGAGCGGGCGGTGGAAACAAAGGAAACAGCAGTAAAGAGAAGGTGTGCCCGGCGGCTGGTTCTAGATGGTGGGGGCGCGAGGAGCGCCAGGCTGGCCCTTCAAACGGCCAACGGTCGGATCATAGGGCGAATGCAGGCAAGCGTCGCGAAATCAGGAGACTGGGCCAACCACCGAGAGCCAGGTGCTCGTTGAGCAAGGTAGGGCGGTCACCGAATACGGACCTCATGACACGGCAGGACGCCTGAGGTGGTAGTCCGCGCGAAATGAGAAAGAGCCAGATGTGTTCCAGATGCCGAACCGACCGTGCGCTCTCGGTTCGATCTGGGGCGTGGGTCGCTTCGGTCGCGATGCGACGATGGTGGCTGGGGGCCCGGCGCATGAGGAGCACCGGACCGTTTTTCAGCCGACCCGATCGAGTATGATCCTGGGGCACGGCAGACCCAATCGCCAAGGGATTCGACGGAGACCAACGGCGCGTAGGGGTGGGCGCATCGGAAGCGGCAGGGCGATCGGCAATCTAGAGGGATGTGAAGTCAGATTTAAGACACCCACGGGAGCTCGGTTGGCTCCCGCTGACGAATCAACATGGAGCCACGGGGCTCGGGGTTTTTCGAACACCGAGGTCCAGGACCTGAGAGTGGACACGGCTCGTTTGGGGGTTTGCGCAGGAGAGCAGTGCGGGCTTCAATCTGGACGAAAAAGAGGGAAAGCAAAGAGCAGAGTGTGAACCGTTTGGACAGTCCTCAACGGTGCGGGGTTCTGCTGAGGCAGGCAGGCCGCAAGCTCGGGGAGGAGTCCAGGGTTGGGAATTTCTTAAAGAACGGAGACATCGGAGGTGAGGGGCGGCAGGCCCAGTATGTCTTCTCGCAGCACGTGCGCGAGAGGTTGGCGAATTTGCCGGGGGAGAGTTTTTGTTGGTCGGTCTCGACCAACCGCCTACCCATCCCCAGGACACAGTCTTGCGTCGCCCTGGAAAACAGTTTCTGGTGCAGTCATCGGGTCCCTTAGAGCAGCCTCGCCACGGCGTCAACAGGCCGGTAGAGGAAGACATTCGTTTTGGTCGTCACTCGCCCGGAGACCCAATGGTTCGAGGGCTACAGGAGCGGGGCGTGGTTCCTTGGCACGGACATTCAGTGACGCTCCGGAAATGAGCGGTCGCCAAATTTCCAACGGGGATGGGCTCGAGAGCGTCCCGATCGGAAAGCCACCGCGCCGACCGTCCCGCCTATTACTCATTGCCGGGCCGGTAGGCAACCCCACCATGTGGGAGCCGTGATTGATGGCGAGGGGTACCTCCGATCCGAGTCCATCGCCCCAGGAATCCACAAAGAGGAGTTCGAAACCTCTGAGGCGGCTAAAAGGAACTCAGGGACCTCGACTCGTCGGTTCGCACATGTTACGCATGCGCTTAACGGCTCGTCGAGAAATCATGGTTACGCGTTTACACGGGTTAGAGGAGCGCCAGATTAAGCGGGGACACCGGAAATGTGATCGTAGGGCCACGGTGCGCGTGGCGGGACATCGTCATCGAGGCGGTGTCATAAACTACGGCCGCCATGAAAGCTGCTTCGTGTGGAATGGCCCTCTGGGCGTATAGACCATTGTGTGGACGGCTTCAATGCCGCCGGCAGTCGAGAACGGCAGGAGGCGGCCTAGGCCAGACGCGCGACTTCGACCTATAAGCTGAAGAAGGGAGGACGAAGAAGTCCGGCGAAAGCAGAGGTCGTTTACGCAGTCACCTTTCCGGAGGAGCACCACCGCGGAGGGTATCGCCCGTCGCCCAAGGAAATCCGGGGTGGGGTACCGGGCTACCGCCATCCGATCCTTCCTCGAGACAAGAGGGCGTGGAGAAGTCGATTGAGGACCTAAGGGCAGATCATCGGCCAGGCCCAAGCTCACGGACGATTCCTAGCGGTAAGCTAAAGGGGGCTATAGATCTTAACGCTGGTTGGTCCCTCCATTCGGCCCACATCACCGAAGGCACAGAGCTCTTCCCATGGGTATGCGCCATCTTGCTTTCTGCGGGAAGGACGGGATCACGGTCGTCGCTCACAACGACGATTGGCCCGGCCCGCCTCCACGGCACCCCGTCGAAGCGGCGGGGTCGATTGCGATACCGCCGGATCTCAGGCGGTTTACGGACGTTGCGCGGCTGCTGCATCGTTCTCTGCCATCCGAGTACAACCCGCCGGGACTCGGCCCCTTGGTTCCGGAGGCCCATCATGATAGGATATTCCGATCTCTCGCCGTCACAGCGGCCCTGCGGGCAGACTGGCGGCGCAGTAGTTCGGTGGTCGATCGCCAAGCCGATCCCTCTTAGTGGGGATCTCGGGCTCTTACTGTCCTGTGGACGGAGCCACATAGGTGGCGGGCGTGGACAGAGCCACATGGTTGGCTGCGGATAGTAGCTTTTGCAGACGACCTTCCCAGGGCGGACAGAGACAAGAAGTGTGCTCTCGGGGGAGGGCAGCTTAGGACACGGCCCCCTTTTGGGCGGATCAGCGGCAACTAAGGGCAAGCAGTTGACCGGTCCCCGATCGACGACGTTCGTCGTCTCTTCGTGGCCGGATCAGAATGCGCGACTTCAACCCTCTTGCTTCCGGAGATCCTTCCGGCTCGGGGCAATGGGTAGTTTAGCTGTGGTACCACGGTACTTGCGCCCTTGGGTCTCTTATGCGGCGGAGACGAGCGCCAACAGTGCTTCAGAAACAAGCGGCACGTTACGGACCGGTTTGCGGACGTCGCAACATCTACGGTGTCACCGTGGTGCATCGGGTTAAGGCCGGCGATGAATTCGTCTTGGCGCTCTTCTCCAGGGGAAGCAGGGAGGACTCGACGACCGGGTTCCGTTCGACCTTGCGGCGATACATCGCGGTTTTTCCGGATGCGGTCCTCCATGGCGGAGAGAGGTCATGAAAGCCAGATCTTAGGCGAACGTTAGCGAGCGGTTCCCTGCGCTCTTTTTGGATACGCATGTTTCATCGCACATCCGCGAAAAACGCTTCGAGCGCCTGGAGCTCTAAACCTCAACGCCGTTTGTTGGGGGTGGCAGTGGCCTACGCGAGCCGAAGGAGTGTCTTGGAGGGATTATTACTAAGCGCCTTCCCTGGCACAGGTCAAGACGGGATCCGTTTCCCTCTCGGGTCCGGATTTCTTGGCAAAGAGTAAGCAGGGTGGCGTTCGAGCCGGAGAGTGATTCCACGCGAATCGGGTCGCTCTCGGGAAAACCCGAGGACAAGCCCCGGTGCCCGTCCAGGCCCTGGGCCTGGTTTTATGAGGGGATCGTTTGTTTGATCCCGTAACGGCGAAATGTTGGCTTCCGCAGCCGCCGGCAGCATGGCTTATCGAGCCGGCTAGACAGAAGTCGCGAGGAAAGCGGCGGTGTGGAAAACTCCGAACACCTTTGTCGCGGGCTATGGGACGGACCGCGGTGTACAAGGAAGGGCAGTTGCCATAGCGGATCTCTGCAACCTCGACTATCAGCATTAGCCTTGCACGGCCGGGACGGACGGGCCACACCAGCGCCCGGCTAGACTGGTGCTGGTGATAAGGGGTAAGTAGAGTAGGTGAAATAGATTCTATCAAACAGACGGGTTTGTGAATCTGTGAGATAGGATACCTACCACTTATACGACAGTCCCACATCCCTCCAGCTCCCCGGGCCGTCGCAGGCGTCCACCCCTTCGCTTCCGGGGTAAACCTCGAGAATGCAGGCGCCTAGGCCGGAGAGAAAAAGTGAGGAGGGCGATGGGGTGTCCAACCCGGGGGTACTATACGATCTAAAATGCCAGACACTCGGTAGCCTATTGAGGGGGTGCATGGTCGATAAGGGGTAGTATCTTAGTCTCAAAGATTACAAACCCGTCATGTTTTGTAGAGTTGTCAGATTTTCCTGGAGCTTGGTGGTATACTGTAGGCTCTGTTGACATTCCGAAATTGAAATATTAATTTGAGGGTATTTTGAGGCATTAAATGTTTCTGTCTAAATAACTTGCAGAATTCAGGAAAGTTAGGTTGGGCTGCCCATGAATATGTATCTGGATGGCGCCTATCTTTGTCTGAAATTATTTGGGCACTGGAGTTCAAAAGAAAGGTTTGTTTATAGCATGATTGTGAATTAGAATGTTAAGCAAACCACTGATGTGGAGAAAATATACATTTTAACCACAAATGACGGAGAAGGCCAAGCGAGGAGGAAAGCTAAACAGAAGTAGAAAGTAAAACCCCATCATCATAGAAATTTTTTTTTAAAACACTAGTGTTTATTTTTGGAAGCACTTTGTCACAAATTGAATAACTCCTAACTGATTGATAAACATGTAACATCACTAACTTAGATCAAAATTTGATATTTCCAGCCTCACATCACCGCTCACTCAGAGCGAGGTGGACCACCTGCACAACGGAGATCCACCAATCAGAGCACACGATGGCATTGAGGACAGTTCAGCCTGAGAGCAATGGCAACTCATGGCATGGCAGTCCTGTAGTTAACAGGGATAGATGCAGAACTATAAAGAAAAGTAAAAGATAGTACTATATGCGACTCCAGAGTATATAAAACAGCAATGATTACAATTTGACCTTCAGATCTCTGAATGATCTACCCACATCAGTATTTGATGTGTTATACCTCGGTTCAGTGAATCATGCTTGTTATTGTAAGAAAACTGCAGGGACAAAAAGGGAGCAAGGAACCACTTGAAGTGTACATTGTTTGGCACTCAAAAGCCTTCTCTTACAGGTTCAACTGGATGATCATAAACAGGTAGTGATTCTCATCAGTGACCAATATGTACTTTATAGGCTCGTTAATTATAAATTCAAAAGGTCGTGTCATTTGAGCCACAAAAGGGTATTTTATCTCCAAAATGAATTAATTGCATGGGACGGATTTGAGATATACAGCACCATTGTATGTATAGGTCATAAATACGAAAATTTTTACAATCAATCTGATGGAAAATTGGAAGTGTGCCACACACACTCGGTTAATGCCCTGCCACGGTTTACTCCTCATGTAGGCATAATAGGTCTTGTTAAATAAAACAATTTCCAATATGCAGAAATCCGGCAAATTAAACTGTAAGACCGATTACGATGCCCAGACTTGATTCAGTTGTGTTACACTTCAGCAATTGTGGCGGAAACACGTGACCTGTACTACTAAGCTTTTAGCAGAGGGCATGTCACAGTCAGGAGAAGAAGAAATTGCGCTGCACTACGGACAGACACACACATGCAAGTGGATCAAGAGGTCTTTCAAGTTCTAGGTGATACAAAAGCCTAAAAAATGGAATAATAGCAGACAGATTGATATTTAGTGTGTAAACCAGGAGTACATCATCAGAACTCCAGGTTGTACCAGACAGCTCTATACAGGAGGATGATAAAATCTTGCCAGCGTACGGTCAGCGCCACCATCAGAGGGTTTGTTGGTGCAACAGGGCCAGGACAACACAAATTTGGAGAACAAGTTTGTTTCACATTAATCAGGTTAAAAAACTAATGAAGTGCCCATGCAGAAGAGTTGTTCCTTATGCCCCTGACAAGCGCTCATTAACAGTAGGGTTATGGTTCCATTCTGAAAGAATATTAGAATACGTTCTGTTTGACAGTCCTCCCTTAGTTTGAGCTTCACATCTGTTTTTTTTTTACGCTCTGTGATGCCTAGTTAGGCATCGTTGAGTAAGAGGGCAGATGCAAAGAGGTGTTTCGAATGAATTATAGTTTTCCTGCGCGTGAACATATTATAGGGGAAAACAGTAAAGGTTTTTCCAGTATTACTATGCCAATCAGTAACACGCTTGAAGATGAATCTTGCACTGTGACACAACGGAAGTGTCAGGCAAAACATGACAAATTCCAGTGTATGTTACCAACAATAGACACTCTTCCACTTTGGGGATGCTTACATACAGTTAGGATACAAGACTGTAGGTAGGATATCGTATTAGACAACTTAGTGGGATGACAAACAATGTTGCCAGACACCGATACCGCATCTGTCTGTTAGAGGGAAAGCAATGGGGATGAAAAATCAGACTCTCAGTGGGATGAAACCAGTCTGGCTAGTGTCACATCAAGGATCTATTGGTACACGCAGGATAGATCTATTCTAGAGGAGGCCTCTGATGATTTAAAGTCAAGTCCCGACTAGTATACAGCATGCCCAGAAGTCATGGTGAGACAGGGAGTTAGGAACATCTGCAGAAGTGTCTTCATAGTATGGAGGATGGTGAACTCATCAGGGATCTCCTTGGTTTGCATCCCACGAGAGCTGGAGCTCCAACTACTCAGGGTATGACAGGGGACCTGTGAGAACTGCGCACAAACCGGTGCCAGAGTACATTATCAGCCAGATATCTGTAAACAGTTGAAATGTACTGGGGGGGAACCATGGTCTTAGTCCACTAAGGATGACGAACCTCGGACCAGGGCTGAACGGGTTCAATAGAAATGATAATTCTACACGAAGAGAATGTACTTGAGGATAGACCGGATACCTTTTCACCAATAAGAGCGTATATCACCGCGTCTGATATGGATAGGCGATTGTGCAACTCTGCATGCTGTATGATCGATATACAACTGGATCTGTACGATCTTTGTGTATGTAGGCCCGGTCAAATCTAGACGTTTGGGATTGCGGAAATTCCATGGTCATATTTGAATCGATGAGGTCTGGAGCGATTCTAGTTCATGTGCCCTGAAATTTTCATACCAGGGAGCTTGTATCAGGGAGCTTGTATAGGGAGCTGTTGAAACGACATTATGATGGATTGTAACTCTAATAAATTCTTTGTTTTGACAGGACATCCCTGGTATTGCCAGATGGGATCATCATACTTGAGGGAACGCATCAGAAGCTGGAGACCAAGACAAAACAACCAGTTCATCACACAGTTGAAAGACCGTAGTGGAAGCTAAGCTGTACTTCCAGCAAGTGGAATAGGTGTTGTGTGGAATGGATGAAGACTTCGTTGATTCCTTATGAGGCAATATTTATATTAAGCTTGCAGAAACATTGAAAAGTAATCCGAGAACAGGAAATATTTTTTCCACTGCACTAATCAAGTCATTTCGATTGGACCAAGGCAATCATTGGGAATATTGTCTGGAAGGAGTGAGCTTTCTTCGATCTGTTAGTAAGTTGGTCAGGAAGTATTTTTGGGAAAGTCCCTCTTGGATAGGATAGATTGCAGACAAAAACAGTCATTTGGCAGAACATAGTCATGCAATTCTCAGTTCTCAACCAGAATTATAAAGTGTCCTCACAAGATTGTGTAACATCCTCAGGGGAAGCAGGACTCGACGATCCGGGCCTTCCGTTCAGCTTGCGGCGATACATCGCGGTTTGTTTTTCCGGATGGGTCATCCAGGCGGAGGGGTCAACTGACAGCCAGCTCTTAGGCGAACGTTAGTGAGCGTCTCCTGCCGCTCTTTTTGGCTACGGCATGTTTCCTCGCCACATCCGGAAACGGCATTACGAGCGCTGGAGTCCTCAAAACTTCACGCCGTGTGTTGGGGGTGGCAGTGGCCTCCGCAGAGCCGAGGAGCTGTCTGAGGTGCTTACTACTAGCCGTCTTTCCCTGGCACGGTCCAGCCGGGATCCGTTCCCTCTCGTGTCCGGCTGCTTTCTTGGCAAAGAGTAAGTCGGTGGCGTTCGCGCCGGAGATTGATCTCCCCGCGATCGGGGCGCTCTCCGGGAAAAAACCCGAGGACAAGCAACGGTTGCCCGCCACCGCCATGGGCCTGGTTATCGAGGGGACTCGTTTGATCAGTCACGGCGATCAATGTTGGCTTCCGCATCCGCCGGCAGAATGGCTTCTCGAGCCCGGGTAGACAGAAGTCGTGAGGAAAGCGGCGGTGTGGAAAACTTCCCAACACCTTTTGTAGCGGGCTATGGGACGGACGCGGTGGCAAGGGAAGGGCAGTTGCCATAGGGCTCCTGCAAAACCTACGAACTACTCAGCATTCGCCTGCACGGCGCGACGGCCACGGGCCCACCACAAGCGACTGTGCTAGACTGGTGCGGTCGATAAGGGGTAAGTAGAGTAGGTGAAAGAGATTCACAAAACAGACGGGTTTGTGAATCTGTAAGACTACGAATACTTACCCCCTTATACGACAGTCCCTCCCATCCATCCCCTCTCCCGGCCGTGCAGGCGTCCACACTGGGCTTCATGGGGTAACCCCTCGAGATGCAGGACCCTAGCCGGAAAAAAGAGGAAGGGCGATGGGGGTGCCAAACCCGGGTACTATGTTAAAATGCCAGACACTCGGTAGCATTTTGGGGGGTGCATGCGTCGATAAGGGGTAAGGATTCGTAGTCTCACAGATTCACAAACCCGTACTGGTTTGTAGAGTTTGTCAGATTTTCATGGAGCTTGGGGGATTACTGTTAGGCCACTGTTGACTTCCAGAAATTGAAATTAATTCAGGGTATTGAGGTCATTCAATTGTGTCTGTCTAAATAACTTGCAGAATTCAGGAATTTAATTTGTTGCATTCCCATGATAGGTATCTGGATGTCGTAAGTCTATCTTTGGTGCCGCTGAAATATTTGTGTCACTGGAGGTCAAATAAGTGTTGTTTAATAGGCATGATTATGTGAATTAGAATGTTAAGAACCACTGAGTGGAGAATTATACCATTAACCAACAAATGAGAGAAGGCCATTAGCGAGGATGGCAAGCTAAATCAGAAATGTACGAGTGAACAATCATCACTAGACTAATTTTTTTAAAACCACTAGATTTAATTTTTGGAAGCACTTTGTCACAAATTGAATAACTCCTAACTGATTGATAAACATGAACATCACTACTTAGATCAACATTTTGATATTTCCAGCCTCACATACCCGCTCACTCAGAGCGCGGTGGGACCACCTGACCAAATGATATCCACCAGCAGATCACCAACGATGGCATTGAGGACAGTCACCTGAGCAGCCCCATTGCAAACTCATCGGCACGGATGCCAGTTCTGTCGTCTCACAGGATAGATGCAAGAATTAATAAAAGAAAGTTAAAATATATACTCTATGCGCCCAGAGTTATAAACCAGCAATGATTAGAATTGACTTCAATGATCTCTGAATTATCTTACCACTCAGTATTTGCTGTATATACTAGGTTCAGTGAATCATGCTTGTATTTGTAAGAAAACTGCATGGACAACAAATTGCCACGGCAACCACTGAAGTGTCTCATCTGTTTGCGCACTCAAAAAGCTTCGCGTACAGGTCAACTGGATGATCATTAACATGTTAGGGATTTTAATCAGTGACCAATGGTACTTTATAGGTGTTAATAAATTCAAAGTCAGTGGTCATTTGAGCCCACAAAAGGGTAATTTTTATCTCAATGAACGATGCATTTGGATGATTTGAGCTACAGCACCATTTATGTTATAGGTAATAATACGAAATTTTTACAATCAATTAGATGGAAATTGGAGCTGTGCAACGCACACTCGGTTTGCCTGCCACGGTGTAATTCCCCCTTCAGGTAGGCCTACATGTTTCTTGTAAATCAAACAAATTTGCCAATATTGCATAAATCATGCCACCCCAAATTATAAAACGGGAATTACCCATACTATGCCCAAGAATTGATCATTTGTGTACACTCTAATTGTGGCCTGAAACACTGACAAATGTACCTACATAAAGAATGTTAGAATGAGGGGCATTTCACAGTGCAGGGAAAGTGCCATTGCACATACGGACGACACAACATGCAAGTGGATCACTATGTCTTTCCAAGTTCGGTGAGGTGATACAAAAAGCCTAAAAAATGGATATAATATCAGACAGATCTGATATTATTTGTGTAACAGGAAGTGACATCATCAGCACTCCAGGTTGTACCAGACCCGCATCGATAAAGGATGATGATAAACATCTTGCCAGCGTACGGTCAGCGCCACCATCAGAGGGTTTTGGTGCAACCAGGGAGCCAGGACAACACCATTTGGAGACAGTGTTTCACAGTATAGGTAAAACTACTGAAGTGCCCATGCAGAAGAGTGTTCCGTTGCCCCTGACAGCGCCTCATTAACAGTAGGGTGATGGTTCCCATTCTGAAGCATATTAGAATTAAAGTTTGTTTGACCAGTCCCCCCTTAGTTGGAGTTCAAATCTGTTTTTTTTTACGCCTCTGTGTTGCCTTATTTTAGGCCTAGTTGATAATCTTGTCAGATGCAATAGAGTTGTTTTCGGAATGGTATGAAGTATGTTGTTTATGCGCTTTGAATCATATATCAGGAAAACATAAATGGTTTCCGATATACTATGAATCAGGGTTAACACGTTCTGAAGATGAATCTTGCAAGGTGACACAACGGAGAGTGTCAGGCAAATCACTGACAAATTCATGATGTTAAACACAATAGCCACCTCTTCAATTTGTGGGATGCTACATATTCAGGTTAGGATCAAGATGTATGGGTAGGAGTCATATTAGACCCATTCAGTGGGATGACAAAAATTTGTGGCCAGCACTATCCATCTGTCGTAGGGGAACATGCATCTGGCAGGAGAAACTATAAGCCTCATTTCAGTGGGATGACCACAGTCCTGGATAGTGTCACCATCAGAGGATCTATTGGTAGAGTCAGATGATCTATCTAGAGGACGGCCTCTGATGTTTAAAAGTCAAAGTCCCGACTGTTTAGTATCATCATGACCAGGAGTTTCATGGTGAGCAGGGATTAGGACATCTGCAGAGTGTCTTATAGTATGGAGGATGGTTACCTCGTCAGTGGATCTCCCTGTTTTGCAATCCCCACTGAGAGCTGGAGCTCCAACCTAACTCAGGGTATGAAGGGAACTGTGAAGCACCTGCGGCAACAACCTGTGTGCCAGAGTACATGATCAGCAAGCATATCTGTAAACACGTTGAAAAAGGACTGGGGTGGGAACCAGGGTTAGTTCCACTCAGGAGGACGAAACCTCTGACCAGGGCATGCACGAGGTTCAATCTTAAATGTAATTCACAGAAAGATTGACTTGATGGATAGTCCAGGAGTACTTTTCACAATCAGAGAGTATATCACCGCTTCTTGATTATGGATTTAGTCTAGGCAACTCTGCATGCTGTAGGATCCGAGACAACTGGATCTGTCCTATCTTGTGCTATGTAGTTCCAGGTCAAAGTCTAGAAGTGGCTTTGCTGAAATTCCCATGGTAATCTTTTGAACTGATGCTGTCTGGAGCGATCTAGTTCTCATTGTTGCCCTGAAATTTTATACCAGGGAGCTTGTATCAGGGAGCTGTCTCAGGGACGCGTTTTTGAATGAACGACATTATGATGGATGAGTAACTCTAATAAATTCTTTGGTTCTTAAGGGATCTGTGTGCTTGCCGAGTGATCATGCATACTTGATGGAACCGCCATCAGAACTGGAGACAAGACAAAACAACCAGTCTATCAACAGTGAAAGTACCGTAGTGGAAGCACAGATACTTCCCCAGTGATAGGGGTTGTGTGGAATGGCGGACAGGAATTAGTTGCATTCCTCTATGAGGGAATATTTATATGGAAAGGCTTGCAGAACATGAAAGAATCCGAGAAACAGAAATATTTTTTCACTGCACTATATCAATTCATTTCGATTTGGAGAACCAAGCAAATGGAATATTGTCTGGAAGGAGTGAGCTTTTCTTCAGATCTGTTAGTAAGTATGTCAGAAGTATTTTTGGAAAGTCCCTCTTGGATTGAATGGATAGACGACAACAGTCCTTTTGGGGCAAAACATTAGTCATGCATTCTCAGTCTCAACCAAATTTATAAGTGTCCTTCACAGATTGTGTACTATCCTCATGATACTGAATGTATTGTATCGCGGAAGATCTCCAACGAGGTGTGTTCTGATTGTTGCTCACATGGTGCTCGTTCTGTTACAACTTTGGGTCAGCGTTATCCATCGAGGAATATTCCCGTTCAAGTGTGCCAGATCGGACCCCATGGGACCTGCCTTGCTTGATACAAGGGTGTTACTGTGGAGATGACATGACGGTGTGCTACTGGTTCGTGATTCAAATTATCACTAACCCCCAGCCCCCCGGGAAGATTGTGGTGGGGCGGGAGGAAATATAATTCTGACAACATTCATTGGGCCTCCTAATACTTTCCCTGGATACCTGATGTTTCACAGGCATGTAGTCAGTGAACCACTCTACAACGAGAACTAGGATGTCATCGGAGGGAGCATGACTCTGCAGTATCCACACCAAACTCTGTCAGCCACCGCTTTCCTAATTGTTAACAAGCACAGTGTCATTAACTGGGAATGACTGGAGACCCCCCCTCAACAAAGAGAATTATTTTATCGCCACAAATGCATCTAAGGTTGTCTTAATTTAAAAAAGCAAAAAAAATTCCAAAAGTGACCCACTCCATAGCTACACCACTGCACATATGTCTGAAAAGTCGGCATATTCATGCTGATGGGCTAGTAAGAGAATGCAACAGGATGTTTGGATTGAGGCAGATGTCTCCTGGAATGTCCATGCCACCCCTGTGTTACAGTGGGTACCTGGTGAGGAGTAGCGAAGTGCCAGTATGTGCAGCCCCCCAGGGACACAATGAAGAGCATCTGGAGTGAACCAAGCAAGAGGGTTAGAGTGCTGTATTAGTACGGGTTTGTGACAAGTCCCTGATGATCAGGGGCAATATAGGGAAAGTGCTCTTGAGCATGTCTTCAACGTGGAAAAGCGATAGATATTTCATATTGACCCTGACAGAGTTTGTATTTAGAAAAGAAAGATATGTGTCCCATTCAGCACAAACTATTTTTTCACTCGCTATAAGTGCAATTCTAAGGTTTCCGTGTGAAGAACATATTACAAGAGGATGAATGGTGAAACTGAAATACAAATGAGTATGAACAGAATGTACAATGTCCTTCTGTATTTTTTTTTTCAAACTGTACACATATTTACAAACAGATTCAATTTCTTTCATACACATGTACATGTTCACGGGGGCAGAAGCAATTGCACCCCCAATGAATTACACTGGCGCAGAGATGAAGCTAGGCTAAATCTTCCACTATATCTATCCATGCTGATTTTGAATGCGAACAATTTCTTTGTACTAGTTAACTTTCTCGGCACAATGAAAGTATCTGTTATCTCATAATTGATATGTGACCGTAAACATGCGAGCGTGGTTGAATGATTAATTTCCCTCCTGATAGACATCAGGCAGTCGGAAGTAGGTGGGAAAAGTTTACACTACTTTCTGTCAGAGCATTGTGCGTATTATTTTGGTTGTTCTTTTTGCGTTGTAAAATCAAGTTCTGTATTTGGTGATTCCTTGCCTCTTTCTGACAACCTATAGCCAGACACAAGGACAAATTTCCCAACCAACCAATAGAATTCCTGTTCTCTTGATAAGAGAGCTACGCACTAAATTTCAAGGTTTTCAGACTTTGCCATCTGGTGACCCCAAAACAATAAGGTTCATGTACTATACCAAGCATACTTGGCATACCAAGCTTCATCCATTCAAGTGTGGTCAAGTTATCGTGTTCACAAGCCAAAATTGACCAAATATCAACTTTTCTACAAATTTTCTACTTTTTAAAACCAAATTCTACACACCAAATTTCAACCTAATCAGACCAACCATTCTGAACTCAGATAACCTCTAACCTGACCCCAAAACATAGGGTTCATGTACTCATCATGGGTAACACACTTACTGAGTATGAGCTTCATCCATCCAGGGGGGGTCGAGTTATTGTGTTTAAAATATCGCCAGTATTGGCCAATCCCCTCTATTTTTGACTGAAATCCACCTGGGACCTATCCAAACAACAATAGGGTTCCTGTGAGCAAAGCTCACAACACAAATTTCAACCTGAATCAGGACCAACCATTCTGGACTTAAGTTTTCAGACTTTGACGATCTCTGACCTGACACAAAAACAATAGGTTCATGCTACCCAATCATGATGCGAACACACTACCAAGCTTGTATGAGCTCAGCCATCCAGGTGGGGTCGAGTTATCAGGTTTACAAGTCAAAATCTCCACTTATTACAATTTTTATATTTCGACCAAAATTCACCCCGACCTAAACCAAAAGGTCCTGTGACTCCCCCCATAAGAAAGCTAACACCAATGTCACTTAGTTAGACCAACCTTCGACCTTTTGTGTTTACAATGTTCCAGACGTTGACCTCTGACCTGACCCAGAACAACAGGGGTCATGTAATCATCATGGGGAACACAAATACCAGTTGAGCTGCACCCATCCAGGTGGTGTAGAGTTATCATGTTTACAACCTGGGATCACCATGCACTACTGGACAGGACTGCATAGAAAAGAAGAGACTGGGGACCGAGTTCGGAGTCCTGTGGGTGGGTCCTTAAAAATGTAGGGCTAGAGTCCTCCAGACGGTCATTACACTATATATATTTTTGCAATATCCCTCAATCATGGAGCCCGAGATGGTGTTCAACGTTAAAATCCTCCTATGGGCATCGAGATTCCCCTCAAGGCCAGAATCATGGTATACATACATTTCGTCATGAAAAAATAATGTTAGATGATGACGATGTAGTCACCAGTTATTAATGAACGGTATATATTACCTGCCAATCCGAAACAACACAACATGCATGCAAGGCTGTTGAATAGTTTCACTTATACAAGTTTCTTCACTGTGGTGCACTCGTGCCATCATCTCTATATAACACAATTCAAGTTGAATTATATTCTGGTTACACAATTTGAAAAGAGCAGGAGCAACAAACTAGAGCACCAATGGTGCTGTAG
Organism: Sclerodactyla briareus; assembly: GCA_026419785.1. Lineage (NCBI taxonomy): Eukaryota > Metazoa > Echinodermata > Holothuroidea > Dendrochirotida > Sclerodactylidae > Sclerodactyla > Sclerodactyla briareus. Next base: position 165,973 of record JAODTK010002843.1, on the reverse strand, counting down.
CTCACAACTGCTTCAATGTTTCTAAGAGGGAATTACAATCATGTTTTACTATTTGAGCTTAATCAGGCAAAAAAGGCCATTTCAAACAATGGCCTATTGTGTACCTTGATTGAGGCATGAGATTTAAGGCATCGGTGTCCAATGAATGATGGGTCCAAGTTCGTCACCTATCCATCAAGAATTGACTGTTTAGGGTTCGTTATTCTCTGTTGAAAACGATGTTACCGTTTCAACTCTAACATCACTATTGATGTTGCATCCAAAATTTGTGAAGCACGCTGAAAGGACCCCACCTAGGAACATATATAGATTCCCCTAAAACTGCCATAGTTTGTAGGAAGAGATACATTCTGAAATTGCACACATAATGGCCTATATTGTCCCATGGTTCAATAAACATTGTGTCCAAGTTTGCTCGACATCCGTCACAAAAATGTCTGTTTTGGGGCCAAAAGACAATTGTTACACACTGGACTGAGAGACAGACAGTGACATGCAGATTCCAATAGCTCAATAAGTGAATACAATACACACAGTTAGGTTCCACACCACACCTTAAACTGGGCGTTCCTTGGTTGGCTGCCTGTGTTGTATAGAATTGTGGGAAGTGTCAAATTCCATTTTCAACATTGCTGTTTCTTCAATTCCAAAGTTCAATGACCCAACCCCCACCCCCCCCCCACCCCTTCCAGCAGAAAGATCACTTGTTCACCTGTAATGTACAGGCAATCAGCTTTATGGTTAACCCATGAGAATGAACTATTAAGTGCACTGAATGCCTGTAATGTCCCTCACAAGTCCTTCAAAATACTTTCCACCACATGATTCGACTGTTTGCTTCGCAAATAGAACTAGTTGACCATCACTGAGGGAATTGCTCTAATCAGAAGGCCTGCCTCAGACATCCTCACGGACAGGTTTCTCTTCAAGAACACAGCAAACTTGGTCATACAGTCCACGGCTGGCATGTAGTAACCACAGTAGAGGACCTCGCCCTTCATGTCGAATGGACCCTTTATGCTCCGGTACTCGCTGTGGTGCCTTGTGATGTCATCCAACTGACCAGGTGCTTGGTAATACGAGAATAAAATGGTTTATGGAAGGAATATAAACATTGTCTGGTATGGGGTTATGTGGAGCAGCTGCGGTGGGGACCTTTTCAGTTGGGTCGTCATGGCGACTTCCAAACTTCTTTCTCGTGACTGATAAATCAAGCACTTTGCACACTAGAAAACCCCATAATCTGTCATTTAATCCCAACTGATATGCACCAAGTGGGAGACCTATGCTACCTTGCTTGGAAGAATTTTTTAAAAATTCGCCAATGGTCAGGACTCAAAAGTTTTGAGGAAGCAATAAACCTTACACAAGGTCATAATCCATGGCGAAGGTTAATCACTGACATGTCGGATGACAAGACGCAACCTACTACTACTACTATATGCTCAGATATGTGGGTCGGACCCGTGTAGGCAATGAATTACTCTACTTGAGTAGTCTTTTACTTGCAGATGATCCCACGAGGCGTCCATGGACTGAGACAGGTGGGCGCGCTCAAACCAAACCAACTGTCAATATATATGAGATACTCCCCACAGCACTATTGGTAATGAATGATGGCGTATATTTACTACTCTCCGGAAACAGAACATCTGTTTCTGTGTTGGTAGATGATAATTTCGATAGGTATCTTTTTGAGGTTGCCCTATACACTGTTCTGGCTGTGCCTGTCTGCTTGGTGTACTCTGAACCTTTCACACAATATCATTATTGTAACATAACAATGCAATCATAAACTGGCCTATTGGTTAAGGAGTTCTTGCTTGCCAAGAGTATATGATTAGTTTTTGTAGGTAGGGAAGTCACATGGTCAGAATATAACTCGATTCTCATGAGACACTGCAATGAAGGCATGCCAGGATCTTCAGCAATAACTGTTACTGCAAGATGGGAAAAAAGTTGTCTCATGGTATATTGGAACTAAAATTACGTTGATATATATCATTGTGATGGATAAATGGTATTGATATCAAAAGGCACCATTTTCCATCGTGATCACACTTTTTGCCAGTTGCGAGTATATGGCAATGTCTCAAACAAAACATTGACACAAAAAATCCAGTACATTAAAAATTTGATGATCGTGGTGACGGGGCCTGATTATTTTTTTTTGTTTTTATCACATAATGGCAACTGAAGATCCCAGACTGAATTTCAGCTGACCCGAGTGCACTCTAGACAGAGCAGGAACAAACGAGCGGTAGGCACTTTGCAAGTTGGCATCTGCATGTTATCACTCCCACATCAACATTAAGGTACAGCCGAAGAGACATTGCCTCATTCTGTGTACCTGGTGGAGAATTTCTAGCTGACAGAATCATGAAGTACCCAACGTCTGCAATCTTGCCGTGCTTGATAGGTTCGATCTCTGTTTGGCAAGTAATCATTGGAAAAAAAATATAAAAATAAGGCACATGTTGGTTTTGATGTGTCCTCTTTCACCTGTGCTGATTTTTAGGAATCTGTCATATTGGGCTTCAAAGTTCTTCCCTGAAGTCAGCTCCTACAACATGACATACCCTCTCAACACAACAGTATTAATACCACACACCATGCTCCATTACCTGTAGCACATGAAGACATTCGATGGGATGTAGAACTGACTCTAGCTCGCTCTGGATATGCTCTTCCTTGATGCCAGGTCTCTCCAGCACTGTACTAACCACCTTGCTTGCTATCAGCTTGTACTGCGTCACATTGAGCTTGCCGTCAACCCGGTAGTACTGCTGGATCAGGAGTGTCCTGTTCAAGTAGGCAGGGGGGTAGTGTTTGATAAAACATCAATACATGTGCCATACATACAGTCTCAGTTTGGAAATAGTCTGGACCACCTGGTGAGATAGATAGACGAATGATAGTACAGCCAGAGACTTTCGAGAGTGTGTTCATATTCATGTGTATGACTTCCCATAGTCTTGTGCATTCCCTTAATAATAGATCCCAAACTGACCTAATTATAATTGACTTCTCTAAGCCTCCGCTTCATGCCTCTCATCTCTCCTCCTCAACTTTTGAGCATATGGTGTTGCGTAATCATGTCCATTCATGGATTCCCAACTTTCTTAAGCAACATAACAGAGGGTTATTGTTGGTAGTGAGCACTCTCCTTGGACTGACATTGCTGTTCCTCATTTAAATCAATGATCTCCCAGAAGGCCTCCTTACTGATGTTCAGCTTTTTGCTGATGATTGTGTTGTCTACAGTCAAGTTAACAACCAACTTGACCATGGCAAGCTCCAGATGGATCTGAACAAACTAGATGAGTGGCAAGACACATGGCAACTCCACTTTGATATTAGAAGTGTTTTGTCATGGCATTTTCACTCATGCCTCGTGTTACCAAGATTTGTAATTACAAACTTAGTGGTCTTATTCCTAAGGAAATCAGTTGTTAGAGAGTTGACTTCTCTAACAACCTGTCTTGACATAATCACATTCATCGGATTACTGCCTCTGCTAATAAACAACTCGGTTTTATCGAAAGGAATCTGTATACTTGATTACTTGTACTGAAGAAATCAACAAACTGCTTACGTGTCGTTGGTTTGTACCAAGCAAGCCTCATCAGTTTGGGACCCCTATCAGGAAGACCTAATACACAAATTGGAAATGACTCAACGCCGGGCTGCTTGCTCTGTTTGTAATGATCATTCCCAAACTGTTAGTGTCATCAACTATGTTTGCATTCTTGACTGGCCTTCCCTAAAAAAGATGGAGGAACTATCAACAAACTTTTGTATTTTTGGCACAAGGTCAGACTTAGATGCCTCTCCTTCCCGACCGGTTTGATGATTCTTCTTCTGCCGTCCAGCGTCTGTCACTGCACTCTCATCCCAAGGTATGGCTACTAGAAAAGACTCCTACAAGTACTCATTCTGCCCATTGTACATTGGAACGAAGCTGCCTAACTACATAACTGCCATACCAATCCTAGCAGCTTCAAAACCCAGGCCACAAACTATTGAAGGACTGTTGACCGATGTCCTTTCTATAGTCTACCCGACCCGTAGATACAGATACCCAGCACTGCCTGCCTCCCTTTATGAAGCATGGATGGCTCCCAGAAGGCATGTATGTTGAGTACCTCTCTCGGCCACATTTTGGGCCAGGTATGGATAACCTACCCACCGCAGGCTAATCCGTACCTCGACTCATCAAGAGCCATTTCCCTGGCCTACAGCATCCATGCTTCAACATCCACCGAATATATTGGCTCACAAGAAAGTTATGACGTCCACATCTGGCCCTAAAACTGAGAAATGTTGTCTATACCTGACACGGTTTGATTCTATTTGAGTTTTATTCGAATCTATGGATCAGGAAGCCAATTGAGGCACATCAAGGAACCCTGGCCGTATTGATCGTGGTTGAGCACTGCGATACCTCGCCTTCTAATCCCAACCTTCTCCCATAAACCGCCATATTTTACGTACCATCGGAAAGGATGAGACAAGACTCATGGCAAATACCCCGTAACAAATCCCAGGGACCCCACATCAGTGACTGCTGGATTTTGAACCTGGAATATTTGCTTGCGAAGTTTCACTGATACCACTCTACCACCACTCTGTGCCAGAAAGAAAGGTATCACAAGGATCAACTACTTGATCCATGTTTCCAATTGCCCTTTCTAGATATTTGGCAACGAAAATGAATAGAAGATCTTGCTCACACTGTCCTGTACTGCCAGTCGAGATTTGATTGGTTAGGGTATAGGCAACTACCTAGTGTCCATGAAAAGAATATATGCTAACCCACATGACGCAGTAGTAGCGCTAGACTACTTTGTCCTGGAGAGCACCCATCAGTTGCTGGATAGCGTATGAAAAGGTTTTGTGCCAACAGCATAGTCCTCACTCGACAGTAGTTTGAATATGTTGCCAAATTGTTACCATTTTTCACATGAAATTATTTGACTGCTCAGAGAAGGAGATTGATCTCTTCAATAAGAGTGCAATTTTGCTAGTAAAATACAATGGAAACAGTCACAGTTGCTGATTTTCGTAATTACGCTCATAGATTTAGTGTTTCTAGGTACAGGACAAGTCGCAATCAATGATGATTGACGATACCATGCCCAGATCGATGATTATTGCACTCCCCACACCTAACAAAAGGAATAGAACACCAAACCAGTTCAAACAGGTTAATTGCCCTACTTTGCTTCAAGTGCAATTTGGGGGGGACAGCTGCTTCCAACCCACAATGCCACAACCAGAATCTGCGAGTTGGGGGATGTCACCTGAACAAGTTCTGACGAACCAATCAACATCAGTCGTTAGAGCCACAAACCCTCCACGGTTGCTCGGCCGGAGATCACTGCCGAGGTCAGCACGCGGGAAGACCTAGAAGACCTCCGCGCGCCGAGACCCACGGAGGCCAGCCGGAAAAGACTTGTCACGTGGTATCCGTGCACCCCCGGGGGGCGGAAAGTAAAGGCGCTGGCGGTCGCGGCGGCCCGACAGAGCTCGCTCCGCAATCAACCTTTCCCAAGCCTGCGCTAGGAACCACAAACAACTGATGACAGTCAGAGTCAAGAACGAAAACGCGCTCTTCGGCCGGACCTCTAACGCGGCACAACCGCGATAGCATCGAGCCATGCTTCCGCATCGAACGGCATGGCGGAGACCCCACGAGGGAGCGGCGTTTAGAAACAAGCGCCCCGCTGTACCCCTGAAGGGCAGAATCCGCCAGGCGATGGGGAAAAACGGGGCAGCAGCAGCGGCACCAGTCCTACCTGTCACTCAGCGGCGGCTGGGACAGAGCCCAGAGCTGAGACAAAGGGTTTGACTAGGATTGCTGCGGTTACCGCTGCGGGCTGTTGTGGAACTAACCAAGGCTATACTGGAGTAGGTCAGGCGGGGGTAGCCGCTCCCTCGAGGAGATGAGTGGCTGCACGACCCGGGGGACCTGCGCCTTAGCCGCTTCCTTTGCCGCTACGAAGGCCGCCGGCCCGAAAAGCCGGGTAGCGTCTCTCGTAGACGAAGAAGGTCACGAGAGGCCGGCGGCCGGGGCCGCGAGCTGGTTGGTTGGCTCCAGCTTGGTATAGTCGGCCAGGGAGGACTGCTGCTCCCGTCCCTGTCTGACTGTTTCATGCGGTGGGAACAGCCTTGGCCGTGGAGGGAGGCAGGCGAACGCCCGACGCGGAACCGTGATGCGCCTGGAACAAGGCGATGCACACCGGGCCGATCCGGAGACATCATGGTTTTCGCTCGCGGTACGAGCTGGCCGACAAAGTGCGCTGTGCACGGACCGTGCCGTGTTCCAGCTGGGCCTGGCTTCCGAAGCCATGATTGCCATTGCAACCACCATACTCACCCTCCGTTCTGTTCTGTTCCGAGCCGCAAGTCCAGTCCTCAAGTGCACCAATTGAGTTTTCTGAGCCGTGATCCACTCTTCCGAGCCACGGGTTGCCTTTCGAGCCGTGGGCCAGTTCTAGCAAGTTGCGGGCCGGCTTTAGCGGGCCGCGAGCCGGCTTCAGCACTGTGCGCCGGCTCTGCCGATCCGTAGGCTCTACTGAGCCGTGAACTGGCTCTACTGACCCATGGGGCCGGCTCTACCGGTTCTCAGGGCCAGCACAGCTGAGCAGCGGGTCGGCCCTGACGTGGGCCCGCTCTGCCGACCGGGGTGAGGTCACCCGAGCCCACAATGTGTGGAGGCAGGCCTTCTCGCGGGCTTGATTCCGCGGCGTCCCCTTAGAGGACATATGAAGGCCCTGCGAGCCATGGGCCGAGCCGTGGCCCGGCTCTGCCGAGCCGTGGGCTGGCTCTTCCGAGCCGCGGGTCGGCCTGACCGAGCCGTGTATGGTCCGGCCCGGCGTGCCATGGCCGGCTCTACGAGCGTAGAATAGCTCACGAGCCGGGGTCGGCCGGCCGGCTTCTGCCGAGCCGTGGGTTGGCTCTCTGGGCTCTCCAGAGCCAGGGCCACACCGGGCCGAGCCGTCGTCCAGCTCCATCGACGGCGGAATGCCGCGGCGGAGGAGCTGTCCGCCTCAGAGGGGCCCGGGCGCAGACAAGGCGACACGGAGATTCCCACGTGGCCTAAAGGAGCCGTATGCGAAGCGAACGGGGCATAACCGGGTCTCTCCAGGGCTCGCGCTCCGCGGCGCCTGGACAAAGGCTTGCCGCTGTCTAGCATCTTCCTGGAGGCCTTGGTCCCGCCGGACGTCGTCCTGGACTGGCGGTCCGTCTCCCGTAGCGTGGGCGGTTTGAACATGAAGGCGCCAGGTGTTGGAGTTTCCGCGGGCGGCGGCATCTGTCCGTCCCGATGGTGTTCCATCCGATGGTAACCTCCCAGTGTTCCAGTATCTTCGAATCCCCAGGCCCTGAGGGTGGCATTATTTTCCACGGGCCGTTGAGCACCGGCACACCCGGTATACGGGAACAAAAACATCCAACACCGCCGCGGCAATTAACCACGGCTCCACGAGCCACCGGGACATCCGGTATCCAAAGGCTCGGATAATCCCTCACGACCGCAGTAATTAACTACGATCCACCAAGCCACAGGAACGTCTGGTATCCAAGGCTTGGTGATGCATGACGACGACAGCACAATGAGCTGTGGTCGAAATGGAAGTACGTGATTCCACAACCAAGTCTCCCACGGCCAAAAATCTTGTTACGCTACACGAAGATTTTGGACGCATCTCCGTAGACAAAACTAAGAAATTACGGATAAAGACACAGCGACCATAATTTCCGGCCGCGAGTTCCCCAAGGAAAGTTTCGAATTCCCCCGACCGGAGCTCTTTTGAACGAAAATTCTCTCTCGCGCGGCCGCCCGCTGCGAGGCCAAACAACGAAACAGGCGGCCCTAAAAGGTCCCCACAACCCCGGGGAAGGGAAGGGGAACGGGAAACCCAAGGGGCAGGGCAGGGCAGGACGGGGAAGCGGGAAGGGTAGAGGGGTAGGGCTTCGGGAATGAAACCCGAAAAGACAAAGGAGCCGCGCGGTCCAGACGCCAGGCGGTACCGCGTTAGTGTTATGCTAGCTTCAGTACGCAAAAACTACGCTAGGTAGAAGCAGGCTAAAGCCCGCGCAGGGAACGGCGGGGGTAGAGGAGAGAATAAAACCGTTTCAAAACTCACGAAGTGAGAATATTCTGACCGAAAGGGACGAAAAACGCTGTAAAATTCAAGCCCAAGAAGAAAAAGAAATGATATAGAAAGCCAGAAAAACGCTACTAGAACGATTTTTGGGCGAAAATCTTAGAGCCAAAAACTCGACGAACTAGACAACTAGCTGGCAAAAGAGAGCCGCGATGGGTTGGCAAACCAGCATTTGTTTATTGCCAGAAGCTTGACGTGGCAAGGGTGGGTGATAGTCCATGTGGGTTAAGTGAATAACATGGGATAGATTCTGTGCAGAGGCTCTTGTTCTTGGGTGCCAGTGCTGTAAGCAGAGACCACAGCAGGCATAGTCATTTGCTGATGGGCTGATGTGAGAAGATCATAAGGCAAGAGCAGTAGCATGTACTTGCATGGGCTCATATGATGACAAATAACAAGATTAATAAATAACACGCTACATAAATAACGAGACACATAACTTACTTTGTCCTTGTCTCTCCTCTGTAGTGGACACAAACATTCCAGCACTCTCATTGCTCGTTTCTTGGTCAGAATCTCCCGATGGTAGAGGGTACACCTCAACATCTGGACCCTGATAGTGGTGTTGGTCAGTACCACTGAAATCTGGTCAGTTTCTCTGTTCTACTTTCTTGTTCATCATCCAGGATGCTGACTGTCCCCTGGTCCTGGTTGCTGTCTGTCCCCTGGTCCTGGTTGCTGACTGTCCCCTGGTCCTGGATGCTGACTGTCTCCTGGTCCTGGTTGCTGACCGTCCCCTGGTCCTGGCTGCTGACTGTCCCCTGGTTCTGGATGCTGACTGTCCCCTGGTCCTGGTTGCTGACTGTCCCCTGGTCCTGGATGCTGACTGTCTCCTGGTCCTGGTTGCTGTCTGTCCCCTGGTCCTGGTTGCTGACTGTCCCCTGGTCCTGGCTGCTGACTGTCCCCTGGTCCTGGTTGCTGACTGTCTCCTGGTCGTGGTTGCTGACTGTCCCCTGGTTGCTGACTGTCCCCTGGTTCTGGATTCTGACTCTCCCCTGGTCGTGGTTGCTGACTCTCCCCTGGTCGTGGTTGCTGACTCTCCCCTGGTCATGGTTGCTGACTGTTCCCCCCCCCCCCCCCCCCCCCCCCCCTGGTCCTGGTTGCTGACTGTCCCCTGGTCCTGGTTGCTGACTGTCCCCTGGTTTTGTCTACTTCCATCAATGTCTGCTGACACTTGCCTGGATTCAGCATGTGGGTCATTTTCATCAGGAGACCCCCTCTCCAGATCCCGCACACCGGACACTTTATCAAGAGACAGCTCATCCTTGTTCTTGGATCGAGAGGAAACCTCAACCATATCGGTTCCTGGTTTGCCAGTTCCAAACTCGCCAGCAGCTTCCTTTGCACCTGGAGAAACATGTGCAGTACTATCCTATCTGTGCCTGATAATCTGCAGAAGTCACCTTTGGCTGAGTCTCTCTTGACGAACAGAGAAGCACCAGATCCTCCTGTACCTAATGAAGTACCTCCTTGGACTGCATCAGGGTCTGTTGCCATCAGCGGAAAGCTCACCAGGTTTTCGGCAGTGTTGCTGAATGTGGGGCCCACTGGCTGCATGGAATGTGGACCAGCCAGGGTGAGGCATTTGCTGTGGCTACAAGCCTCATTGGAGCAAGCCGACCTCTAGAACCTAGGAAAGATTACAGATATAGAGTATCATACAACATAACCCCTAAACTATTATCCTGACTTTCATTTCAAGGATGACTGTTGGTCACATAATAATCTTGATAATTTGTAGCCATGTACAGAAGCCTCACATGCAATAGAACCAGAGCCCAGATTAGTAGGGTTGCCAATAGGGAACATCACTAATTCGACCAGTGGTTCCTGAGGGAAGATTTCCTCTTTTCGTCTAAAGGTAGGGGAAGGGTTTCAGACGTCCAGGGGAGAAATTGTAATCCTTCCATGTTGAGTCTTTCCCTTTTTTAGGAAATTGTGGCCATTCCCTTTATACCTTCTTTTTCATTCATATTCCCAACCATACGTTCTGACAGTGTGCCAACAGTTGCTAGTCAATTGGACCTATTCAATCAAAATTCAATAATGCCACGCAATTCCCCTCCACCTCCATCCCTCTACTCAAAAGTCTTTACGGAGAGGGAAGAACAAGGTTATGCATAGAAAAGATGGAAATCCATGAGAAGGATCCACAGATAAGACTTATAAAGACAACAGTGAACCCATAGTAATGGCAAAATCGACCTTCTACTCCATCCACAGGGGGCATGGTTTTGTTCACGGATAAACCACTACTAGAGGTGATGCACAAGAGCGCATCTTCCAAGTATCAACCCCAAGAATTTGAAAATTTGATAAACTGCAATCAACGCTAGTAAACCTTGTTATCTGTTCATGCAATGATGTGTCCCCTATTAATTGGGTGCCAACCTGGAATAACAACCGGTAGAGAATATTGAACAGCATGTCGCTGACATTTCAGTCCTATTACCGTTGAAGTCATCCAGGCCTCACGCTTGCCTTCAGGATGACGATCCTGTGAGGAAGACACTATGGCCCATTGAATCATGTTCATTCATGATAATTCTATAGGATTATCAAGGAATATATATCTCGTATTACTTGATATTCATTGTTAGCACAAGCTGATAATCCATGGTTGCCACACTAACCATCCAATATCATTCCAAAATTACTATTTATTAGGTATGGGAATCTCAACTAATCCCATTATTCCCACAAGTACCACACGGAAACATGAGAAACTGTCAAGAGGTCATCACATGAAACTGCAAAGCATCTGCAAGAGTTTTACCATATCTTACATGACGAGGACAGCAACAAAGTCTGAATAAACTTCCCCCAGTCTTCCTTGTATTGCACCCTTGCCTCTGGAAGGTAACTCCCATCAAGCCTCCATCACTGATAAAGCTGGAGACTGACACAAGTGTGATGAAGCGGCCCAGGATTTGGAGGTTAACTGCCTGTCGGTGAAGAAGATTTCCTTCAGATAACCATATCAATTGGTCTATAATAAACAAACCACAAGTCTTAAGCAAAACTATATAGACATGAGATGCCTATGATCCCATCATTCAATTTGATCCTCAGGTTGTTGAGTTCAGGGATAGGGCTCAAGTTTGTGAGGATCAGTAGGTGTGTGTGAAAAAAAAGTAAGATGAAAAGAAAAACTGGTCGGATAATTGCCAGAATCAGGCATTATTGGAGGGCCTAGGAAACCTGAATGAGATGTCCAGAGAGAGAGGTTATAGAGGAGACACAGTCAGGATATCCTGGGCATAATTGATAACAGACTTCAAAACTAATATGATAAGGTAGTTGTCTCATTACAAATTGAGATTTTATCATCAATTCATGTCCTTCTGATACAGAAAAAACAAAATAAGATTAGTATTGAACTGAACTCAATAGTAATTTATACTCATCAAGCGGAACAACACTAAACAATAGTAAACATAAAACACAATTTTAACAACTTTTAAGAACTTACATGCGAACTGTGAGATAGTAGTACTCATGTAATCACTATAAGTAACACACCTGTCAAGTTTGAACTTGATTGACTAGGCTGTTTTCTCATCAAAGGTAGACACCTACCCAAGCGATTGACCTGATTGGGGACCAAGCAGGCCTGACTCCCAGCTTGACTATGAGCTGAAGTAGTTTTGAATTTTTCCTTTGAATTCAATAGGGCTGTCTACTCATCATGTGGAATACATCACACCAAGGTACGAAAATACAAAGGTCAAAGTTATCTCTATAATTCGACTCCAAGTTTGGGTTTTCAACCCCAACTAGGCTGTTTGAAAGTACTTCAAATGAAGCTCCTTTAAATTTGTTAGAACATTTCCAATAATGACCTGGATGACACAAAGTAGGAGATCAATGCATAGTTGCAACTAGAATGTTACAATATTTGCCAATCGAACGTGGAGAACTACAGAAAAAATAGTGAATAGTTTGGGGGGCACATACCTTGATTTGAAGGCCATTCCCAGGACCGTCGTTCTTCTATTGCCTTGCCCTCAGCAGATATCTCAAAATCACCAGGAGCGAATGAGACAGGACTTTTGCCTCTCAAGAGGCAAAAGCGATGTAATCCTCACAAAATTCCAGCAGAGAGCCTGCTCTCGGTTGAGAGCCTGTCTCAAGGTGGGGTAAAAAGGCCTAGGCGTTGACTGTAGTGTGAGGCCTGAAGGAGGGGATAATGAGTCCTCTTGTTGCTGAAGGCTCTGAGTTAGACTCGCGCCCGGGTACTAGGCCCGCGAAAGCAGCAGCAAAGTTCCATTGGTCGAATGTCAGCAAGGGTTTGGCCATGGCCCTTTGATTACGGACATCCAAGTGCGCCTTCCCCGACAACTCCCTTAGACCCCTGACCCACCTGGGGGCAATCCTACTGTATGCCTCTGCTGCGGTGACAGTTCCTACAGCCTCCTGATGACCCTGACAGGCCCAGAGTGACTCACTAGCGGAAAGACATGCTTTGAGGGATTCGAGTTTCTGACACCCCCTGGGTTTCAACGATTCGGGGTTTCAGGGGTTGCCGGGGGACCCAAGGTTTACATGCGGATATCATCTGGGGTTCCGAGCGGACTTCATAAGGTCATCATCGACTGCTTCGTCATCCTCATCTTCTGGTTTAACTCTGTCGCTCCACCTGTAAGGTTCCACAGCCGAAGGTTACGCTTTCTGGACCGATTTCGAGACCGTGTCTTGAGGGATGGCGTCAAGACTTGATATGCTCCGGAGCGAACCAAGTCCATTCAGCTGACGGCGAAAGGAGAGAGTCCAGGATGATATTAAATGATTGATCGACTGGCTGATAGTAAAATTTACCTACAAAAACAGACTTACAGTGTATCACAAGCAATAGTGGTGTTGAAGCAGCCCTGCGTATTACATACGCATGTGTTGTAATAATTCTGACAACATTTAGGGGATTTGCAAGAACTGACTTTGATTATGGTGACTCTTTATTCATTACCAATTGTTATCCACATCCACTGAGTTCAATAATCCCACTTAGTTTTAAACTCGCAAAACTTGCCAAGTGACTTTTAAAGGACCTAAAAGACTGCTTTATCAAGGAAATAAAACACTATACGAAATACATACATAACATTAAGTTAGTGGGCATCAGTGGCGTTTTCGAGTCAATCACACAATGCCCTAGAGAGTGCTAACGCCTAAAGTTTACAGTCGGCAGTCGCTTAGAATTCAACAAACCCAAAATCATAGCATCCCTATACACTTGTAGGGGGAGGTTGGTAGGTCAGTCGTGGGGGAAAAAAGGCCCAATGGGTATGTGGGAGTTGGGTGGGGAAAATTCATGCCATGCCTCCTGTCCTAACATGCCTGTAAAAGCTTGTGGCTCTACAACACCTTGGGCGCCTAAGATGGAACATCAGAGGAACTACTGCAGAGGAAGAAATACGACTTGGCAACATTTAACAGAGATTTTAATACCCCCAGTCCTGAGTCTAGTCTATGGTTGATGAGATTTGGCTGGTATGGACATGATCAACACAGTGAGTGTTGGATCAGGAGGGGCACAGACATGGAGATTGCTGGAACGACACCCCGAGGTAGATCAGGGAAGACCTGGTCAAGATCCCAAAGACTGGAATCTGATTTCTGATGCTACAAGAAACCTTACCAGTGGAAGGATTCTTGGAGGAAGCTGCCGTGAAACAGTTCTTACTCACGGATGTGCATAAATTTGGACGTTTATTTTGATGATGATATTTCAATGGAAACCATATTGATGAAACAGCATGTGTGTAATTTACAACTGTAAGGCAATTCAAGTTCACCTCTTTGACTGCTTCTCATACCAAGGTATTAGACTGAGAAAAAGTAAAATAGTCTTGGTGCCTCCTATTTTTGATATATTGAGAAAATATTGACCGCAGTCCAAATTTCAGCCAATACAAGTGTCAAATTGCCAGCCAGTCACACAAAGGTTGTAGAGGATGGAATGCAAACCTTGAATTGGGAGAAGAATGATTACCATGCCCAACACTACAGCTTCCAAGGTACCAGCAAGTATCCTAGCTACCACTGGTGGAGGCAGCTTCCAAGGTACACAAAGTATTCTAGATACCACTGGTGGAGGCAGCTGCCAAGGTACCAGCAAGGTATCCTAGATACCACTGTGGAGGCAGCTTCCAAGGTACCAACCAGCAAAGTATCCTAGATACCACTGTGGAGGCAGCTTCCAAGGTACCAACCAGCAAAGTATCTAGATACCACTGGTGAGGCAGCTTCCAAGGTACCACAAAGTATCCTAGATACCACTGGTGGGAGGGCAGCTTCCAAGGTACCAACAGCAAAGTAACCTAGATACCACTGGTGGAAGCAGCTTCCAAGGTACCAACCAGCAAGTATCCTAGATACCACTGGTGGAGCAGCTTCCAAGGTACCAACCAGCAAAGTATCCTAGATACCACTGGTTGAGGCGCTTCCAGGTACCAACCAGCAAAGTATCTAGATACCACTGGTGGAGGCAGCTTCCAAGGTACCAACAAAGTATCCTAGATACCACGGGTGGAGGCAGCTTCCAAGGTACAAACCAGCAAAGTATCCTAGATACTACTGGTGGAGGCAGCTTCCAAGTACCAACCAGCAAGTATCCTAGATACCACTGGTGGAGGCAGCTGCCAAGGTACCAGCAAGTATCCTAGATACCACTGGTGGAAGCAGCTTCCAAGGTACCAGCAAGGTATCCTAGATACACTGGTGGAGGCAGCTTCCAAGGTACCAACCAGCAAGTATCCTAGAAACCACTGGTGGAGGCAGCTTCCAAGGTACCAACCAGCAAAGTATCCTAGATACCACTGGTGGAGGCAGCTTCCAAGGTACCAACCAGCAAAGTATCCTAGATACCACGGGTGGAGGCAGCTTCCAAGGTACCAGCAAAGTATCCTAGATACACTGGTGGAGGCAGCTTCCAAGTTACCAGCAAAGTATCCTAGATACTACTGGTGGAGGCAGCTTCCAAGTACCAACCAGCAAAGTATCCTAGATACCACTGTGGAGGCAGCTTCCAAGTTACCAGCAAAGTATCCTAGATACCACTGGTGAGGCAGCTTCCAAGATACCAGCAAAGTATCCTAGATACTACTGGTGGAGGCCTATCAATTGTTCAGCGGAACATGAAACAGTCAACACACATGGCAATCAAGAGCACTTACTTTGCATTTGTTTCATGAAACAAACATGCTTGATTCGCGGAACAGGTTCCCTGTTTCCTGTTCTACATTTGTTGCCGTCCGTGTGTGTTGGGCATAATACTTCAGCTATCAAATTTCCCTAAGCACCATGCCTGTAGACAACCTATATAATCTATAAATAACAGAACGCAGTGGCATAACTAATGGAAGGGGTGGGGAAGCCACCCTTCATGGAATACACAAAATACATGCTTCAAATATTAAAGACAACATTTTGTTTGAAGTTGGGAGAGGCCTTTTCCGGTAAGTCTAAAGTCCTATTTCCGGAAATCCTCTGTGGCTCTGGGACAACCAAGGTCCTGGATCGCTGGAAAATCTCACAAAACTTGACCCCCCTCCTCCCTACTGTATAAAATTGCGCAGTCCCCTCACCGTGCCGTACCTAGGGGAATGCAAATCCTGTCTGAATTGAGAATGGAATGCTCACCACGCCTGTCACTATAGCTTCCAAGGTACCAGCACAGTAGCCTCCCTGCGGGTTATTGGGTATGCTCAGCTCATCTGTCATCACAAAAAAGAATATCAACACACAGTAATATATGGAGGTAAAATATAATCATTGTCTATTGAAGTGAAGACAACTGCTAGGATTGTATACAAAGGAGATTATATTCATATGATAAGAAATGGAAACTTTATTATAGATCAAACCACAATCAATATGATGTTCTATGTAGTTATGTAGCTATCAACCAAGTTATCAACCAAGTATGGTCTAATTGCAACCGAGCACTTGGGTTGAGAGCCCCTATGCACAATAAATGCATATGTCACAGTTCTATTGTCTTTTCTTACAAGAGTAACATCAACCCACTACTGACAGTAATCCACTTTGACTTGATCATTTGAAATTGAATGCAACTCGAATGTGTCGATTTCAATGGGAAACAAGGATTTTTTCACAAAGTGGTGCAAGTATGACAATATAATGCATGAGGATGCTTTTCGATTTTGTTCAATACCTTGTACAAACTTCAAAAGGCCACTGACTCTGTATAAACGGAAAAACGTAAGAATGTTGGATTTGGACCGAAACATCCAGGTTTTCCATATTAGCCTCTTCATAAAATGATCCTGCTGGTACATAAGAGCATCATGCAACCACAACTGATACCTACTGGTTGCCCTCCTCCAACAATGTTACACCACATCAACATTGGCAGTTTTAGACCAAATACTCTTTTTTACAGGTTTCAAAAAGATTTTTTAATAGAGTGAGAATGAATCATGGAATATCACAGAAGCATAGAGATATACATATGATTCGTATCACACGATCATTTCAACACTGAATCTCTAACCTAAGAGGATCTTGTGTGAACTGTTGTCAGAAATCAATGTAGTTCACATTCACGTGTTAACAATCCGACGATGTTGGAACATCACCCATATCATGGAGAATCGTTCGCCGATTTTTGCAGGTTCTACTACCAGTGCATTAGCCCCTCATTGTTTGTCCTCGAAACCCTAATGACCCATAGGCCACTACTCTATGATAACACTGACATGGTTCCATGATAAATTAACCTTCTTAGAATGAAAAGCATTTTTGCATGTTTTCCACATATGGCCCATAACCTCTTTGACGCTGTCCTTGAAAAGGTCACAGATGTCTATGGCAATCAAATTGTGTCAAGATGTTAACATTTGAAGATCCCGAGGCAAAAGTTTACAGATGACAAACAAGATGAACAAAGCAACAGACAGAAAGGGTTTGCTCACTAGTATTCTAACTGTTGACGGGCTTTTCACACCCTGGGAAGATTTTACCATCCTTGCCGCTTTCATGGAGAGCAGGAAGTCTGGCGATTTCGAGGTACGTTAGTTCTCTGATCTGTAGAAGATGAAGCTTGAAGTAGACTTTAACAGCTGGTAGGGGTCCATTGGGACCTGTGGAGCACCCTGTTCGACAGGGCTCGCTAGGTCCGCAGATGTTTTCTAAGGAAGTGAGAAAGTTGTTAGGGCATTGGAATTTTGTTGACGACGAATACATAACATCCATTGTTTGTTTTTTATGTCATAGGATGAACATACAAAGTCAGGCAAGGGTGCACCTGGATACTGTACCTCTCATTAACTGCAACTCTCCAGGCCATGGAAAGGGCAATGCTCGTGGGCCTGACTGTGATATGAAGGACTCCCCTACTTAATTGATGGAAATTAACAGAGGTCATAGGTGCAAATTACCTACCCTCATTGTAGCAACAGATAATATAAGTGGCCCCAGGTTAACCATTCCTAACCAAGTAGGGGCCCCACACACACACAATATGTAGCTTTTGTAGGTAAAACAGTCATGTATATAGTGAGGAATTATGAGCAAGTATGAGCCATCCACATCCTAACGTGAGACAGTCATGACCTCAGTTGACCTGGGCCCTTGTCCAAAGCGGATAGGGATCATCTAATCCGATATGGCCAACCTAATATCTTTCTTACCCAATCTGGCACGATGCTAACTGTCCCCTCAGGTAACAGAATGCTCTCTGTAGCAGTGTTTCTTTGTAGTTTCTGAAACCCAACATTGTAACATGATGGTCACCTACTAGACTCCTGTATGCAGAGCTGCCCCTGTAAAGTAAACAAAATCCAGAGTGGTATCAGTTGACGCTTTGCCAGGAAACAGTCTGGTTTGATCCCAGCACACCAGAACTATTTCTTCTAAGTGGCTGCACTTGTCAATTCTTTTTAAAAAGGTATACTTCCCCAGCGAGGACCGACCCTATCCAGGGCCAGCACGGGATGTAGACCTGATCATGCACCTAATGTCAGCTGCCAATCCCTCACCAGATACATGGAATGAGGCATGCCTCTTCGGTGGTACCTTCATGTTGGGGTTGGGTATTCGCACGCCGACAGCACTTGTCAAAGGGCCTACCCCTTGTTTGTTTGAAGCTCCATCCCTTGGCTGGGCACCACGAGAAGGCAACATTACCATTTTTTTTCTTTGGGTATTACCCGACCGGTAATCGAACCCGTCTCTCCTGGGTGGAAGGCCGATGCCTCAACTGTGCCAACCACTCGGTCAGTTGCAACGGCCATTTCTTACTTATTCCACTGTAAGTGCAGTGATTTGCTTTTGAGTTTCTGGGGTACATTACCCAATATTTGCAACAAGCTCATCTCATCGATCGCTGTGACAATCACGCTGAATGACCTTCCGCCTCCTCCGTTTCAAAATTGGTTTGGATCCCGGAGTAAACTGATTGCCTATTGGAGGAGACGTGAACTAACGGTCCAGCGAGTTGGGATTGGTTACACCCCTGCCCTTGATATCACATCCTATCATCATATATAATCTTGCTTGGGCTTCCCCGAACCTGTCAATCAAATCACATTACTCCAAATTCCGACACTCCCAAAGTGTCGAGGAAGACATAGGGTTATATCAATGGCTTAATCTACCTAATAGTTTTCCTTACCATGAATCATCAGTGACTGTCTCACATGAGACTTGTATTCAGACCTCGCATGTGACCTCTTCCTTGGGGACACCTTGAAAACCGTTTGTGGATAATCGTGAGAGTCTTCTTTGTTTCATACTTCTGCTTGGAGTTCCTCTAAGCTGAGATCTGACAGCCAACTGTCATCTGTAGCTGCTTGCTCACTGCATGTAAAGCAGTGCCGTTGATCACATTTCAACATCAGACAATTCATCAAATCATAATCACATTTCCCATCTCACCAAAGTGCTACATGAGCCCAGTCCAACTGTTTTGGCTATAGTCGATCTACTGCCTATCGGTGTGCACTAATTACAAGAATGTATCACTCTCAGGGTTGTCAACAGACTTTTAGATCCGGTATTTTGACAGTGATTGCACATCCTGGTGGAGGGAAATAAGGGGAAGGGGGCATCCCCTGAGAATTTTTCAAATACCGTAGTGCTACAAGCAATGGTGGCTGAGATACCTTTTGAGAGGAGATTTTGAGAGCCGGGTGGCACCGCCCAGTGCCGCCCGGCATGGTGCAACCCCGTTCACTCTTACACTGCTTTCACTGCAGAAAGGACCCGGTAAGGTGCTACCGGATAACCTGGTCATGCCTCCATGAGTTGTGAACGTTCAAGTTCTGGTTTGTGTTTTAATCACCACACTTTCGTGTTTGTTTTTTTTAACATTACATAATGCCTAGTTCCCTAGCAACTCCCTTACTTTCCACAGTTTGGTCAAAGTTTTTCTTTGTACTCAAAGACGCCCGCCTCACCGCTGGTTTGTCATATTCCTCTGTCTCTCCATGAAGTCTGACATAAGTTTCTGAAACAAGAGATGGGAGGGTATTGATGGTGCTAAGGAATCCTGTAAAGTAGGCCTATTCTAGGGCTTTTTGTAGATTATGGCTTGCTTCATGATTTTAGTGATGGACAAGTTCTTTACAGGAGAACAGACTCATAATAACATGTAACAAGGTAACCAATAGACAGTACCCCCCGCCACCACCGTGCTAATGACACAGTAGCACCTGTTCACTTGCAGGTTCAAGGATACCTTAGATGACCTGGACATCAAATCCCGGATGACCCATTTACATGCAATTGCCTCAATTATGAGCTAACAACTTGGATGATCATTCAATCTAACCTGTAGAAGAAGCAACTTGGCCTTTCAAACGAATCAACCCAAACTAATTCTAGATTAAATTTGACCTTAACTTCCTAAAACACCATCATATGAATCATCAGTCAACAATTGACCTAATACAGCCAAGTACCAACTCTTCATGATTATTCAAACTATTCTGCTAGAAAAAGTAGCCCCACAAATGGTAACAAAAGACTGACATTGACCACGAGAGACCAAATCACCCCCAAACATTGGTCAATGATAATTCAGACTAGACCTACTTTCATCATCATACCATCTATTTGCGGAAATAGAAAACTGCGTGGATGTTTGTGCAGAATGGCGAAAATCAACCCCTAGATGAACCCAAAGTCCTGAACACCTGATTACACCACTGGTCAGAGGTGACAATGACATAACTACAAAAAAAAAACACCCAATTGAATTGTCGAGTAGATACACACTGTATTATCAGAAAACATTGCTTAATACTGAAGAAGTACCATTATCATAATTGCCCAATCTGTACGCGTAGAATAGCCACACAACTGTTCTGACAATAATGGCAATGACCCTAGATTCTGCGAACACTACATTCTTGACCTCCACATATGTACCATGGTCAAGAGACTACTGATCAAATTTCATAATTACTCGCCGGTATGTAGGAGTAGGAGTCCTTTGACTGTTCTAGCAAAATGGCTGAAATTGACCCTCAGATGACTTTTGATCTCACAGTCCTGAGCACCTCATATTTACCATGTTCTATGAGAATACTGACCAACTTTCATGTCAATCGATTTATACTGTATGAGCAGAAGCCGCTCAAACTTTTGAACAGAATGGCCAAAATTGACCCCAAGATGACCTCAACTGAAATTACCGAACACCAAGTATTGGTCAGTGATATCACGATTAACTGTAATGATCATCCAATTCACAAGTGGGAAAGGAAGCAGTTTGTCAGATGACCTCAAAATAACTATTTGGCTGGAATGGTCCCTCAAGACTTTTCACCTCATATCCTGAACAGTGCGTCCCCGGTAATACTGACCAAATTTCATGATCATCTGAAGTGAATAGAGGGGAACATTTTTACGCAATTCCACTTTTATCCATCACATTATGGCAAGCCAAAAATCCTTGCCCAAGTTCCGCTAAAGTAATCTCGAGGGAAACATGATAAGCTATTGCCAAAATTTGCTTGTGATATATGGGGGGAAACTGCAGAATTCCTGTAAAACAAGTCAATGGAAACATCTACTACAAACCCTTTGATATGACTAGGCAAACCAATGGTGCTGAGCCTGCAAAACCGCCAAATGTTACCAAGACGAATGTACAATTATGTGATGAATGTTCAAGATCATGAGGACTTAATCCCTGGGCGGGTACAGCTAACAGACCATCATATTGACTGAACCTCAGCACCTATGCAACAGAATGTAGGAGATACCAGATTTTGCAGTATCCCATATGTTGGGCCCCCAGGTTCCAAATTCCCAAACACCTCCAATGGCCCTCTACCCGAGGACCGTTACATGCAAGTTTGAAGAAAATCAATTTCAGGTACCATTGTGTGAAATTTCATAAAATGGGCCCTAAATTGTAGGAGGAGATACATTTTGATAATTTTCACACATAATGGCCTATACTGCCCCTTTAATGACCTTTGACCTTGACTTTCACAAGTCAAACGTGGTAAAGAGTCAAGTCAAAGTCAAAAGGTACAGCTGTTAGACCATAATTAGGACCCAATGTCAGCACTGTGCAACAAAATTTGTAAGAGGAGAAGCATTTTGCATAATTCCACATGATGGGCCCTAGACCCACACTGGGCCTTGGGACCTAAATTCCTGGGCACCATGAAGATATGGCAATTGGACAACCATTATGACTAAACATCAGCACTGTGCAACAAAATTTGTAGGTGTTACAAGATCTTGTGGCATTTCATATAATGGGCCCAAGGGCCCAAACTGGGCTTGAGCCCAAACTCCCGAACACCCCTATGGCCCTCTACCCAAGACCATTACATGTAACTTTGAGGAACATCAATTGAATCTTGTGGGAGGAGATGCATTCCAAGTACTATTGTGTGAAATTTCATAAAAGGGACCCTCGGTCCCAAGTGGGACCTTGGACCAAAAATTCTGAACACTCGAAATAACGGGGCTTGTTAGACCCATCATTATGACTGAACATCAGCACTGTGCAACAAAATTTGTAGGTGTTACAAGATCTTGTGGCATTTCATATAATGGGCCCAAGGGCCCAAACTGGGCTTGAGCCCAAACTCCCGAACACCCCTATGGCCCTCTACCAAAGACCATTACATGTAACTTTGAGGAACATCAATTGAATCTTGTGGGAGGAGATGCATTTCAAGTACAATGTGTGAAATTTCATAAAAATGGACCCTCAAACCCAAGTGGGACCTTGGACCAAAATTCCTGAACACCCCGAAGGTACAGTGTTCGACCATCAAGATGACTGAACATCAGCACTGTGCAACAAAATTTGTAGGTGTTACAAGATCTTGTGGCATTTCATATAATGGGCCCAAGGGCCCAAACTGGGCTTGAGCCCAAATTCCTGAACACCCCCTATGGCCCTCTACCAAAGACCATTACATGTAACTTTGAGGAACATCAATTGATCTTCGTGAGAGAGATTGAAGAGGAGATGCATTCCAAGTACTATTGTGTGAAATTTCATAAAAGGGACCCTCGGTCCCAAGTGGGACCTTGGACCAAAATTCCTGAACACCCGAAGGTACGGTGTTGTTAGACCATCCTTATGAACCGAACATCAGCACTGTGGACCTAAATTTGTAGGAGATCCTTTTGAAATTTCACACATAATGGCCTATACTGCCCCTTTAATGACCTTTGACCTTGACTTTCACAAAGTCAAACGTGGTAAATAGTCAAAGTCAAAGTCAAAAGGTACAGCTGTTTGTTAGACATCAGTATGACCCAATGTCAGCACTGTGCAACAAAATTTGTAAGAGGAGAAGCATTTTGCATAATTCCACATGATGGGCCCTAGGACCCACACTGGGCTGGGGACCTAAATTCCTGGGCACCATGAAGATATGGCAATTGGACAACCATTATGACTAAACATCAGCACTGTGCAACAAAATTTGTAGGTGTTACAAGATCTTGTGGCATTTCATATAATGGGCCCAAGGGCCCAAACTGGGCTTGAGCCCAAACTCCCGAACACCCCTATGGCCCTCTACCAAAGACCATTACAAGTTTATCTTGAAGAACATCAATTGAATCTTGTGGGAGGAGATGCATTCCAAGTACTATTGTGTGAAATTTCATAAAAGGGACCCTCGGTCCCAAGTGGGACCTTGGACCAAAATTTCTGAACACTCAAATAACGGCTGTTAGACCCATCATTATGACTGAACATCAGCACTGTGCAACAAAATTTGTAGGTGTTACAAGATCTTGTGGCATTTCATATAATGGGCCCAAGGGCCCAAACTGGGCTTGAGCCCAAACTCCCGAACACCCCTATGGCCCTCTACCCAAGACCATTACATGTAACTTTGAGGAACATCAATTGAATCTTGTGGGAGGAGATGCATTCCAAGTACTATTGTGTGAAATTTCATAAAAGGGACCCTCGGTCCCAAGTGGGACCTTGGACCAAAAATTCTGAACACTCGAAATAACGGGGCTTGTTAGACCCATCATTATGACTGAACATCAGCACTGTGCAACAAAATTTGTAGGTGTTACAAGATCTTGTGGCATTTCATATAATGGGCCCAAGGGCCCAAACTGGGCTTGAGCCCAAACTCCCGAACACCCCTATGGCCCTCTACCAAAGACCATTACATGTAACTTGAAGAACATCAATTGAATCTTGTGGAGGAGATGCATCAAAGCATATTATGTGAAATTTCATAAAAGGGACCCTCGGTCCCAAGTGGGACATTGACCCAAAAATTTCTGAAACACTCCGAAAATAACGGCTGTTAGACCCATCATTATGACTGAACATCAGCACTGTGCAACAAAATTTGAAGGAGATACAGGATTTTGTGGCATTTCATATAATGGGCCCAATGGCCAAAACTGGGCTTGAGCCCAAACTCCCGAACACCCCTATGGCCCTCTACCCAAGACCATTACATGTAACTTTGAGGAACATCAATTGAATCTTGTGGGAGGAGATGCATTCCAAGTACTATTGTGTGAAATTTCATAAAAATGGACCCTCAAACCCAAGTGGGACCTTGGACCAAAATTCCTGAACCACCCCGCAGGTACACAGCTGTTAGACACCAATATGACTGAACATCAGCACTGTGCAACAAAATTTGTAGGTGTTACAAGATCTTGTGGCATTTCATATAATGGGCCCAAGGGCCCAAACTGGGCTTGAGCCCAAATTCCTGAACACCCCCTATGGCCCTCTACCCAAGACCATTACATGTAACTTTGAGGAACATCAATTGAATCTTGTGGGAGGAGATGCATTCCAAGTACTATTGTGTGAAATTTCATAAAAATGGACCCTCAAACCCAAGTGGGACCTTGAAACCAAAATCCTAGAACACCCCGAATGTAAGGCTGTTTAGAAGACCATCATATGACCGAACATCAGCACTGTGGACCTAAATTTGTAGAGGAGCTACATTTTGAAATTTCACCATAATGGCCTAGACTGCCGCCCCTTTAATATGAGCCGCTTTGACCTTCACTTTCACAAAGTCAAACATTTCCCAGGGTCAATAAACATGTGTCCAAGTTTGGGTCTACATCCATCACAGAATGACTGTTGGGGGCCAAAAAGGCAATTGTTAACACATGGATGGATGGATGGATGGATGGATGATGGATGGATGATGGATGGATGATGGATGGATGGATGGATGGATAGATAGATAGATAGATAGATAGATAGTAGATAGATCGATAGATAGAAGATAGATAGATAGATAGATAAGATAGATAGATAGAAGTGACATCAGATTCAATACCTCCAGCTCAGCATAGCTGGTTCGAGCTAAAAATGATCTCATTAATTTCTATGCGGATAGCTTTTGCACTTTTATTTATGAAGATGAAAAATGGCATTTACTGTGCAGAATCTATTGTCAGCTTTTGCATTATTTCCCCCTGTAGGTTATAGATTCCTAAATTCCTTATCAGGTGAGTGTATGAGTGGCCTAGCAGTCAAACCTTCGAGCTCGTCAATCCAGCAGGTTGTGTTGGTCCACCCACGAGTACCCACCCTTGAGCAAGTTTTTTTTTTTTTATTCTTTCAAAATGCGTCTCCTCCACCCAGGTGTATGATGGGAACCTGTGAGGAGCTGAGTAAACTGGCGCCTGATAGAGCCACCTACTCCTGGATTGTCAGAATGCGTACCTGGTTCCAATGAGCAGGGGTAATGTTGTATAGTGCCTGAGCATCTGTTAGCTGGATCTGTGCGCTACATCAGTATTATTATTATCAAATTGAAAAACTCAACACGGGTAACAGGCTCAAACCTTATTCTGAAGGAAATCTGTTCTATGGCTATTGGCCCTCAGGGTGGAAAGGTATACTCCTCTCACGTATGATGACTGTAGGTCCTACTCTAGAACCCTCTTACCTTATCTTCCATGATCTCAGTAAAGCATGCAGAGAAGTTGTGGCTGGTCTGTGGGTAGTTGAAGATGTAGGAGGATCTCTTGGCAATGGCAAAGGAAGTCTTGTCCTTTGACACCTGTGGAGAGAGAACAGAGAGAGCGTGATGTGGTACCGTGTACAGTGAATGAGTATGTACAATGAGGCATTATGTTATGTGGCATGAGAAATCCACAACAAAACATGGTGGGTGGATGGTGGTCACTTTTACTTGTGTATCAGCATATATGAGAGGTCCTTTGCTTCAGGTGTGTTTGCTACAACAGAAGGTGGGAGGCTATCAAGGGTAAAATTAATGTGTCAATTCAAGTCCTATTTCCATGATATTGTTCACCTCAGATTTCGCGAATACAATCTAACTCCAACAAAGGACTTATACTGAGACCGAGACCTTCAGCCTTTTTATTTCAGTCCAAGTTCATTGACATAGCACCTGGAAAACAGAAACAGTGTGCTTTATGTTCCATCTTTGGTTATGTTTCATAACCCAGCAAGATGTTTCATGACTCCCGCTGGGTAAAGACTACCGAGAGAAATGTGCTGATATGTACATAAATGTTGTCAAAGTGAAAGTAGCTTCGTCAATCTATAATAGTAGATTTAATAGGCAAAACTCCACTCTCAATATATTCAGCTTGTGTCCAGGTGCCTGCCTAGGGCCCACGGACTTAGATATTTGATGCTTAGCCACCGTTTCTTTGATATGAACAATCATTTGTTATCTCATCGGTCACGAAGGGTCGGATGAGATATTGTATGAGGAGGCAAATTAGCTCAGTCAGCAGAGCTCCAGACTTGTGATCCGAAGGGCCAGTTCAAATCCCACCAAAGCCAGAGGGCTTTTTCCGTAGTGCCCTTAGACAGGCATATCCCATGTCCTCTCAACTATTTCACCCACAATACCCATGTGTAAAAATGGGGACCTTGTGAGGTGAACACTGGGCTGGTGTCGTATGTGGCTGCACCCTATCGGGAAATCCCCTGGGAGACACAATGAAGTGGCGCACTGAAATTGAGTGCAGGATGAACAAGAACACGGTACTTATGAATATAAGACGAAGGGAAAATATTATCAGGTGTCCATCACTAATGATATGGGTCATACCTGTAATTCTTTGGATCATGTCGGAAAGGGCTATCAAAGCACTATATATTATATTGTAGTCGGTTTGCCATTTCATCTATATTTCCTGTTACTGGTTGCAAGAGACGGTTTGCAATGGTAAACCCTAATGATGGTAAAAAATCATCCAATGATGGATTTCCTATTGGTGGGTACATACTGGTCCAGGTAGATCCAGCATTGAGGTGCACCGGAAAGGTCTGTTTTGTGTGAGTTTTTGTGTTTGTTTTTTCCAACCAATATCCCCACTCTGTAGGTGGCTGACTAGGTATATTTTTGCACATGCGCTGCTGAATGTCCCAAAGCCCATATCTTCCTTCAAATAAGCGGAAACCATCACATTGTGAAATTATGGGGGGAAAGTGTATTTTGATCAACTTTCTATATTACCAATTTTCTTACTATTTATTGAGATCTTGGCTGATCCAGTAAGCTGGATGATCAACTTTTGTAGCAATGTGAAAAGGCCCACTTTTCCTCCCATGCAATCGCCAAATTTTAACCCATATTGTGGATTTCAGGGGAGAAACTTGATCTCTGGCCAAATTGAGGAATTATTGGAAATCTGTTTTCTTTTTCTTCCAGTAGATTCGATTAGAAGAACTGATGTGGTTTCAAAATTTTTATCACAACAGTCCAGTAACAAACGACGTTTCCCAGTGTTTATGCCGAAAATTTTCTAAAATTTGTAAATGTGAATATTTTCGGGGGAAACCAGGTTTTCAACGTATTTTGAAAAATTTTCTATTTAACAACTCGCAAAATAGTAGTCAGTATAAAGCTGAATAGTTTTCATCCATTGATGCCGATGAAACCCTGCTACCCAAGATTGCCCCTCTTGGTCTTATTTGTTCTCCAAATTCTGTTCCATGTTACTACTTTGCATGTGTTGATGCATCGTAAATGGCATATTGCTGGAATAGATCCCTAGTCTACAAACAGCAGAAACATTAAAAAAGTCCTAGCATAACAATGAGCAACTGTCTCAGAGTACCAACGTGTGAGGCGAGTTGTTAAGTTTACTGGAAGATGCATTTATTTAGAATTTGTGTGATATAAAGCCATGTGCACCTATCATGAATCAATCAGTATCATGAACCAATCAGTGCATCTTGTTTGTGCGCTAGGATTCTGTGGATGCCCACTATGAACTGTGTGTACACATGGCCTTATCAAAAAGAAAAACATTCACGAAACTGGAACCGTTTTTACCTCAGACCTTTTGCAAACCAACCTATAATTCAAGTTTCAACAGTTTCCGGCGAGCACAACTGACTGAAACATTTTGTTAAGAAGTTGATGCTCGACAGTTGTGGATAGTTTTAAGTAGTCATGCACGACAGGAAAAAAAATGATATTGTCTTCTGCAAGTCAACCCATTGTCATACTATTGTCTTCTGTGAGTCAACCCATGGTCATACTATTGTCTTCTGTGAGTCAACCCATTGTCATACTATTGTCTTCTGTGAGTCAACCCATGGTCATACTATTGTCTTCTGTGAGTCAACCCATTGTCATACTATTGTCTTCTGTGAGTCAACCCATTGTCATACTATTGTCTTCTGTGAGTCAACCCATGGTCATACTATTGTCTCATGAGTCAATCCATGGTCATACTATTGTCTTCCGTAAGTCAACCCGTGGTCATACTATTGTCTTCCGTGAGTCAACTGATGTTCATACTATATTGTCTTCTGTGAGTCAACCCATTGTCATACTATTGTCTTCTGTGAGTCAACCCATGGTCATACTATTGTCTTTGTGCAGTGTATGTCCTTAAGAGTGACCCCAGTATAAAGTGAGCATACTGATGATATGTACTAGAACAAGTGCAGTTGGGTACTGATGTTACTTGAATTGCAGTGAAATGACGACCAATCATCGAGCATCGAGCAACGACTGTGTGGCATCGTATGCTAATTTTTCTAATGTAACTAACAAGCAGAGGGAACACATTTTGTACATTGCATGCATCAGTCAACTTGACCTATAATCACAGCTTAAGGGAAATGCATGCATGGGTGTATTTTTTCAAGCTTTAATTTGTACAGAACATTCTGTCCATTTAGCCGTCGTTTTGCAAAGTGGAAGGTGTGAGTCAGTATATATTCGAGCATGTAATTTGAGGAGTACTCATTTGAATACATGTTGAATCGAATTTCTGATACCATGAAGCTAGCTCGTAAAATGAATGAATAGTTGTTTGTAAGTCTTTATTGTACAGTGAAAAATCACCTCTAGGTAGGAGTGCATGATATCTCTTATCTGCTTCCATGATACAAAGGATCTCTTTGGCTTCAGCTTCTGGTTCAGGACAGATGAGGTCAGGACTGCAGAGCAGAATTGTGTGAGAGAAAGGTTTAATAGGGCAATGAACAAGAGCGGAATGGATGATTCTTTGCCACGTAGCACACACGCACATACACTCGGAATGAATCTATTGAAGCTTCTATTCGTATTTTAATTATCATGTATGAGAAGTTTACAAGCCAATCCTGATAAAATTAGGTTCAACATGCCCCTCACAAATATTGATGAGATGAGACATATTACCACCCAGCATACACTGCAGCACTCACCAATACCATCAAAATCAGACAAATCATTGCGTTGGTGAAGCTATAAACGTTGAAGACTCATGTTTGAGATTGCAAAGATATCTGGCAATCCTACAATAACTGGCTGGCATCTTGTTGACGTTTGCAGACCTCTCCTATAAATTATAGAGTTCACATGTACTCACCATAAGGAGCATACACAGTGCATAATCCACACATCCACTAATGATTTACAATCCAAAATTCAGCAGAAGAAAACCTCAAATATTTTCCAATAATCGTGACTTTTAAAATTCATACCCGTTTTGTTCGGTGCTTTCCCAAACGACATCTCCTCAAAACATTCAAAAGCATTTTTCTTTTCTTTCCAGGTAGCAGATGAACAGAAGTCTTACAAAGTTATCCTCCTTTGGTGACCAGGTAGAGCGTCTTGTCTTGAGTCTCTTTAGGGCATTGAGGTCCCCCTCGTCAACGGTCTGGTGTGCTGTGTAGGGCAGCGGCTTCACTGCAGGCCTGGGCCTCTTCGCAGCAGAAGAGCCATCGGCCTTCCTTGGTCTCTTCCGCTTCAGGCCCTTCCCTCCCTTGGTGGACTCTCGGTGGTCCTTGAGGACACCTTCTTGACTTGATTGGTACCTGCACGATTTTACCGTCTGTATTCAGTGGGGAATGAGGGTGCTATTGTTATTTATCATTACAAGCAATCATCAAGTATCCAATGCCCTTGGGGTTTGAATGCATGATGGTGCTTTCATAACACAAGCGACTACCATCCAACGAACTAGCTCCCGCTAGTCACCGCTCCCCCCCCCCCTTCCCTCCCCCAGCGGATGGTGCCTGTAAGCACTACATGTCAACATTTTCAAAACGTGGATAGGATACATATTCATATACTACCTGCTATGCCACTTATCCTAATGTCAAATCAAATTTGCTCTCCCTAATATCTCTATTGAGTGCCTTTTCTCCACAATCCCCCGTTCTCAGTCATATCACTTGGACATCTTCAGAACTGTTGGCTGCCATGCTCGTTAATGTTCTTGTTGTTCTCTCAGCAACTTTAGTAATTTATTTCATAACCCTAGCAAATAGGCCGAGACACTCCACTTTGCTCTTCACTGGCATAAACAATGCCAGCGATTGACCATGGTTGCCAATCAGGAATTGAAAAAATGCTACCCTTGAGAGCATGAGTGGCCTAGCGGTCAACCTTCGAGCTCGTAATCCAGAGGTCGTGGGTTCGAGTCCACGTATACCCTTAGCAAGGTATTAATTTCAAACTGCTTCTCTCCACCCAGGTGTATAAATGGGAACCTGTGAGGAGCCTGAGTACAATCGGTGCTGATATAGCAGCCGCATACTCTCCGGGAATGTCGGAGTGCGTACCTGTTCCAATTGAAAAGCGGAGGTAATGTTGTGAAGCGCCTTGATTCACTTGTTCGCTGGATACGTGCGCTATATAAGAACTACATTATTTATTATTATTATTACCCTTCCTTGGCTTTGTTGGATGCAATTTGTGAATGCAATTTACAGCATCAGCAAGCCCCTGGTTCATGTTTAATAGGGTTTAATGCATGCCTTCTCACTGCCTCCAAGGCATTCCAAATGGCATGCAACGGACTGACATGAGAAGCCCTGAATCCGTCGTGGTTCTAGACTTCCAACCATTGATAAGACACTGTATATGCCTTTTTGTAGCTGGGGAGGGCCTTCACTGATAGTCTGAAAAGAATATACTTGCCGTATCTCCCTTCAAGAGCATTTCTTGAAATTCAAATTCTGAATTTGGGTCACTTTTAGGGCCTGTTGCTTACTGCCTTGAGTGTGGGAATCCCATTTCCTGGCAATCTGGGGGGGGGGTCTGCCAGACGGAAAATTTTATCAACCGCTCCACGCCCAGCCGTGGTGGCGCTCCACATTAGATATACCATTGTAACTTGCACTTCCGTAAAATAGTTGAGGAGGCCTGGTTTATCGCCTCTATTTTCCACCTGACTATTCTCAATACATCATTGTCCAGTTGAAGTAGGGCACTGACTGGACTTATGAGTGCTTCCAACATGTATAGGGAAGGGTTGGGGGGCTCCATAACAATGGATGACAACATTCGATTACCCTTGGGAACGCCTCATTGTTCATCAACAAGCCTGATAGCCTCCGACTCTTCACAAGCATCTGCCAATTTTAAACACTTTCAATGCCGGCTGTTTTTCACATTACGTGCCTCCCAGCTTCGCCTATTGTTGGATACAAGCCCTTTTGAAGTCTTTTTTTTCCCCTAATGATTTTGGCGAAGGAGATGCTGTCACGCAAAAAATACACATGATTTGTTCAGAATTGAATTCCCTTCCTTATAACACTGAATGTTGTCCTCATGTATCTATTCCTGTTGAGAAAGGACTGCCCCAAATCCTCCAACACATTGTGGATTGCATTGCCACTTTTACATGAATTTTCAAATGTAACCCCCGTCATGTTGTATACTGTTAGAAAGGTTTTTTGTCGATTCATGTCACTGTGAGTGGTTATACAAAGGGGGCTTCATCAATACATATTATTCATCCTGCTAATAAGCTATGCAACGACTATATCCCCATAGGCATTGAAAGGCATAACCATCAAATCATTTTCATCATTTTTAAGTCATCTGTTCTCACCGTGTTAGGTCAGACAGGCGATGACATGGTGCTACGGAATTCTGTCTAGCACCCAATCGATGCGAAGGTCCTCATCCACACGATGACGTTCTCTTCTCAATATGCTTTGTTTCCCAAGCCACACTATTTAAGTGATGGTACATTAACTAACACATCAATTAGCTCCCTTCTCTTCCCCTCTCCTGATTACTAGTTCAAAATACTTGTTTCCAGTAATGCCACAATTAAGTTACCACTGCAAAACGTACTGCACCATACCTACCTGGATCAAGGCATAAGCCTACCAAGGAACAAAAACAAAAATGATATCACTTGACGATGGATATCGCCCGGGGTCGGTTGCCAACACGCTGGTGCTGTTTTCACCCTCATTGTGCTAGGTTTGGTCTTCGGTAGGGTAAACACCTTTTTTATGTGATGTAGGTAGACCAGTCACCAAGCTCACCAGTCCAGTTTATTCTCAAGTGACTGGAGAAGAATGAAAACAGGTCAGAGCTCATCCAGCTTCTGGTTTTAGGCAGGCAGAGAATGTTTTCTAGTTTTGTGGAGAGTGGGATGGTTTACCTTGCTATCTCACCCCTGCAAAGTATGAAGAGGGTTCTAGTAATTGGGTGGGAATGGCGTAGCAGTTTCAGTTGAAGCTTTGCAAGCAAACATTCCGGGTTCAATTCCAGCAGTCACTGGACGTTTTTTCCTGGGTGAATGTACTAACAGTATAATGGGACAAGGTCTTGGTCTACTTCATGCTCATTTGTTCTGCCGTGATGCAGTGGACTTTCTAGGGTTTACGGGGGTTTGTCACAGGTATTCCCAATAGGTCTCGGCGTCGGGCTGTTAGCAGTCATGTTGGAGTTCACTAACCATCCTTTCAGGGCGGGACGTAGAATGGCCACCTTCTGTCCTTGCCCTTTTTCGTACCTAGGTGAGTCCAGGGAGCAGGTTAGGAATGGTTATTTGAGGCACTATTCGTAAAGATAAGACAAGTTATTGCCGGTCTTCATTTAGGATCATACCGTTCTTGATGAGCTACTTGGCTAACCTGCGATGTGGAATACCAGATCACAAATGAATAATGATTGATATTGAAATCCAAGACCATTACGTTCTAAGTGAAAATTGTAGAGGTGAAGTTAGTGCTCTTTTCGGTGGAGTTCACCTTTCTGAGAAAATATGATCAGTGCAGGGCGATGGCGCTGGAGTATGTTCTATATATAGCCGGAATAAGGAGTGCTCACTTCTCTCTCTATATATGAAGGGCAAAGCTTTTTCAAGCTTGTGTGAGGAGTGCTGTGCTGTTGGTAGTGAAACTTTGGCAGTGAAAGGAGATAGCCTAGACCCGAAAGAATTGATATAGGAATGATCGGATGGGATGCGTGGTGTGGAATCGAAAGAAAGAAAGTCATCCAAAGAACTATGGGATTGTCTAACGTCTAGCTCATATTCACGATTTTGTCCAGAAGGGTACTGAGCTGGTTTCAGTTTCATTGAAAGGATAGATGACAGCAAGTTGTCCAGGGAGATCATGGTGGTTGGTTCACGCAGTAGTGGTAGGCCTCAGAAGACCGCAGTAGTGGTAGGTCTCAGAAGACTGTGATTGAAGTTGTGCAGCTTAAGGAATTGACTATTGGGTTCCCTTCTCTTACCCATGATCACATTGACTCCTATGTAAAAACATTTACAACAAAACAATTAACTTCAAACATATTTTCCCGAACATAGAGACAGCATCATGCTGTCCCCCTGTACTATAGTTTCTTCATGTGTCCCCAATTTGCACTTGGATGTAGAGGGCATTGAGATGGAGCACTATCTACCCACAGACAATTACCATATTCCCGGGGAGTTGACTCTTCAACAATTGACTGGTCCTCCTATTGTTGTAGCACCCGTAACATTGGGGAGCAAATGGTTGGCACAGTGGTTGGCACAGTTGGCTGGTGTGAGGGTCTTCTTCCCCCCGGAGACCGGGGTTCGATTCACGGTTTGGTTCATACCCAGCTTTTAACAGTATCCCTTTGCCTCCCTCGCGGGGGCTTAGCATAAGGGATTGGAGCAGGGACAAACAGGGGTAGGCAATTTGCAAGTTCTGTTCTTGTCATGTGATTACCCCCCCCACATAAGGTACCGTCAAAGTGGGGGCATTGCCTTATTCTAGGCCGCGCATGATTTTGCGCTGAATCGCGCAAAACGCGCAAAAATCACACATTTCAGTCTTTGTGTCGCGCATTTTAGATCCATCGCGCTTTATTGGTGTTTCGTGAATACCCCGAAAAAAAATATCCTGAAAACAAACTACCCAAATCACCAAGAAATGCTGGTGCTAAAGAACCTAATTACACAGCGCATGCCTAGGTAGTCTTCATTTCTCACCTTCCCCTGGGTAGTGGCAGTTCAACAGTTTTTCGATGTCATTTTTAAAAGTTTCACATAAGCGCACGCATATCCGCACATCAATCAGTCACTCCACTGCCAGCCCATGCCCTGTATCGTGTCATTAACATACTTGACTCGCCGCCGACCACACTGCATGCCCATATCAACAATCATGTACCCCGCGGGAATTCTGGTGACGTGAAAAATCAAGTGAACCGACACCGGTAGGACACTATTAATTTTCTCCGTTAATAGTGGTATTGTGCCGTGCACGAGACATGTCTGAAAGATATGCGTGTTAGCGCACGCCTGTTGAATCCTATCACTGTAGTTAGCATCTGAAACTCTCCTCCGTTACGTGACTATAAATACAATCGGTGATGTCCCCGGTGCGTCAAATGTTTTTCCATCGGTCCAGTTTTAAGACGCGAGTTTTTAAAATCCATTCGCATAGACCAGAGTGCTCTGATTAGCCAGAATGCCTAATTTTAGTGACATGGATTGGATCACAGAGCTGGCCTGACCTGCTGTGGTACGTGACTTGTGCTTTATCGGCATATCGCTAATATTTAGCAATCGGCAGTCCCTGATTGATAAAGCATGGGCATGTGCGCTCCTCGTTATGTTATTTGATTTAATCTGAAGCTGCAATCGCTGTTTGGGAAATTCGTGACTGTGTTCGGCGAGTATGGGGAGTCAAGTTGATTTTTTTTCACATTCCAATTTTGAAATATTTTCCAAAATATCGTCAGAAGTTATGTGACTTTAAAAATGATCTTTGAAGAATCGATTGTTTTTTTTAAATGCAACTTCCATATTGTATTTGTTACTTAAAGATGAAATTACATTTTTCGCGAATTTTTGGCAAGCACTAATTGCGCTTCTTCCTTTCTCGCATAAGCATTGCGTTTTGGTCATGTGTTTAGTGTTAAATATGTACTCTTGTATTCCTAGATGCAAACCGATCGCTATTTCCGCGATCGATATTTTCATTGACAGGACTTACGAAAAGGTGATGAAGTCAAAGCCGCAGGCAACCCTTGCCTGTCACCAGGTATCCAGCCTCTGCTCCGGCTTCATTTGGGGACCCATGCAGTGGAGCATCAACTGCTTCGTGATGTAGTTCTCTCGCACTGGTTTGCCAACACTGCCTCGCATTATTCCTACATTACATGTAGAAAACAATCAAACTCGATGATCATCGTATAAATGACAGTGTAGCATTAGGGAACGTTGCATGTGCTCCTTGCTAGGGGGATACGTACACGTTACAAAAACCATTACCTATTGAGATGTTCAAAATGATAGATGGACTTCACATCATTCCATATCTTTGAAGATGATCTTGTATATACAAACCTGTGGATTGTGTACACTCATATACTGTGTGAATAACGAAACACAGTTTAAACCCATGCCTTACTACCTAATGTAGTGTTCAGGCTAGTGAACTTGATATCATTCCATCATCTCGGGACAACTTTTGAGGTGGTAGCATTCGAACCTGCTGTGTATGTACACTCCAATGTGCTGTGAGGACCATGTAGTACCCTACCTAATCAAAAATCTCTGGACAGTTTTCAAGGTGGTCAGTGTTTGAACCAGCGGTGTTTGTACACTCCAAAGTTACCATGCAGCTACTTACCTAATGGGGTGTTCATGCTGATAAACTTGATAACATTCCAATTTCTCCAGACAGTTTTTAAGGTGGCTGGTGTTTAAACCTGCTGTGTATGTAGATTCCATTACCGTGCAGCTACTTTGCCCTGTGGGGTGTTCAGGCTGGTTAATTTGATATCATTCAAATATCTCTGGACAGTTTTGAAGATGGTCACTGTATAAACCTGCTATGTATGTAGGATTCCAAAGTTACAGTGCACCAGCTTATCTAATGGGGTGTTAAGGCTGATAGAGTTGATAACATTCCAATATCTCCAGACAGTTTTTAAGATGGTGTTCAAACCTGCTGTGTATGTATTCCACACTCTTGTTTTGTTGTTGGAAGGACCACACATGCAGTAACCACGCAGTGGTTACTGACCAAGTGGGGTGTTCAGGTGATTGTAGATGTGACATATGTCCAGTACCTCTGGACAGCCTTGAAGGTGGTGAATTCATACTCTTGCTTTGGATATTTCTTATCAGAGATGCACATGTAGCCACCCTCAGAGCGGGTTGTCCCAGAGGATGGCTTTGCCTGTCAGGTAAACCACCGCCGCAGTAAAATAAACAACAGAACAATAATATCACCAGCTACGCCAGGGGTGAATAAGAATATTAGATGGAATGCTCTATATAACTGATGCAAATGTAGGTTCTCTACTCCTCCACAATGCACCACATGCATTCATTCTTTGTACAATGTCTGCATTGTTATATTTAGAGATGAAGCAAACCAATATTCAGGACTATCCCCGACAAAAAAAAAAAAATTAAAAAAACATTGAGCATCCTACCACATTTACTCACCATTTATTTCAGTCTTGTACTCGCCATGTTTAGAAATGAATCAAACCCATATGCACCACTATGATTCTAACACTAATATTCCACATCCTACCACATTCACACCTATCACATAACAGTATTTTAACACCAATATCCACACCTTGCCACATTAACTCACCATGTTTGTGTCCTGTGCATTCTCATTTTTAGGGGGATTCAACTCAATCGGTATTACACTTATTATACATGAATATCCCTCAGCTAAACACATTAACATGCCATGCATGTCTGTGTCTTGTGTATTTGGGTTTAGAAGAGATCCAAACCCACCCTGTACCTATATTCTCACCAGTGTTTCCTCTAAGCCCATATGACGCTATTTTGACGCACTGGCCTGCCAATTTGACCCATTGACATTCTGGGAAAATATATAAAAAAGGGTTTTAATGAAATACCAAAATTACCTGCTCTGAACATTGGCAGAATTTTGCAAGGAGTTGTGAACTGACTGAAACTAATTACACTGCAGGTGATGCCTATTGCCTATGGTTTTGTGCCTTAAATACTTCACTGGGATTCCTCCACAAGCTGTACAGTTCAGACAATGAGTCAAAGCTCCAAAATTTCTGTATTTTGACTCGGTGAGAAAATTCTTAGAGGAAACACTGATTCTCACACCAGTATTCCACACCTTATTACACTCACAATGTTTGTGTCTTGTGTATTATTAGGTTCAGAATTGATCCCAACCCACCATGTACCAGTATTCTCATGCTAATATCCTTCACCTTATCACATTAACTTACTGTTATTTTCTCCTGTGCATTATTAGGTTAAGGACTGAATCAAACCTACCATGCACCAGTATTCTCACAACCATATCCCACACTCCACACATCAACTAACCCAATCTTTGTCTTGTGTATTATATATTAGGTTTAGAATTGATCCCAACCTAACCATGCACCAGTATTCTCACAACCATATCCCACACTCCACACATTAACTAATCGTAACTTTGTCTTGTATATTATATATTAGGTTCAGAATTAATCCCAGCCTACCATGCACCAGTATTCTCACAACCATATCCCACACTCCACACATTAACTAACCGTAACTTTGTCTTGTATACTATATATTAGGTTTAGGATTGATCCCAACCCACCATGCACCAGTATTCTCACAACCATATCCCACACTCCACACATTAACTAACCGTAACTTTGTCTTGTATACTATATATTAGTTTAGGATTGATCCCAACCTACCATGCACCAGTATTCTCACAACCATATCCCACACTCCACACATCAACTAACCCAATCTTTGTCTTGTGTATTATATATTAGGTTTAGGATTGATCCCAACCCACCATGCACCAGTATTCTCACAACCATAACCCACACATGACTATTTTCCTCTTGATGTGTGTTTGCTAACTCACCAATTCCTTGGTCTTGTGCATCACAGTAGTGAACCAAACAAGGCCCAGTTTACTGAGGATGTTGAGGTGCCACTGTACTTTACTGATGAGGCTCCTCTTATATTGTATTCTGGCCCGTATCTTCTTGGGCAGTCTACTGATTGGCCAGTACCTCTTGATAGGATCATCCAAAAACTCTGACGGTCTATCCCCTGAAAGAGAAAGACAATGGTTAGACCTGAGTGAGTTGTCTATTGAATGTTCTTCTCCACAAACCATAGAACCATTTCGGTAGCTGTGATAACATTCAGTGGTTGAGAGTAGGAAAGGGACAAATTAGCTTCATTTTTATTTATTTTTTCATTTTTTTTCATTTAAAAAATAATAATATTACACTTTTCAAATAGCACACTTAACACCAAAATCACTTTACGGATTGTAAGCAATTTGCCGAATCTGTACTAGATAGAGGATAGGGATGCACTCACTACTTTTAACATGTCCCCTCACTACAATCCTAGACAGGATAGATGGGGCAAATATGATTCCAACACATATTGGGAAAGAGCCAAAGCATGTGTGATCTCTCAACAATGGTAAGGTGGGAGTGGGGGGGGGGGGGGAAGTGATTTGTCCCATTTAATTTTGTACAGTATTGTCTGAGGCCTGTACAAAGGTATATAGAGACATACAGAATCCCGAATAGTTTGGGCACTGTGAGGGCACATCTTCATAATAGGATATAGTCGTTGTGTCAGAAACATACATCCATGGAAAAGTCTATGACTGCATAGACTCCACTGAGTCTTTCCGCGGTCAGGATGTTGACAAATGAACTTGATCGAGTCTGTGAGAATGTCTAAAGAAATTGCGAAAAACTATACAAGCACTTGATATTATCATATTGGCTTCTGACTCAGCGAGTGCACACTAAAGCACACCAACATTGGTGGCACTACTGCCAAAGCTCCAAGGAGTGTGCATAGGGGAAAGGCCTACCGTGGATTTGTGGTAAGAGCAACACTAATCAGAGCAACCACCAACTACTGTCATATGACCATCAGGCTTGATGCAATCCATTGCTGGTTCTGTGTTTGTATAGTGCATGTGGTCCCCTGTCCTGGATGCATGCAAACCATTACACAAACTGAAAGAAAGCACACCCACCAATTTGAACTTGATTCTGAAGGGCTGATGACTTGGCCTGATTATAGGTACTGACGAAACTAACCCCCGATTCTTACTAAAAATAAATAGCACTCGTGTACTCATCATGGAAGAGACCATAACAATTCGAAGCAATGGTACCAGACTCATCGACATTATAAAAGTTTGGTTTATAGTCTCCTATCATGGCAGTCTCTCCTGACATGGCTAGCCACTGAATACTTTTTATATCATTTCTCTATATTCCCATGTTTTGTGAGCATGTCCCGCTGTGCAAAGACCGTTATAGGCATCCTGGTCAGAATGTCGCCAAGCATGAACCACCCGTGGAGGGCGTCATGGCGGGGTAAGCGGCTCCACAAGTCGCCTCCAGTCTCGGCAGTCGTTGTACACCTTGGGGGGACCAAAGTCATGACGCTTGTGTTTGGCCCGGTCTTTCTTTCCCTTCTGCTTCTTCTTAGAAATATGGCTCTCTGTGGAGTTTTGGAGAAACACAGTACCAGTGATTATAGAAAAAACTATTGTGGAACTTTCACAGTAATTAAACGTCCAAGACTCCGAACTCAGCAACCAGATCGTTAGTCAATGCTCCTGAAGCTTGATAGTCACATGACTTAGCAACAGGAGCTGGCCTCATAGGACTTCAATTAGCTGCAACCCCTAGCAACAACAGTTCCAAGACAGGGAGCTGGCCAATCAACCAATCGAAATCCAGTATCCAAAACAACAGATAGGCGCATTCGGTAGGTCCACCTGTGTTGAGCATGTTATGCTGATTACAACATGTTTTTAAAAAAAGTTCTTTAATCACTAGTATGGAAATTCTTAACCACGCGGCTCATTTTCCCCTATATTGACATAATTTAGATGAAGTCAGGGTGCTAACACAGAAAGATTTTTCTGCTCAAGAGAATCCCTACAAAAGGCAAGCAATTCCATGTTATAGTTCAATAATCATCATACCAGATGTATTCAGTTACGCAGCCTAACCATATGAATCATATAATACCAAACAGAATACCTAATAGGACATCATCTAAGTAGTATTCCTTTGTAAACAATTATTCCTTTTTACAACTTGTAAGATCATTGTCTTGGTTCATTTGTCCCTTGTTTCAAAAGTAAATGCTTCGCATTGATTTGTTTCATTTTTGGAGTTTTTCCGCTGCCCTTCCCCCATGTCGAAAGGTATTTGACGAAGTAGGCTTGTGCCTTATTTTTGAAGGGAGACATCAGCTACGAGAAATACATTAGGTCAGGTTTATCTCTTTTTTGGACTCCATGATCCCTTTACCGAACACTATTCTAGTACTCCTGGCTCATAAGAGGCCTGAGTTGAAAAATTGGCTCATTACCAACTTTTAAATTAACACTGCCACTCGTATGTGCTGGTTCATTGCTGGTATCTTCAGCAGCCTTGTTGTTTCTTCGTCTCCATCAACAGTCTTAGTGTCCCAAGACCCTGCTCCTTCACACCAACATCTGCAGAGATACCAGCCTCAACTTCCATTTCCTCTCCCTGATCATCTGCTGGAATTCGCCATGATCCCAACTGCATCTGACCTCTTGGCACCCCCTCCACAGACAGATTCTTGTCTCCTCCACCCTCATTGTCATCTCCATGGCTATACTTTACACTCCTCTCATCTGTACCATCTTGAGTGGTACCATATCATTGCCTCCTCCACTCCCATTGCCTGCTGCCATCAGCTCTCTAATGATCGGATCACCTGTGTCGTTTCCTATGGAAGATGTGGCACCGTCCGATGGAGCGACGATGGATACAGCACCGTCACTACTAGATCCTGTGACTGCCACCTCATCAACCTTGCCAACATCTCCTTGCCCACCATGAGCTTCCTCCACCATGATCTCCTCCTCTATTCTCTCCCATCCTCTCCTCCACAACAAGCTGCATTGCTCCATCAATGGTCTGGACACCAGCCATTTCCAATGGCTCATTCCCAGCACCTTGGGTTACCCTCTCCCAGAACATCTTGTACCACCGATCTGTCTCTTGATTATTGTCCATCTCTGATTCTTGGACTCCTGATTCACTGGTTTCACCGGGCCCAGGGGTACCATCAGCAGTTTCGCTCACTGTGTCCTCTGGTTGACCATCATAACTACATAGTCATCACCCTGGCATCAGTCATCATACTGTCATCGACTGATACCTTTGTCTATGAAAGAAAACAGGGAAGACATGGTCCAGAAATAGTGAAGCAATACATCTACTGAACACAATCCTACCTACATATTATCAGGTGAGAGAATGATTCATGACAATTGTGTAGCCGTGTTTAGAATAAATCACCATCTACCAAAATAGAAGAACAACTGCCTGCATAAACCACTAAGTACTGAGGTTATCGAGAGCTAAACACAAATCACAAAACAATTCAGGAAAACTCTAATTGAATAAGTTTTTGAACTTGTAATTCAAACAGTCACAGGAGGAGAGAAATGAATTGGGACAGTTTCACTATGTTCATTGTAGCGGGGAAAGAGATGTCCTCAATCACAAGAAAAATGACCTAACGTAAGGCCTTGCCAAATGAGCATGATGCTTGTAAGACAACACAGGCCAGAAAGAGAGATCAATCCCAACAAATGATAGGAGGTAGAAGCCAGGTCATGACAGGTCTGCACCAGATGCATATGCAACACTGGACGGGCTAAATAGTTTGATTTTCATGATATGTATGTTAACCCATGGATCAACATGTTCTATGTATGTCTCTCCAGCCCCCCAACCCCCCCCCCACCCCCAACACGACACACACTTTTATACTCCTCTCCATGTTCTGAAATGAAACAAATCATATTGTTTTACTCAGCTAATGACACAGAACAGCACCAACCTGGCGAATTTGTCCAATCAGTGCCTATGGATGAATGACGGATACTTAACACATGTTTGTTACACGAGTCCATGATCTGATGAACAAGCTATTAAAAAAAAAAATTAGTCTGTAGCTCTGACAAAGTTTATCTAATTATAAAGCTATTTGCCTGGCAAAATGAGGCTGATGGGGTGGCCATTCCTGATAGTTACTGGACTGCAGGATCCAACAGTCACATAGCCTGCAACACGCAACTTCACGGATGGAAGCGACTCTCTGTGCTGCATCAATGGCTCATACACAACATACCAGAGATACATGTGCAATGATCGCAGCCGAGGCATCTTGGGAAGGTATCCATTGATACCTCTGGCAACCGGCCACTTCTGCAAAAAAACAAAAAAAAATAGACAGGTATAGATCGAATTCATCAACAAACCAACATGCACATATTATATAGTTTGTTTAGCTGCAACAGTAATGCACCCATAATGTTATACAATCACCAGCCCTAGTATTACTGCTTACAAGTCATGGTTGCCTCGGTCGCATGCATAATGATGAATACTCTATTCACACCAGTGTCCACCCAATACAATGCAGTGATACTGGGTCACACACTATTTCATTGGGATTCCCCACTGGATTCGAAACCAGAAAGCCAAAAGGCTTAGTGTTTCTTGACTCTTTCTGACAACCTATAGCCCGACACAAGGACCAATGGGAGTTTGCACCAGCTCACTATGGGCAACATAATATCTGACAAGTATCCAATTTTCCACACACTAGGGTTCCAGTACTCTGATGAGAAAGCTACACACTAAATTTCAAGGTTTTCAGACTTTGACCTATGTGACCTCAGATGACCTCTGACCTGACCCCAAAACAATAGGGCTCATTTACTCATCATGGGGAACACACATACCAGTATGGGATCCATCCATTCATGTGAAGTCGAGTTATCCATTTTTACAATCCAAAATTCATTCATCACACCTGACTATAACAAAAACAATAGGGTTCATGTACTCACCAAAAGAAAGCTACACACCAAATTTCAACCACTCAAACCAACATTCTGGACTTACCGTCTTACAAGGTTCTCATACTTTGACCTCTGGTGACCTCATATGAAACCTCTGACCTGACCCCAAAACAATAGGGCTCATTTACTCATCATGGGGAACACACATACCAAAGTATGAGCTACCAAAATTGCAAAATATCAACTTTTCCTGAATTTACTATTTCCGACCTAAACCATGTAGTCCATGGGCATGGACTAGGTACATGGACTAGGTACATGGACTAGGTACATGGACTGGGTACATGGACTAGGTACATGGACTAGGTAAATGGACTGGGTACATGGGCTAGGTACATGGACTAGGTACATGGACTCGGTACATGGACTCGGTACATGGACTAGGTACATAGACTAGGTACATTAGACTAGGTACATGGACTAAGTACATGGACTAGGTACATGGACTAGGTAAATGGACTGGGTACATGGACTAGGTACATGGACTAGGGATGATACGGTATGCAGCAGGACTGTAGTTCACTCACCCGGTGATTTTTCTTTGTGGACCCCTCCATAGACATGTCTGACTCTTTTCTGCTCTCATCTTGTACAGATTTCTGTACTCCTTTCTCTGCTTCCTTTTCTTTCACTTCTTCTTTTTCCTTCTGTGCTCTTTTCGTCTTTCTCTTTTTCTCTCGCTCCTCCCTTCTCTTCATTCTCCTCTTTTTTCTCAGGTGAGGGACAGAAGAGCAGAGGGGCCTCCTGTAACTGCTTCAACTCGGTCTCTTTCTGTGGAGATAATTGAAGAGCAGTATTCTGCATGATTCCTTGCCTTAATAATAATAATACATGTGACTTATATAGCGCCTTACAAAAAACAATCTCAAAGCGCTTAACAGTAGAGTAGATTAACAGAAACAATTTACAAATAGATGTGTCTTCAAGGGTAAGTTTGTAAGAGTTTCAGTGATGTTTCACTTCGGATGCTCATCGGAAGTTTGTTCCAAATGGCTGGCGCTGAGCAGAGAAAG
The DNA here is from genome assembly GCA_026419785.1 of Sclerodactyla briareus. Taxonomy (NCBI): domain Eukaryota; kingdom Metazoa; phylum Echinodermata; class Holothuroidea; order Dendrochirotida; family Sclerodactylidae; genus Sclerodactyla; species Sclerodactyla briareus. The sequence goes on along the minus strand of JAODTK010002843.1, from coordinate 121,715 downwards.
AACGATCACCATAATGTGCTTTTCGTGATGATGGTGGGTGACAAAGCAAACACTGGGTATAAGAACGGAGGGAACGAGAAGGGCGGGTACTGTGATATCAGTCTGGATATAGATGGGAGCCATTTCATGAAGAGCTTTATATGTTAGGAGAGTGATTTTGTAGATTATTCGTTCCTGAATAGGTAGCCAGTGAAGTTGCTGAGAATCGGCTTTATTTGAGATGTTTGCTACAGCGGGACACCATCCTAGCTGCAGAGTTCTTTATCCCTTGGAGCTTTTGGATTTCTGTTGCAGGAAGACCATACAACAGACTGTTAAAATAGTCCAGACGCGTACACGAAGGCAATGGTCCCACAGGCTCAGTTGATCCGGTGTCCAAGGTATTTGCGGAGACGGCCGATTCTGTACAGAGCATAGGAGGCAGCGTGGACAAATTTCTTAACATGGTCATTCATGTCCAGGTCCCAATCAAAGACGATGCCAAGATTGGCAGCCGTGTTAGAGATGCTAACCATAGCATCGCCAATAGAGATGTTGGGTGTGGTAGGCGTTCTCATTGGACCGGAGGAGATGAAGACACTTCAGTTTTTCGAGTCATCGCATTAGCCTGTTCTTAATCACCATGCTTTGACATCACGTATACACAGTTCTATATTGCCGTCTCTTCCTGACTTTTTGTCTCGATCAGTGTAGTACATTGAGTGTCGTCAAGCATATTCATTGTATCAATCCGTGTGCTGAGATCATGTCACCCAGAGAGCGGGTGTACAGAGTGAAGAGCTGTGGGCACAAAACGGACCCCTAGGAATGCCCACATCAAGCAGAAGGTCGTCAGATAGAAACGTTCTGATGTTTCATAAGTTCACCCTCTGGAGCCGATTCTGCAGGTAACTGGTGAACCATTGTTGAGCATGCCCTGTGATACCATAAGCGTTCATGTAGACGTTCGATGAGAATCTAATGATTGTGGTATCAAACGCTGCAGAATAATCAAGGAGAATCAGAACGGCATCCTTGACAGATTCAGAATATGCTACCCTTGGAGGTTCTCTAATCTGTTTTGTGGCTGTCTCGAAGAAAATTTGAGCACATTTCTCCATGTCTCAATAAATATTAATCAAACACAGAAAGTATTGGCCTATAGTATATTTCCCATATCCAACTGAAGTCATTACATAAATGAATTTGCAGTTGTTGAGGTTAGATGGTTTGAAAAAATGGGATGATTTTCAAGCATGACCACATATATTTTACTATACTAATTATTGATAACCACAACAATCAGAAAGCCAGAAGGCTTAGTGAATCCTTGACTGCATCCTGACCTGATCAAGATAAACATTGACGACTTCACATGTTTACAGATTTTTATAATTTGACCTTTGATCTGACCCCAAAACGATAGGGTTCATGTGCTCATAGAGGGAAACCAATGTACCTAGTGAGAGCTAGATCCATCCAGGTGGGGTGGTGTCACCGTTGAAGACCACATTTCTAGACTTACCACCGTGTTCACAAGGTTTCCAGACATTGACCTCTGTTGACCTTTGACCTGACCCCAGACCAATAGGTTCATGTGGTTCATGGGGACCATGCACATACCAAGTATGAGCCTGATCCATCCAGGTGGGGGGTCAGTGTACCCTGTTCAAAGCCAAAAAAATGGCCAGAATATTCATTTTTCATCGAAAATGACCCCCAATCTACGCCACAAACAATATGATCTTGCACTCTCCATAAAAAAAAGCGTCACGACGAACCAATTTCAGCTTGATTTTCACTAAGCATTCTGGACTTATTGTGTTCACATGATTTCCAGACTCTGACCCCTGTTGACCTCAGATTACTGTTTAAAACATTGGTTCATGTACTCATATTGGGAACCCCATACAAGTTGATTATTGTGTTCACAACTGGCATCACTCATACAACACCTCACACACACTGTCATGACTGCATCGATTCCTCTGACATCGTCACGGAATCAAAACAAGGAACCACATACTTAATATTACTCCCCCAACCAGTTTTAAGAAGCAACTGCAATATCATAATGAACTCCTCATTGTTTATCAATAATATCATCTAGCCCTACCATTCATAAGTTATCGAGTAATTGGCTGAGCACTTTAGGGAAAAAATACAGGTGCCAAGGTTCTCTTGTTGCACTTTAAGACTGATGATACGTCATCGTAGAGAATTGAAACCCCTACGATGACCATACCTTTAATTCTGTGGATAATTCTGTCTGAATGCACACCTACATTAGACCCCAGTCATCAAGCCCATCTGAATGCATCCCTACATTAGACCCCCCGTCAATCTAAGCCCAGTCGAATCATTCACCTACATTCGACCCCAGTCATACTAATCCCATCTGAATGCCATCACCTAGCATTAACCCCTCTACATAATCCCATCTGAATGCATCCCTACATTAGACCCCAGTCATACATAATCCCAGTCTGAATGCATCACCTACATTAGACCCCAGTCATACTAACCAGTCTGCATGCATCACTACATTAGACCCCCAGTCCTGCATAATCCTGGTATAACCCTAATGAACCCCAAAGTCACCCAAAGTCGTGCATAGAATTGTGGATAATGCCAGCCCAGATGTGCACCACTCAATAAGCCAGATTAATGAGATGATAAGGATCTTGTGACAAAGGTCATTAGGGAACAATGGCGTTTGAACGTTGAACATACATTGTACGAACATCTTTCGAAACTCCCCTGCTGGATTACACATCCTGCCAACCCAAAAACTTTACCTTTACGATTTACTCCCATACTTATCAACAATAGCAAAAAAAAATCCCTGAAAAAAAAAAAAACAATTGGGGTGAATTGTTCATTTCAAAAGAGTTGTGACAGTTCAAAATAATGTAACATATTTCTGGCTGATGCATGCCAATTGCTCAACTAAAGTCGCACTTTGAATCGACTTCACAATTTGAAGTTTTGTTTTCCGCTAATTTCAGAGAATTGAAATTTATTTCACCCATGAAGCTGACTGTCAAGTCAACAATTATTCATGGGAATGAAATAACAAACCTTTATGGTGTGATAAATACTTGCCACCTGGCTTGTATGAATAAGAAGTTCTTTTAACCTCTGTTTTTAAACTTATTTGGAAATCGTCAATGTGCAACCTCCTGCCAATAATGTATGCCACATGTGTACCACCTAAATTAGCCCAGGCCATGCATGATCAGTGGATAATTGGTCTCATTTGGCCAATAGATCAAACCATCTAATCTACCACCCCATATATACTGCATCCCTTCACACCCAGACAAACCCTTAATCCCTTCTCTTGTGACGCCTTGAACTTCTCGTGCCGGTCCATCAATCCTTGTCCACCCCCCTCACTGGACTTGTCTGAATTTCTGCTGCTGAACTGCTGACTGGAAAAGTGCTTCATCTTGATGACCCATCATATGTGGGCATAAAAATCCTTGAACCTTGAACAAAATACTTTAAATTACACAGTGAAATGATTAGGAGTAATGGTAATAGGAGTTGGTAAATGGTAAATTATTGTAACATTTGTTTGAACCACTACCACACAATCACTCCTGGTCGTCTTTAAGCATGTTCGAAACACTGCTTCTGCACGACTTGTCACTAAAACCAAAACGACATGACCCATCACAACCCCATTCTTAGAGATTTAAACCTTGTTACCAGACAGTATCGTCTTCAGTAGCAGAGAAAGTGTCGTCATTCAAGTTAACCGGGTGGCAAGGGCTCTTAATGACAAAATAGCCCCCTGTACAAAATTCTCATGGTGATAGGGGGTGTTTAGTTGCAGTCTCTACTAAGTTGTGGAATCCCTTCCACAGCACAATCCTCTCCACTAGTCGACAACTCCTTGGAAGTAGAGTTAAAACATATTTATATAGTATTCCTATATGTTGTTTCTTGTTGTGCCATAGTGTAAAGCACCTTAGAGCAGTCCTTGACTGATTAGTGCGCTATATAAATTGTGTATATATTATTATATTATAATATCATTAGATAGTGGGAATGTAAGAGAAGGAAATGATAGGATAGTGGATAAGAGGTAATCGGACCACCAGTGGAAAATAGTAAGAACGTCTTCATCCAGGTTTTTGTATTTTTGTTTCGTGCAGACTTAAAATGAAAATTTGAAAGTTATTATTTACTGAAAGTGGGCCCCAACCCCATAAAACATAGGGTTCTTGTACTTCTCTAATCTCGTCCTCTGTAATACAATGAGGGCTTGTTTGCCCTATACTCTCTGCCTATTCTCACTGTGAAGTAAATGGTACCTGAGTCTCTATGTGTACAAATGACCCGTAACTTTAGCAAAACCTGACATGTTCCAAACAAAGTTGGGAAAAATATCCACCACCGGCTCATCCTCAGAGAGCTGCACATAAAACTCTTGATCAGTTCACTCTGCAAACCATTTTCTGGAGTAATCTGGGAGAATTTAATGCCGAAAGTCAGGTTCGTTAGTATACAAGGTAATGCTCCTGTAACAGGTAGTTCCAGTCCGTGTAGGCAAATCTAATGTTCACTAACACACAACAAACAGTTTTGTGTTATAGTTCTTCAAAGTTTTAAACAAAGAAGTGTCTTGTCCTCCCATTCAGTGGTCCTACACTATTATGACAGAGGGGGGTGCCGTGGTATATTCTATGAAAATAATTTTAAAAAAAAACCGCCCTCAGGGGGCTTACTTTCTAGCGTAGTGTACCCTCATTGCATCACCTAAAGGGACCATTTGCTTGTGGAACAGAATATGCACTGCCGGCGAATACAGGAAGGGTTTTAATTGCCTTTTTAAATCATATTAAATACAAATTTTCATTTTGTAACAATTCCTCTATCAATTTGAAATTTATGCCTACAAGTGGTTTATGGTGCATCTGGACCACACTATGACCCTGTAATGATTTTAAAGGTTTACCTGTGGGTCCTAGGTTAAACTCAATACCCCTGTATCAAGTAGTACTTAGCCATTTATTCAGAAAACGGAATCCTTCATCCATACCACCATAGCAAACTGTAATGGTAAAGAGTTTACCTATGAGAACTAGATTATAACTCAATACCTGTATCAGTAGTAACTGTACTGTACCAAACAAGGATGCCGCTCTATTCCATAACCAAACTGCAATGGTACAGAGTTACTACCTGTGAGACCTAGGTTATACCTCAATACCTATATCAGTAGTATCTGCTATCTTAACCAGAACAAAGTCTGCCTCTAGTCCATACCCATATCAAACTGCAATGGTAAAGAGTTTACCTATGAGAACTAATTATACTCATACCTGTCATAGTAGTACTGTACGCTTAACTACAGCACAAGGATGCCTCTATCCATAACCATATCAAACTGAATGGTAAAGATTTTACAGTGAGACGCCAGATTTCGGAACCAGAATTAAAAGCCTTCACTGCGGGGTGGTCAATGGCGAGTGTGATATGGGTGATTTCAGTAATATACAATAGTGTACTTATTTAGGAAGGACCTATCCGATGTGTCTCGCCTCTTCAAGAACATAACTACCTACCCGTCAATTGCTGGGTTGGAGAGAAGGCTTATAGAAATGGTGGTATACCTGTCATGACCGCCTTTGTAATGAGCATCTTGTTATATTAATATGTGGGTTGTGAACAATAAGTGTGACAAGGATTCCATCCATGCTACTAACGACAAGGGAGTTAATGGCCTTTTGGTAAGAATGACTATTAGTTATAATATTTATAACTTGGACGCAGTTTACTGCATTCATAATTTTAATCCCCACGAAGTTTTGGGCCCCTCCCCAACTCTTTCAAGTGTGGTTAAAGGCTCGCCTCTCACCGATTCCTTTTTGTCCGGATGCCATTCAGTTTTGCTTAATAATACAAAGAATATTTCGCTGTAAGCTTTGCAATGGGAGAATCTGCTTAAGATGTTTGGTGGTGAGAGGATGCCGTACCCTCAAGGGACTGACACCTCTCACTTAATGATAGGGTGCAATTTCCATTTCATAAATACCTTATTTTGTGATGTTTAAGACGAACAATCATCATAGCATTAAAATCTTTTTCTGAGGTGTTTAAGCAACATCAAATTTGTGGATTTTCTCACGTGAAAGTATTGTTACGCTGCCTTTACATGTCCGCCGAAACTCATTAGAGTTATAAAAAACATAACTAAATCAGCTTTTTTGTGATTCTCTTACATGTACTGTGAAGTAATTGAAAGACAAGCTACAATCTTTTTTACTGGTGCGCCACCATGGACAGTTTGTTTCAGCCTTTAGGTACTTCCACACCAAGATTATAGCGTAGGCATAGACTGTATGTAGTCTTTCAACTTGTCACTCATTTGACTGACGTGCCACACCCTACATCCTGTGTTTCACAATGGACAGTGATGTGAGAACATTAGGGCCAGTAACACCTTATGCAAGTACAAGCTTAGCCTATTCATTTCCCACAAATTCCTATTCTACTACACACTTACAATAATATAGTCCCTAAGTCAGGCTTGGCGAATGAGATTGGCTTGATAGTTGTTTATGTCCTACTTTATTCTTGCGACGACTGTGTAACCATATTTGTAGATTTGTAATGTGAATTTTTTTTTTTTTTTATGTCTCCTAGGCTAGCCGGCAAGCTGAGGGCCTAACGTTAAACTAACCTAAGCCGATGTCGGAGCCGTCCCTCCAGCCTACTGGTCGGTACCCACCATAATCTAACCTACATTTAATTTCTAAACTATTACCGCTTCATAACTCCGAGAACTTCGTTCTGTTAACGCGTGCGGTATTGTAATTTCATCAATTCAATTCAATTGAATGCCTTCGACTCCCCACTGTAACATCCCACAGCGCAGTCAGGCATGCATGCAGGCGCCCCACGTACAGGTGCGTGCAAGGCCTAACGCCTGTGGGGCAAGTCGGGCAATTTGTGCTGTCGCGCCTTGTTTTTGTTGTTATTTGTTATTGTTGTTGTTGTTATTGTTGTTTTAGTTGTTTTCCGTCAATATGGACCCTCGGGTCATAGGTTATAAGTACGTCAGAACGATTACGTAATCGCCCGAAAAAAAAAAAAAAAAAAAAAAAAAAAAAAAAAAAAAAAAAAAAACAAGAAAACGAAAAACCGGGTCATAGTTTATAATGACGTCAGAACATTACGTAATCCCGAAATCCTCATTTCGCCAAACTAACGCGACTGCCGAAATATTTCAATGAGTTCTTAGTCCCTTACAAATATAGCCAGGTATTCCATGCGTTCAACGCCATCAGGGCGGCTGTAACAAAAATAAATTGGCGTTTCAAACCATTACCGTCGATCGGGCTACTAACCATTAAAGTGTTCCATCAAGCTTTCGTGTGTTCTTCCACTTTACGGTGGATTCCGGGAACTTTGCATCCAGGTTTTATAACTCAATACCTGTATCAGTAGTACTGTACTCTTACAAACAATGATGCCTCTATTCCATACACAGCAAACTGCAATATACGAGTTTACCTGTGAAACCTAAGTTAAAACTCAATACCTGTATCAGTAGTACTGTAACATTAATCAGAACAGAGGATGCCTTCATTCCATACACATGCGATGTAAAGGACATACCTATTGAGCTGGACTGTATTGTGGCGCACTATTACCAGATTAAAAGATCACGTGTTCACTGGAACCGTAACCCAATACCGCATCTCGCTACCGTTGTATAGTAAGTGTCACAAGTTTTTCATCCTCAACCTCTAGTGACCCTCAATACCTCTGGCCTGACCCCAAACGATAGTGAATGTACTCCCATGGAACCCACTACCCAGTATGAGCTCAATTCATCCCAGATGGGGACAAGTTTAAGTCAAGTTACTTTCCCAATTTTTATCAAAGTGGACCTTTGCCCTATCACCCCAAGCACTAGGGTTCTGTACTCCCCATGAGAAAGCCAGTATTCCAAATATCAACTTGAATCAGACAAGCTTGCTGGTACTTTCGTGTTCACAAGCTTTTCGGACTCTGGTGACCTCCGATGACCTCCTACCTGACACCAAAACTATAAGGAGCATGTACTCACGCAGGGAACCCACATACCAGTTAGCTTGATCCATCCATGTTGGTGGAGTTTATTGGTCCACACCCAGACACTCAAACACACACCATCTGACAACACACACACTGCATGACTGCAGAGAAATGTCCTACCTTACTACTGTTTTCCTGTCAACTTTTGTCTTCATGCCTTCCTAGGGTTGCCCTCTTGCTCTCGTATTCTGGATAAGGACAAGTTTGAGATTCTTACGCATATTAAAACTGTCAATAACAACTAGATAATATGACTCATTCTCAGGGACAATGTAGGACTCCTCTTATTTTGCCCACAATCAGCTAGCAACATTGTTCACCAGTGTACCAGTTGTGAGTAATGACAGACCTGTCTGTCCGCGTCTGTGTGTATTATGTATGTTTGTATGTATGTATGTATGTATGTATGTATGATGTATGATGTATGTAATTCCGGTTGTATGTATGTATGTATGTATGTATGTATGCTTGTTGTAAGTATGTGGTTGTGTGTTGGTGTTTGTATGTGTGTGTGTTGTGTGGTGTGTGTCTGTCTGTCTGTCTGTCTGTCTTCTGTCTGCCTGCCTGTCTGTCTTTTCTGTCTGTATGTATGTATTATGTATGTACGCATGCATGCATGTAGGTAGGTAATGTAGTTAGGACAAACGAATTCAATGGGGAAAATTCACCCCAGTGTGGAAAATCAATCAACAATGCACAAACCACCCAGAGGGTGGAGCCAACCTGTTTTCTCAACCCACAATGTAATCATGTATATCCAGATGCTAGCAGCGTATTCATTCATATGCATATGCTGTATGTATGTATGTATGTACGTTTCTACGTACACCCTGGGCAGAAAAGTGGCGAGTGGTAGCAGTTACCTTGCAAGCACACAATAAAGTCCTGCACCAGCCCCCTCACATTTACCTAGGTGGCATACTTGCAGTTGCAATGATGAGGTTTTGCCACCTCATATCTCCATTGTAAAGCAGTTGACTTGTGGTTTCCTGGGTCCCTGTTTTGGGGATATTTGCCGAATCTCATCAATTGGCTGTGAATCATTCACATTGGACGTCGTTCTTCCACTCTTTTTCTGTGGTGCAATCCTGGAGTTCTTAATATCCCATCATGTCATTCGGGACTAGTTAAGAAGAGATGGTTATAGAGCCCATCCACGTGGGCTATGTCAGGGTTCCTTAATGAGCCCTGATTGCTTTCTGAAGAGTAGGAATCAATTAAATCAAAATATGTAGGAACCTATTGGTCAGTGTTGGAGACTCGATGTTGCCGCCTCGAGGCAAGTTTTTGGCGGCCCCTTGGCCTCGGCTCTGTGGCCCGGGTCGAGGCCGGACATATTTTCTTGCTATTGAATCGAAGAACAAATGAATATTTTATGTCACAATTTGATTGTCTGATTTTGTTGAATTTCGCGACATTTTGAACTAAGTTAGCATACTCGGTTATCACCCCAAAGACTGCGATAAAATGTACTGGTCGCCGCGCTCAGCCCGCTGCATTTCCCGTGAATCGCTGCCTAGCGATTTTGCTGGCCGTAGCTCTCTTACGTTCTGATGCGTGCAAGTGCACACAGTACACCATAATGTATAGCTTGTGTACACTCAGCGAATCCTGCACTGGCGCGGTCACGAGTGAACACTCACTCACTGCTCCCCCCCCCCCCTTACGTCCATAGTAGGAGTTGCGAGATGGAATGCTAGGTGCTCCAGTGCATAACACTGTGCATAAGCCGGGACCATTAAAATATGTAGAATGTGGTCTGTTTCTTCAGATCGTGCATGTATTTTACTATTCATTAAATTTATATTTATAACGACACTGTAGTCGTACATGAGAAAGTCACACCAAAATATTTTTATTCCTTCAATGCATTATATCCCCACATTGGGATAGTATGTTCCCGTCTTCGCCAGCACCGCGCCGGATGGAGAATTTTCTGTTAACGCCATCACTCTCCAACGCATTGTCGTGTTACTGAAACTTGCAACATGTATTATGAATAGAGAATCTCGGAATGCTTGAAAAAAAGGGCCGTCGCCCCACACCACAGGCGGGCATCCTGGATTTTGAACGTACTTTTTTTATCGCTGATTTGCGTGTTGGAACATGGTGCGATCGGTTAAGGCTAACATTCATGTTAGCCTCATGCATGACCCCACCCGATCTCATCCTTCAGTCGTTATCGAATGAAATTGACATTGTCTCTCCCGCCACTGAATTGCTCAAATTTGGATACTTCTATACTTGCTGGTTTACTCGCCAGGCGATGTGTAGTTTTATGATCGACTCTAGTCAAGTCAATCTATGTAGTCATGACGAAGTGTGTGTGTGTGTCTGTGTCTGACACCTGGATTGTTAACACGAATAACTCTATTCTCTCACCTTGGTTGATCAAGCGCATCCTTGGTATGTTTGTTCCCCATAATGAGTACAATGATTTCCCTATTGGTTTTTTCGGTCAGGGGCAAAGGTCCCCATCTGAGGTCAGCAACCGTCGGCGTCCAAGGTAATCCCTAAGCCTCTTCGCTCTCTGGGTTTGTTTTGTTGTTAGGGTTTTAGTCACTCTATGTTTTGGATTGATATTGAGTGAATGTGTTGCTAGCCAGATGGATTTTAAAATGTTTATATTTATAGATTAAAAAAAAAATTATGTTGTCCGTACACACATGATTGCATGTGTAGGTCATCTGCGATTAAAATACACAGCCCTTTGGGCAGCCAGATGGTGGCAGCCAGAATCAAGTACCTCTGCTTTCGCACACATGCTGGAATACTTGATGTTCCAAATGCAGTGAAGTGTCCTACACTAGGCTTATACCTGTCCTGCCCGTGCACTTATGAGAGTCATAGTAAGGTATTAATGTGATGATACAAGTATAACCTTCATAGCCAATCTCGAAAGCATTAATCATTTTCAAACCTGCATTCATATTTTTTTTCATTCTGAGTACTGACTTCAAGGTTAAAATTTGTTGCATATCAACTTGTGCTGGTTCAATCCTCATTTTTCGGACTTCAAACATTTTGTCTCCATATATTATCATAAGACTAGCTGCAGCCAGGGAAGATAAAACAAATTACCTATGTATTCAAACACCTGGTAATTTGCAATTTATCTGATATTATTATCCGCCTAGGAAAAAGGGTGGCCCTCAGCATTCGGCCTCGAGGGGAGGACTCGGCCCCGGGGGTGCGGCCTCGGCCTTGAGGCTCGGATGCAGCGGCTCGACTACAAACAACTGCTATTGGTTATGCCTCAAATCAGGTCACAATGCTGTTCACAAGTATACCAGTCACGATATACCAGTGCACCAGTATACCAGCTTCACCGATAACACTTCAAGTATACCGGTCACCCAATAGAACCAGTTCCCCGTTATACCGATTACCAGTTCACCAATATACCAGTTCACCATGATATACCAGTTCACCAATATACCAGTCATCAGTATACCACCAGTCAACCAGTGTACAGGGGTTCAACCATATACCAGTCACAATATACCAGTTTACCAGTTCACCAGATACAGTCAACAGTATACCAGTTCACAATTATACAAGTTCACCAATATACCAGTTCACCAATTACACCAGTTAACAAAATACCAGTTCACAATATACCCAGTTAACCAATATACCAGCTTCACCAATTACCCGTTCACCAGATACCAGTTACCATATACCAGTCACCAATATACAGTCACGTATACCAGTGTTCACCAATAAATCAGTTCACCAGTATACCAGTTCACCAATATACCAGTTCACCAGTATACCGTTCACCAGATAACAGATATACCAGTTACAGTATACCAGTTCACCAGTATACCAGGTTACCAATTAACCAGTTCAACCAATATACAGTTCATAATAACCAGTTCACCAGCTTACCAGTTCACGATATACTAGGTCATCATTATACAGGTCACAAGTATACCAGTTCGCCAATTACTACCGTTCACCAGTATACCAGTTCACCAGTCACCTTATTATATTTGAACACACTTGTGCTAGGCAGATGTTTGAGTGCCTATTTCTTACCCTTCTAGATGAACAACCAGTTGGTACTCTATTGGAGGGTATGCGAGGATTGTTTTACACTACTATGGCAGCCTTGGGTTCCCTTCGACAGCAGTCAGACTGACCTGCTCTCAGGAATCAACTCGCCACCACATTAATTCTAGCCTTGTTCAGGCTTCGGCTCTTCTTCAGCTTCAGGCAACGTGTTTGACTGGAACCCCACACCATATATCTTACGACTTCCCACATATTGCTGCCAGCATAGAGTTTTGTGGCGTTAATGAGCCGAGTCAATGAGAGTGCATTATAGCAATGCTACACAGTAGAGTTAAAAAAAATTATTAGGGAATATGAATCCTGCACATACGTATATAGCAGGTTGAAACAGTTGTCAGTAACAATGCTGCAATACTCATAGCAGCTCTAACACAATGATGTGATTATTAGGCATCACAAACAAAATGATTGAAAAAGACCAAACAATCCTGCTCAGACTGATTGACCCACTGATATAGATCAAGGGAACAGAAGGCGCCACTAGAGGCTCTTCAGCATGATCATTGCATTGAGGACAATAGGGAGCTTTAGATTCCACTACAACAGCAATGCAACCATGGTATGATGTAATGTTTGACCTACTGCACATGTAAAAACCCGTCAACCAAATGCCGTATACGTTGATCTTCCTAGACGAAGTCACTCACTTTTCACATTGTCCCTACGATGTGACATCATTCAACACACAGGCTAAAAACTTATGTAATTCAAGGATTTTTAACGGTCACTACCCCCGAACACGCAATCGTAACGTGCACATCTACATCACACAACTGGCACAGGTTGTTACACTTCATAGAAACCTAAAGCGATCTTACTGCAGGACGGCCACACTGGTCTCACACGTGTAACACATAATACGTTCATACGTTTCCGTCATGCTTCCTATATTGTCTTAACACAACTATATTTACTCTGATACACCCTCCCACCCCCCCCCCCCAGAATGCCTCCCTCTTTTTTTCCCCTGACGTTGCAGTCAGTATAGATTTCAACACGGATGACTGAGCACCAACAGCCTAATGCTGATACCAAGGCACATGCTGGTCAATTTGACTCTAAAGATAATCCACTGGAATTTAGATGTACAACACATCTTCTTTTGGCTACTCTTCTACTGGGCTCACCCCTGGTGCATATTTTATATTTTATAACATATTTCCAAGTTTAACTAACGTTTTACTCATTCATAGGGCTTTTCACATAAACCTCCCCACGCCTGGGGGAGGGTAGGTGGTATCAATCATTAAACTTAACCTTCACAACAGGAAGAAGCCAACCTGTGACTTCAGTCTTGAGTAGGCTCCAGATGATATATCTTTTTCTCTTTTGGCCGCCGCTCTGATGTTAAGTCCTGAACTGGAGTGGAGGACCGGGTTCTTTCCCCTAGGTTATTGAGGGGGTTGATATCCTCATCGACTTGTGTGTTGCCAAACTTCACTGGCTGTTGATTGAAGAATAAACAGAATTATATCCTCAGTTGTGAGTGCTTGTGCCTCGTCAAAGATCCAATGACAATGATGCAAACCAGAATATCCCATATGGCTCCTAGGGTGCTTTCTTTCTTTCTTTCTTGGGATACCACAGGAGAGTTTGTCATCTGGGCCGAGCTAGTAATGAGCCAGTTCGTAGTTTTTTGTAGTGGTCATGCTCACCACTGAACAGTTTGGAAGGAATATAGATGAGATTCCTCCCAGCTTATTTTTTAAACTGTCACCTCTGTTCGAAAACGCAACCAATACACCCCATGTTTTCTGATGTTATTGCAGATAAGTATGGGGGGGGGGGGGGGGGGGAGGGGGGCATCTGTGAAGTTTTGTGTTGGCAGGATTTGTGATTCTTGGCAGGACGTTTCAAAAGATGTCGGACACACGGTTCATTAAAGTAGGGAAGCCATTGTTCATTTATGACCTTTGACACAATATCTTATCATCTCATTAACTGGAACCCTGAACTGGTTAGCAGCTTCATGGTTATACTTGCCGTGCAAAGGATTAAACCTATACAATGCCTGGCAAGGATGCAAACCTCTCATTTTAATCTCAGGGCCAAATGTGTACAACAGATCACCCGGGATATCATTACAAATTTTGGGAATGTACATACGTAATGCAAATTAGACACTGAATGACCTCAAGGACCCAAATCACATTTGAATTACTCAGGATTGGAGGGACGACCACATACACAGCGTTGGTGGGAATCTGACAAAACTTACTGTCTGCTAAAGATGCAATTCAAATCAGTTCATCTACCCAATATCCTGTACCTACATGCCAAACTACATCGCCAATGGTTTGTCAGCAATCTTCCCAACCAAGCTCAAACGATAAAATACATAGAATAGGCTAAATACTCATCCAAAATGCAATGGGAACCTGTTCATCCAAAGTCAATACCACATACAAAGTTTCATCTCAAAGTTCCATTCAGCCTTATTTTCATGTCCTCTTTTCCAGCCACGAGGCTACCATACTGTAGTGTCTAGTGTATTGAGATATTAAAGATACAATGAAAAAAAAATCCGTTGAAACTATAGTATCAGGTCAAAACTCTAGAATGTGGAATGTGGAATAGGTGCGGCCGGCTGGCTTTTTTTAAATTTGTGAACTGATCACCATTTTCTCCAGAAGAAAAAAAGGATTTGAGTGCTCTAGTGTTTTGACTGAAGTTCTTCTCGTAGATCGGTATCGACTAAGCTAACTTTTCAATATAGTTGATGCACATTTTCTAGAATATTTTCAGCGGAGCTGAGTGAAACTTTCCAAATCACCCAATACAAAACACTATGCCATGTGGATTTACATGGCATCTTCAATTTGCAGATATGATAGTTCTTTCCTTTAGTCACCTTCTAAACCATGCAGAAAAAATCTGGAAAGTTACCATTCTTCCTACCATCTGAACCCAACAAGTGGTTCGCAGACCAGCGAGGAAAAGGCTAGATTTTGCCACTGTAAGGGATGAAATTCAGCAGTACATTGCATCTTGTGTCTTTGATTTATAGTGCTGACAAGTTCACTTTAAGTTCTCTCAATCAATATGCAACTGGCAGGCGGCACTCCTAATAGAGGTACGCAGGGGGTTGAGGTTTCATGTCATGTACAGAGTGTACCATTGACTTGTTTCTACTCACTCTCCGTGAGAGCTCCCTGTTTCTCGTTTCCCAGGAGTGTCCTGGAGTCTTCCAGTACGGCAGGCTTGCATGCGGGTCAATTGGTAAAAGCTGTAATACAGGAAGAATAAAGAAAAACTCATGGTAATGGGTTAATATATTCCCACTTTTGGAATATTAGGTTTTGGCTTCATTGTCTCAGTGGCAGGTGCAATGTCCAATTGAGCAGAACCTTGGCACACACGTCTGCTATATAGTGACACCTTTGATGGGTTCGAAAGTGGGCATCCCCACACGATTGGAGCTTGTTAATTTGAGAGACTTGGTAAAAAAAAACATATGTAGAACTACGTCTGGTCCTGAAAAATGGAGAACACTTGAAAGTTTTGAAGTCACCTGAGGTAAATTTTGCAATTTTTGAGCAAAACTGTGGATGTAGACTACGTTGGGGCAACTTTGTTAAAATGTGATTTGGGGGGCATGGAAACCATCACAAAATCAAATGAGATAGACATTTACACCCACATGAAGTAATATACACGTCAGCGGTTAACCGGCTTGCAATGTTTAGTGTGAACCACCAATACCACATTTACAACAAATGTGTTAAACTTTCTGGATTATTCTGGGTTGGTGATAGGGTTTCCCTATAAATATGAAGTATATGCTAAACAGGCCATCAAGGTGCCATTTTGAGGCATTCAGTCTGAGTGACCTGGTATCGAACCAACGATAACTGGGGTCGGGTGGTTCATTCAGAAAAATGTTCGATTGTATGGGGGGTATCCAGTGATTCAATTATGGATCCGAGCAGTGATCACTCTAACATACCGATTGCAAAGCGGATTGCCAGGAGAGGTCAATGCCAGGTGGCTAATATTCAGCTAGTAAAATGCAGGCAGCTATAAATATATAAATAAAGAAATACACATTTATTAGCGCCATATCCAGAGGAAACCAATGCTAAGTGGTGTTGTGTCAGGAAAGCATAAAAAAGGTAAGTTTTCATTCAATCTATTCTGAAAATGTTGATGTTTGGTGCAGTCTTGATATGCAGCGGGAGGAATCCCAAAGGGTGGGACAAGCATAGGAGAAGGATTGTCGACCAAATGACCGGAGTCTCACCTGGGAACATGGAGCAAGAGTTGGTTCGATGATCTGAGTGAACGTGTAGCAGGCTTGCAATTAATCAGATGACTCAGGTATGCTGGTGCCATTCCATGAAGTGCTTAATAGGTGAGCAGACGAACCTCAAATTGTATTCTGTTGGAAACCGGTACCAGTGCAACTGAGGAAGAATAGATACCACATACCCAAACACACTTCTGCTTGCCGCTGTTGATGAGCTCTCCCTTTATTAGGTTCATCTTCTGCAGTCTCTTAGTGAACACTCTTATGTTAGGTATGGTCAACTGCAAGCATCTGTGTATGTCCTGCAAGATGAGGAGTTCAAATATCGCTAGTATACTGGTCTCCGGTAGTCCCGGACGATTTAGAGAATTCGTCAATTTTTTGAAGATTCCAAATAGCAAAAGACAAAGAAAATGCACTCAAATAGTCAAGGAGGGTAGGTGTGTACCAGTATATGCATAGAATTGTAACTTTTCAAATGATGAATTCAAGAATGATTTCAAGATTTCCCAGGCCATCATGTCGCTGACATTTGATCTAGAACCTGGCTAGAAAGCGGCCATTTCCACACTGATTGCAGTACATAACGGATGTTATCATCCACATGCAGTTCCATACTACAGTGCTATCACAAGTTCCGATACTTTAGGCAACATGCTCCTCCCATGAACACTAAACATGTCCCTCTAATTTTTCTCCTTCCAATTTGTGGAAGCACTACTGGCGGAGAACGACACTTTAGATGGGAACATTACACTAGCTAACGTTAACGTGTCCTGTTCCAGCTCAGTCGGCAATAATTCATTGCATATATCAATAATTACATGAATGTATGAAGTACTGTTAGGCCATGGTATTCCGGTGATACAGCTTTATTCGTCCGAAATATCCTATGAACGTGTTAAATCCTAGGGTGTGCGATTTATAACAATTAGCCTAATATTAGCCTACTGGTGCGTAATGGTGTTTTGTGTGTCTATCAATAACCTACAAGGCTGAAAGCCTTCGTATCCAGGCCCTCGATATCTCATTAGCACCTCCTCTGAACATTTTTTGGAAAGTGCCCTGGGCGGTACCTAGAAGGAATACTATTGGCATTCCCATGTAAGTCTTCAATTTTGATTTGATTTACTTCTGCATACCACCTATATATTATTATTTTAATGATAGATACTGCAGAGGAGCTCCAAAATGCTGAATATGTGTACTGGGGTTACTAAGGAGTCTGGAGAAGAACCCTATTTTCCACTATTTTTTTCAGGCTTTTCATTACCTAATTACCACAGAGGACTATACATGACATGAAAAGTGAACGTCAGATGTTTTTCCTGGAACTTGGTAAAAGTGGAAATCTGTGTATTCCAGGGGCCATATCATGGTTTTTCCAAATTTGCAAAAAGTCCCAAAACATATCTTTCCCTTGAAAATAGGTTTGTGTGACCAAAATTTTGTACTTCCTCTGAGAGGTTATCAGAGTGGGTATCACATTAACATGCAAGAACTTCAGAAAGCATCAAGCATCTTTCTAGAGGTGGCTGTGATTGGCGAGTTCTCTGTCTTGGCTTCCTGGTTTTCTGCGTATGCAGGGAACCCCCCCCCTAGGGGGACGTTCTAGGTTTGTTTCCGGTACTTATCGTCATCTTAGGCAAATATGTCAGGCAACATATCCACAACCTCCAGGTTCCAAGTAGGTAGTCCATATCCTGGGGTTTCACCGATCGTCCTGGGAGCAGGTGGGGTTGGTTAAGGTGCTTACCACCGCCAGAAGCGAAGCGAAGCGATCGTTCATCGCCAGCGAATGCGCTCGCTGGTGAGTACACACTGCGAGAGCATACAGCTTAAGCGAAGGGTTGTTCATTTCTTCTCAGTGGCCTGCTTTTATAAGTAAAAAATAAGCGCGTAGCTGCTTTCATCTGTTGGAGGGCGAGAAAAAAAAACGAGACAGTGGGTGCACCACATCAACATCAGGGGAGCGATATGGGGAATACAACCACCTTATGAGTGACTGAGACAGGACTTGAGAAAAGTTCAGGGACTATTTCCGAATGAAGACACGTCGATGAGTTGCCCGAAACTATTTTTCATATCGACTAAACGGAGGTGGCTATTTTTATTTTGTTCTATTTTTCTTTATTTGTCCCAGTGGGGCGCTAGTTGGTGTGGTATCGACATGTGAATTCATAGAACATCTGTTACATGCCTGGCCACCTCGCATCTCGGTCGCCAAAATGACATAAACCTCTATGGCAGAGACGTACTGGAACTTGGGGTGGAAGCTCGGATGGACAGGTGTGTGGGCAGAGTGGTTCGGGCATGTACTCACAAACTAACAACCTTGGTTAGAATCCACCCCGGAGTGTGGGTGACTTCTTCTCCACAATGACTCCTTTTCAGCTACCAAACTTGGAAAATATCAGTGCTGATTAAGCTGCTGCCATGTTCGAAACTTTACCTTATTGTACATAGATCCTATGTCCAAAGTCTACATACGTGCATATGCTTATACCTGCCACTGAAAACATCAAAAAGATCCACGGCACGTGTAGTCAGTCAGCGATTCAAGCGAAATAAATTGGTCCAAATTAAGCGAGGGCGGGAGGGGGGGGTTTTCACTAGCGACAGTCAAGTCGCTTCATTCGCTCGCTGGCCCCCCCCCCCCCCCCCCAGTGTGAAACCCGGGGGCGAGTGACATTGTTTCCAATTCGTATTTACAAATCGCTCAGTTCGCCTCGCCTCGCTTGGCGGGTGAAAGCACCTTTACACCCTTGCCTTGATAGGATCCCAAGCACTAAGCCATTTGCACCAAGCCAACCCAGGTTAACCTATCAAGGGTTACTACTTGAACCGTTCATAATTGGCATCCTGCACTGTAGCAATAACATCAAATCAAACTTTATGGGGAGAAAATTTTTCTCAGATTCCTGATTTGTACTGGTTTCAATTGATGGAAGCTGAAATAAAGAAGTCGAGCCGTTCCTGACAATGGAGATTTGATCCATTCTGTGTAACATGAATGTATACTTGTCAATGGCCAATTTGGGGGTTGCAGGTTTTGAGTGGAGGAAGGGGCTTCCCAAAATGCTGTAATACCTTTTTACAAGAGGGAATGTGACTTTGGTTGTCTTAGTACTGGTGTCATCCACTATGAACTGATGTCACCCATAGTGCTGAGCCACCTGTTATTTACACCACCATGGGTATAATTACAGTTTTCCAGATATAATATGACTGACCGCTCGGAGGTGAAGCAGCGATAACAATACCCATTAAGAAGCAGAAGCACGAGGGGACAGGATGAAAGGAAACATACACCATTGGAGGACCGGACCATATATCTGAATATAGGAATGAGGGTCTCCCAACTCCATCTGTGGTCAATTACCGAAAGGGTTGTGGCCTTCCCTCTATGGTATAATTTCCAACTAACAAGTCATATATCTGAGCAATCGCAGACCTCCCATTGTAGAGGATACTCTTGGGGTCCACTGCAGAGAAGCATGAGCGAGAAAAAAAAAAATGAGATAAACTAGGTTGGCATTCCTATGGGGGTTTTTTCATTCTTGCAACTGACATTCCCAACCTTCTGTTAGTGGGTAAAAATATAAATAAGGGCCATATTGAAAACATGCTGGATGTTATGATCGGGGGAAGGAGCACTGGAAGAATTCCTATAGAAAAAATCCAAATATGTGGAATGAAACGCAAGGGCTCTGGTAATCCCTTTGATAGCCTTACCTATGTCGTCTGTACAATAGGGCCAGGCCGATATGGGGTTAATGTGGGATAGGGGATTATAGAAAATGGTTTGCAAAGATAGTATCAGGAAAATGAGCACTGGACTGAATCCTATAGAAAATCCAAATATGTTGAATGGAACACAATCCCCTTCGTATAACATACCTCTGTCCTCCATACCATAGTGCAAGGCATAATATGGGTAATGTGGGGTAAGTGGAATGTAGGAATAGTTTGGCAAGGTATTATCAATGAAATCAAAATTTCAGGTAATAGACTTGACACAACGACTTTTTATTCATTTATTCATTCCACCTCGAATTTGCCGAAAAACTGTGAAAGGTGTATGTAGGAGAAAGTTGCATCTTTTAAATTCTTCAACTGGCTTCTATGGCCCAGAGGAGGAATCCTGTTAGGAAAAAAAACCTCATATAGATATCTATCTAAATTCATATCCCAGTTTTTCCAAAATAACCAAGAACACGGAGGAGATCGGGATTAGCTCAGATGTGCGAGCTCAAGACTAAGGATCGACGGACTGTGGACTCGATTCTAGATAATTTATCAGCGTTTCTCAAGCAAGGCACATTGTCTCAACTGCTTCGTCCCACCAGGCAATGAGTAGGGCTTACGTGGAGAAAGGCGAGTAACAACGTGAGCTCTCCAGCAGCATTTTGCACTTGAGATTGTGGAAGTGCGTGCTGGTTCCCAGGATAAGGGGAATAGCAATCACAAATTAGGGCCTGTACACTATAACTGTCAGTAAGGTACAAGATTATTTGGAATTATTTATCCTATGACTGGCTGAAGGGTGTCCAGAGGATATTTCAGGGGAGAAACACAAGAAGCTTAAATCTTTCCACTACGACCATAGGGACCCTGCTTGCATTACTGACCTATATTGGGCCTAATGTGGGGGAATCGGCAAGGCTAAGCATCAGGCCTCCTACCTGTCCTCCTAGGCATAATTGGTTTGATCACCACTATACACTAATCTGTCCCCAACATTATCTTCAATACAACCACACCCTTTCCGGCCAGGGCGCATCTCACAATACCAGTAATCCTCACACAGTGATATATACTTGCCAAGCATTTATAAGACTGTTGAGTAACTTTCCCAACCTGAAACTATACACATATGGCTTTTATTGCGTATGGAGCCCTTCGAAAAAAAAAACAATTGAATATTGGGTAGGACTGCGCCTACCCACATACCTAACGATCACGTGCCAAGGGATGAGCCTACTAGAGTAGCTGGAATGATGAGCAGTTCTGTGTTCATATCATAATTAGAAACTAGCCCCTTGAACGGGGTCCACAGCTAAGACCCTGCTCTATGACCTGTGTGCATTCTTGAGGTTTCTACCGCGGAATGAGAAGCTATTTTATCGAAATGAAATAATTAATTATTTCGATCTTCTTCATTTCATTGTCGAATTCGGATAGCTGAAAAAACGACAGACTAAAAGGTATGTGAAATCGTCGAGTAGGGCTGTTCACACTTGTGCAATACGAAACGATAATTTATCTGACGTCGAGTAAAAAGTGTTTTATTTCAATAGGAGTGTTCACACCTGTGCGATACAACAATAATTTATGGACTTCAAGTTGAAAATATTTAAACGTTTACTAGAAAAATTTATGGATGCGTAAATTTGCAAGCATGATAAAATTGACACAATTGGCAAAGCGTATGGACGCCAAAAAGGCTATGCGGAAATTTAGCGTGGAAAGTGGGTTTAGTGATACAATCAGGGATTTTGATTAATGTTTCGGGTAGCGACATCTACGGAAAAAGACATTGGGCCTCTGATTGAGCTACTCGAACCCATTTGCCGCCATGCAGGAACCTCCGAAACCATTATTTTAGGTTGGAATCCATGAAGCCCGTGAACCAGTGAGGTATGGGAGGGGTCTGTTGCACGGAGCCCACGAGTACAGTGACTTGCAAAGGCGGAGATATGCGGTTGGTAGGATCGACGGGGGAGGGGGTAGTTCTGTGGGCTGTTTGAGGGAAGCAGGGTAGGGGGGCGGTCTCGATCCCACAGGTCGAATAATTGACGGAACTTCCCTCTACCTCATGGAAGAGGAGGGGAAGAAACGGGAGATGGCAACGGAAATACGCTATGGGGGGGATTATGTCAATCAAAGCAAGAAATCATGTACAGTAAAGCAGTGAGGGAAAGTGTAAGGGCCACAGGAAGCCGTAGGCATATTTTTACATGATGTTCTTAGAGAAAGAGTAACCAAGCTCAAATTTTCAGCTCAATTTGGCTTGCCGATATTGACTGAATGTTCTTAGCACCTCACTTCCCGGATTATTGGATACCGATGCTAATTAAGATGGGTGTCAACGAAAAGGGTAGGCGGGATGTGAGGGCAGCTGCTGATGGTGACGGTCAATTGTGCTTCTCCACGCCTCCTTCAAGTACTTGAGAAACTGAAGAGAGAAAGACACCACAAGCTTCGAATGCTTCGAAATACAAGTCTTGGTTACTACAAAAAAACTCTGCGACAGGCATTCCACCGCCATGAAGCGACAAAAGAGGAAAACTTGGCTTTCTCCAACTTAAATCCCACTACTTCTCCGTAATTAGGGGCCGAGATGTCCGATAAAATTATCATACAACATTTTTATCACCAAGTGAAACTCCATCCGGAAATTCATTGTATCGTATCGCATCGCAAAAGTGTGAACAGCGTTAGAAACAAAGTGGATCGTTGGAATATTCTCGTTTTCGGCGATGCTCCGTATTTTACGTTTCTTGGGGAATTTTCTGAGAAAAAATATATGTTCCATACGATTTCATCCAGAATTTCATTTTGTCAGTATAAGCCATCCACCATCGCTGTTTTCGAGGTTTACGTTCAAAAATCCGTTCCCAGTACAATTGAAACCACTTTAAGGTCAAATACCAGCTGGTTCAAGGAAATATCCACTTGGGGAAACCATCCTGATTTTTATGTCAAGCGAATCGGACCCCGATCGGCAGTTCACTTGTCCCACAGTTAAAGGGGCTGAATATTTCTTATGTAGGTTACAGGTAGATGGGACACACATACAGTCTGCAATACTTTGTGTCCAAGTTGAAGTGCAATAGTAATGTGGACAGATTTTATTGTAACAGTAGAGAGGGACCCCATATCAAAGCTGCCCCCATGTGCCTTGTTGGGTCATTTCATGACTCTGATGTCACATGAGGGACACAATAGACTTACAACGGTAATAATACTGAAGTTGCGCCAGAAAGACAGAAGAGGTTATTCTTTGAGGAATGAAGGAGATATTCGTCATACCCTTGTAAAAAATTGTGTGAATTCCCACACAGATCCCATCTATAGTTCTTCCAGTACATGCTTACACTGACTTGTATTAAAGGGGTGTGTGTGGGTGCATACGCACACAACCTAGTGATGACCAAGATCTTCTTGATTTACCCACCACAACTGAGTAAATTCTCTTACTTGATATTAATCTATTCCTCTTCTTCGTCAGTCTTGATCCTGTAAACCTTCGAAGGTGGTTAAACATCAACCTACAGATAATAAACAAATGAAACAATTTACTCGATGTAAAAATAAGTAGAATGCTATATTACGTTACTAGTTTACAGTAGCGTCGGTAGCATTAATTTTCTCTATTTAGAACATAGATGGAAAAACATGATATCACCATGAAACCACTTCAGCATTCTTGAAATGACATAAGGCTAAGTCAATTGCATGAGAAATGGTCATATATTATGGCCAAAATATCAACTTTTCCCAAATCACTATTTCTGACAGATTCTCTCCGACCTGAGCCAAAAACAATAGGGTTCCCTGTACTATCCTTAAGGAAGCTACACACCAAAATTTCAACTTGATCTGACAAACCATACGGACTAATCTGTTACAAGTGTTAGAATTTGACCTCTTGTGATTTCAGATAACCTCTGACCCTGACCCAAAACAAAAGGTTCATGTACTCATCATGGGGACCACACATACCAAGTAGAGCTTCATCTATCAAGGTGGGGGTTCGAGTTATTGTGTTTGTTTACAAGCCAGTGGCACACCATACAAACACACACATTACATACACACACTGTCATGACGGCATAGATTCCTCTAACTTCTTCAAAAATCAAAATGGATTTTGTAATAACGAAAACACTAAGGTTTCTGCCAATTTTTGATTAGTCTTTCTAAAAAGCTGAGGGGCTACAAAATTTAGGTTGCATGTTAATTGACGGCAATATTCCTAATTTTAGGGACTTATTATCATCAGTAGCTGTGTTCACTGTGCTCCTTATTCATCTTGGTAATGTTAATCAGGTGCACAAGGTTCCTCTTCATCCATCGATTATATAGTGGCCAACTGCATATTACTGGAAGAGTTGGAAGCAGTTTTGTTGCTCGTTTAAAGAACACAGGTAAGGGTCTGAGAATTCGTTGAACGTTTAACATACCCCAATATTGCACCGCACCCACCCAAATATGGTATCAAACAACAATTGCTACCCAATCACCTTTCACGCCTAACATGGAGGAAGTACTATTAAACCTATGCGCAACAGGGTATTCTTGGTGCTGTTTACACAGACTCATGAACAAAAAACAAAAATTGCATTAAAAAAGCTAGCAAAGTGACAAATACTGGCCCCGGTCTACATTATGGTCTTCTGGCTCTCACCAGTTTGTTCCTACCTGTGTGTTGAACTTCTTCCGTGTAGCAGACCTGGGCTAATGTATGCGAGATCTTCAAGCTTGTCGAGTAACCCACGACTTCATCAGGGTTATGTTCCGGTTGAACATCTGTGTATCAACAAGCTGTGGAGAGGTCAGAAATTAAAGCAATTAGAGATGAATATTGGGGGATACAGGAAAACTCATTCATATCAGGACATGGGATGCGGGGGGGCAGCCATCAAAGCAATCCCAAAAGTGTGTTGCATCATTTCAATCTTGCCATCTTGAGGAGCATTTCGGGGATGCCTACATAATATTTGGACGCTGCCAGCCTCCCACTGCATTGACTGCAATCTGATAGCCCAGCCTCCTTCAAGCAGGCAACCAGTATTAGTCTGAGGTGCAGGTCTCCCTGAGCTTCGAGCCAGTACGAGCACCCTCTCAGTCACTTCCAAGGATAGTCGATCTAATACCCAGCGCTTACACCCACAGACACACAGGGACCTGCACAGTGTTGGCTACAAAACCTTGTTGAGGCCCGTAAATTTTAGTAGATCTGTTTTTCAGGCGACTACGTGGGGACACATCAGCTATTGCTCAACAAGTAAGGGGAGGGGATGCCAGCAATTTGAATAAGAAGTTTTGAGTGTAAACTTGATGAGGATTACTGTGCAGCACCCATACCTTATAAGATCAAGTTAAAAAGTCGACCATAAAGATGATCTCCGATACATTCTTCCCAAAATAGATTATTACTATTATTACAAAAATTACGTCTTCAGGTTGTCTCTTGAAGGTCTTAGAGTTATTTGAACATTGACTTCGTCCAGGAAGGTTTGCTTCTTTACAAGGACCCACGCAGCGAAAAGGCACGTGTCACCGAATGCAGCCAGTTAGTCCTATAGGGACAAAATAAAGTTGGGGGCACCTGTCTTCTTGGGATCTTAATTGTCTCTGTGTGGCGCTATAATTAAAAAGTACCCAACCAATTCAGCAGGGGCCCCGATTTTATTATATTTACACAATTTTAACGCCAGTGCAACCCTTAAGACCCGGCAGTAGCATGTCATAATTATTCTCTGTAATATCGTTTAGCAATTTGGCCAGAGTCGAGGTGGCCATGCACAGACCATGCTTACAGGACTACCACAAGTCCAGTTGCGATATTACCAGGCATTGCACGCAGTGCAGGAGACAGTCCCTAGCCTGCTTACACTTTTCAGTAACATGTATAGAGGGAAAGATTAGAGCCCAATCGAAAACCCTGATACTTGATACAATACCGTCCGCTAAGATGTCATTGTTATTGTCATTCAGCAGTTACACATTTATGAGATTGGACACTGTTCCAATTTGATCAATTCCGTTTTAATGTTGTCCAACCACAAACGGTATGATTAACGATCTGAATCAGAAGCAGCCACGCTTCAAAAGTTCCATAAGAGAATGTCAACATACCCCTGTTTTTTGAGCACATCATGAACTGCACATCCTTCGTCAGCGCCATGCGGCGGCGCAGTCCCCTTCTAGGTACTTGCTGACATCCTCTGACATGAGGTCGTTAACCTACTGTAGGGTTGGAAGACTGTTCTCCGGGTGTAGGGTCAGTAGGTTAAACGGTTTGAAGTTTGAAGGACTTCTTACCCTCCTGGCGTAGCACCGTCTGTGAGGGATTAATCAGATTCAGGTGTAGCTTTCTAACAGTCTGGGTTAAAGGGCTACTGTAGGATTGGCTATAACAGAGGTAGTACTGTGGGGATTTTTTTATGGTATTCTTGCCGGGCAGAGGATCAAACCATTTTGAGGCCCAGCAAGGATGCAGACCTGGATATGGTCATGCCTCTTTGAGGGTACCTCAATGTGGAGGTGTGGGTAATCACACACAGAGGCAACTTCAATTGCCTCCCCATTTGTCCCTTGTCCTCAATCCCTTGCACTGAGCCTCCAGTGAGAAGGGAACTGGCACCATTTTTTCGGTCTTTGGTATGACCTGACTGGGAATTAAACTCCAGTCTCTCAGGTGGAAGGCCGACGCTTTACCAACTGTCCAAAACACTCGATTGGAGCAATAGAGATCTATATCTTCAGGTCCACACCTCATTTCAATAGAGTGTTCCTATGTGGAGTAATTGACCTTTGTTGATTCTTCATGCCACAGAAATCAGGGGAAATTTTTTTCCAATATTGTTGGTGACGTAACATTTTACTTATTATTTACTGACACTTTTTATTAGTGCTATTTCCATGAAAAATGCTCAAGACCACTTCACAAACACAAAGAGAATGGAAAAATAGAATGAAAACTATACAACCCAGCTACAGTCCTCATGGAGAAAACCTCAAGTATCTCATTGTGTTTAATATAACTCAACTTTCCACAGCAGTTCTTCCAGAATTCTATAATTACCAAAGTAACCACAACACATTTCAAAAATCATTTTTCATTTGAATTTATTGTGTAAATTTTGATGGAAAACATAAAATAGTTGCATCATTCGTTATTGCATGATGGGATGCTTTATCAATTTGGAGGAATACACACGCCTTAATTTGAAGGCCTCTTAAACACTGTAACAGGTAGTATGAACATCAGGTTTGGGCTGACACCATACAGTATTTAGTTTTCCTTAGCTCCTCATACTTAATCTTGCAGTTGTTTTTTAAAGGGCAGACTGCAGGAATGATTTATACAGGGGCGAATTTAATAGCTGGATAAAAACTGAACGCGTCGTCCACCGAAATTCATAGGACTTTCTGTTACGGAGTTATACTCATTGGAAGTTTGAGTTTATGTGAACATGTGTATTGCGCAGATCAAGACTGCTCCCATCATGCAATATAAAGGTTGTCCTACTTGCACACCCTGCAAACATTCTTTGTTCTTATTGAATTCAACCTTAATTTTAACTTTTCCAAAAAAAAAAGCATTAGTCTATCAGAGGAATGCGTATTGGGTTTTTTTTTTTTTGTTAGGTGTTGATGGTTACTTTGATATAGAAAGCCAGCAGACTTCCGCTTAATGGTGACTTATTCCAAAATGAAACAATCAAATACATACATAAAATTTCTGTGTTGTCCATGTGTGACATCATCGTTTTGCACACTTGGGATCTCCGCATTCTTCTGCTTAATGGCCCAAATTTGAAGGCCATACCCACATAGGAACATCATCTTGAGATTTGGTTTGAATGAGGGTTTGGACCTACAGATACCGTTTTCCATTCACCACAATATATCCTCTGTTTTACCTAAGCCCGCAGTTGTCCTTAACAACAACAGTTCTCCCTTTTCCATTGAGGTATTGGTTTGTTTTCCTCACTCTCCGTTGTAAATTGAGGCACCTTTGATATTTAGTGTGCCCCCTGTCCGAACCCCTCCTGGATGTCGATACCCGCCCCCAAATCTGAAGGTTCCAGCATGTTGCCCTTGTTGAGATATTCCAAGGGTGCCTTCGAGAATTTGGGGAATAGTTAGTTATTTAGTGAATAGGTCAGGAAGGACATAATCCTCATAAACGACCCCCGAGCCACAACATCCCAGGAAAGAAAATTGACCAAACCACTAAATAAGTCGCCTGTGATTCCTGAAATATAAATCGAGACTGTTCTTCAACGCATCCACACTCTCAGACAGAAAAACATCTCCAGGAAGGCTAATCCACTGATTAATAACTCCCTGGGAGAAGAAGTATTTCGGAATGTCCAATCTGCAACCTGCCACGAAGCTTGAGACAGTGGCCTCTATTTTGCAGAACATTGAAAAATTCAAAGAAGTAGTGGAAGGACAGTCCATCGAGTCCATGGCAATCTGAAAACCTGGATCAAGTCACCGCGAATTCCCCGCCTCAGCTCCATGGTAAGTTAGACCGAGACGCCATTAATCTCTCCTCGTAGGATAAATTTTTCAGACGTGAATCACTTCTAGTTGCCCTCCGCTAAACGTTTTCAATAACCTGCTCGTCTTTTGCGAAGTAGGGATTCCACACTTGTACAGCATTCTATCTATGACTCACGTGGGACCCATTCAAAGGATACCCATAAACTACTCTACACAGTAAATCTGCATTCTTGGCCATGATGAAAAAAATGACCAAACAGAAAGCAAAAGGCTTAGTGATGTCCCCTTGACTAATTCCTGATTGATCAAGTAAGCATTGTCACTTTACTGCATGTTTACAAGATTATTATAATTTATCTTTGATCCGACCCCAAACAATGGGTTCATATCGCCCATGTTGGGAACTAACGTACCTGGTTATGAGCTAGATCCATCCAATGGGATTGAGTTACTTGTGTTTAAACTCTAAAATTGCCCACTTTACAACCAAAAACAATAGGGTTTTCGTACCCCATAAAAAGAAAGCTGCACACTAATTTCAGACTCGATTGGACCAAGCAAAGCACTTTAACCTATTACACAAGGTTTTTTGACCTGAATTTGTTGACCTCACAGATTACCCTGTTAAACGGCCGAACTGTTGCAAATAGCCATTTCCACAGTTTTCCAATTTTTTAGCAAGACCCCCCACATCTACACCCAAAACAATATGGCTCTTGCACATAAATTTAAGATTGATTAGGACTAAATATTCTGGACTTATCGGGTTACAAGATTTTCAGACTTGACCTCAGATGACCCTTGGACCTGACCCCAAAACAAATAGGGATCATGGTTCTCCTTAAGGGGAACCCATATACCAAGTATGAACTATATCCATCCAATTATGGACAAAGTGTTAACAGGCTAGCGCATCACATACACCCAGCAACATGCACACTCACATAGGGCCACGCACACACTGTCAATGACTGCATTGTTCCCCTCCGACTTTGTCAAGAACCGAAAGCAACAAGTCTCCTTAACCAATGCAAATTCGTTGAGGAACATTCAAAGTGTGGGGAAATGAGGTGAACTTGTATAGTAAGTTGTTCCCATTTAAGTGGATACCAGTTTTCCTTTGGAAAAATGACGCCAGTGCACACCATCACCTACAACACTTGGGCACTCCAACAACTTGGGCATTGGACATGTTATCACATATTGGGGCAACCTCCTCATACCGTTGGTAATTGATAAGCCCCAGTTTCATTCACGAGCATCTTCGGAATGAACACCTTTTGGCTCAATCTTGGATGTCACCGCACGCAGGTCGGCCTGAAAACCAACCCCGTGGTGACGCACCTCCCAATCACTCCAGCACCATGAACAACTGTCTGAGATATCCTTCAGACACACAGCTCAGAGCCAAATAGGGCCTTAAGCCTCCGGTCCTGGGCCCCAAGGTACAGGGATCACCATATCTGACAAATGAGAAGGTACATAGGCTGTGAGTGCAAGATTCACAACCATGAAATCATACATCACAATATTGTCAATACACCCCCCGAAAGGCATATCAGATCCTCCCATTTGGTGCCTGACTTTTTTTTTGCCCAAACCTCATGAAGGAATGTAAACAAGGGCTAGAACTTCTTACATACCATAATACTGTTCAAAATTAAAATTAAATGAAAAACATTGAGTGTTGAGTGAGATGATTGAGGGCCCTAGTGGCATATTAAAAGCCATCCAGTATTATCTAGTTGTGAAAAGGAACAGTGAAAGGCACGATGTGTAACTAAAATATGGAAATCCAGCAATTGCCTTCAGTTTTAGTTTAGTGCAAAGGGTCAGAGGAAGACAAAATAATATGAAAGACCCCAAAGCCACACAAATCCCAAAAGAAAAGAAAACCCAGATGCCTAAAGAATTTGCCCACAAGTCTTGACCCAAAAATCAAGACTGTTCTGAATGATTCACAAATCTAGACAGAACAATTCCTCAGGAAGGCCTATGCACTCGCTTAAAAAACTCTCTGCGAGGAGAAATATTCACGAAATGTCAATATAAGCGTTTGCCCGAAGCTTGAGGCAATGACCCCTATTAGTGATAACATTGACAAACTCATAGGAGTAGTGAAGCAAAGGCCCTCAATTCATGAGACGATTATGAAAACTGAATCAAATCACCGGATTGTCTCAGCTCCATCAAAGTTGGCAGAGACCTTTTAATAATTACCTCAAAGTTAGTCTCGAAGACAGGAAATTAATTCGTAGCCCTCCTCGGAATGTTTTCGAGACTGTTCAACGTTTTAGAAGTGAGGATTCCATAATGGACAGAATAATCCATTGGGAGGTCCAACCAGTTGCTTAAACAGCCTCACAACATATTTTATCAAGCGATGAACTGCAGTGACACCCCTAATCAACCAAGAATCCAATCACCTTCCTCGCAGCTTCAAGCCCACTGCGTAGAAGGGTTTTCTGAGATTTTCACCCCAAGGCACTTTTAATAAAAATTGTGTTGATAGGTTCTCATAGGCTATCTTACATATTGACCCCCTAATCTGAGGAAAACCAGATGAAGCCAACTGATACCATTCATGACTGAATGTTTTTAGGCACAACAAAAATGCTGTGGATTAAAAAAATTTGATTCTCCTCCTAAGAAGTTGTGGAAAATTACCAGCTAACCTTTCGACAGCTTCTTCCAGCTTCAGCTGTGGGCGCCACTCTTGTCCCTAATAGAGCCTGGATGTTTCCCGAGGTAAAATACGGTTGAAACATGATCCAAAGACACCATGCTTCTCATTAGAGATGGGTTTTTTTTTTTTTGGGTGGGGGTTTTTTTTTTTTTTTTTAGGGGGGGGGAAAAAAACCCCGTTTTTTTTCCTGAACCCACAATGTACTGTGGAATTAGCGTGAATATATTTCAAAGCACATACAAGGTAATTAGATTACCATTTTAGACCATATGGGGGACTTTTGGCCTGCAGAGGTTGGGGAGGAATGTGTAAAACATGGCAAAAAAAAATATGTATACCAATATCATACAAACCAACAAGAGCACCACTGGTGCAATAGCTCAAACCATACAAATAAATTTTAAAAAATCTGAATCATGAATAATCACTTTCCAAGAAACTTTTCATTATGATGTGCATTTCAAGAAATTGTTGAGAGAGTTTGTAGAAAGAGCATTTCCGTCCACTTTTCACACCATGGCCAGATGCCCTTTTTAATTTACCCTTGCCCCCAACAGTTAGTAAACGATGGTTTGTTCAACATCCATCAAAGAGTATGAACATGGGAAGCCAAAGAGGAACTGCAGATGGGCAGGCCAGACAGAAAGGCAGAAAGAGAAAATCAATAAACTTCCAAATTTCACATTAAAATATGTAAATTCAGGAAACCATTGCATGTCCTCGAGTTACCCCAAAGTAGATGGCAAACAATTTTTGGACCTAAAGGTTATTTGTAGGAATCTGACAAACTTTGAAAAGTGTGCATAAATATGCAAATTAGAGACTTAATCAGCACACTTTATGCCACAACCCATAGCCCATATCATTTGTCCCGTAATGCTTGTCAAATAAAAATAAAGTGAATGTTATTGAATACCCCTACTGAACTGGTGCCCAAACAATCTAATAAGATCCTGATTCAACCAACGGCTGATAACACATTTAAAACACGCATAAAAATTGGTATAGCTTTCGGAGGAAAGTAATTCTGCTAACAGTTAAGTGTGACATAGACACATACACACGAACACCAGACACACAAAGTGCTCCGCTAAGATCTTTCCGAATTTCAATCCAGCAAAACCAAAAGTTGGAGACCAGCATCCTAATAGAGGCCTGTAAAAGCACACATTCAATATAGTAGTAAAAAACCAGAGGCAGCCTAACTTGCGATCCAACAAATTGTTATCCTCACCTATCGTTGACCATAGATCCAGTGACTGGCTCGATTTGTCTGGCACGGAATGCTAGGGTGGGCATCTCTGGGGGAGGGTAGCTTGTAAAACTCCACATCCTGGCTTGACCACCAGCAGTGCTCCAAAGAGCATTTTGGCAGAAATTGTCAAGCTTCAGGGTAAAGGGAGGATCTCTATCGAATAGCCTAACAGAGACAATAAAGGGTGATTCCTGGTGAGAGAATAAACCAACATTCATGTTTGAAAAGCTAATGTTTAGCAAGTTATTTTGCATTAATTCTCATGAAATACACACTGACTATTTTCGGGTTATTAGGGAATTTCCTGAAGGAGGACTAGAATTGCTGGGTTGCGTAGACACTCCCTGTATTGCAACCTGATTTTCAAGCCTTTGAGGCGAGAAAGCATGTGCTGCAATGACACCTGTGCCTTCTCCCAAGGGACATTAAGGGACTGGAAGGTAATCGTGGAGCACACTGACAAACAAACTCCACAAAATGTTGACTTAATCGTTCACCATTTGGTAGCCAACTGCCAGTGACGAGGGAATGCATGAACGAGGAAGGATGTGTGTGGGGCAAATCTCTCATATGTGATCATGTGATTAGCTGGGGAAGCACGCAACAAAGTGTAGTGACATGTCTGGCCTGACCACTCAGGACTAAAAGGGTTGGAAACATCTTCTGCAAAATTTGTTCAAAAAATAGTGCCTGAAAAAGTGAAGTAGCCCCTGAAAACCAATACCCCACAGAATGCCAGTTGTAACACCGACAAGGGAAGAAATCTGACAGCTAGGGTATTCTAGGGCCATGGGTAGTAAGTCTTTTGTAGGAAAGATGAGTATTTCTGATCCATCTTACCTAGATCAACCAACCATTTTTGCAGTGTGCAACTACAAAACAAAATCCACTGTAGTCTTGTTCGACATCGTTAAAATAAGTAGGTAAAAAAATTATGTTATTGTTATGGTTCAACCATTCAATCAACATAAATCTGAATCAAAGCAGTTGATCTCTATCCATGTGGTCTGTTGAAAATTAAATTACATTCAAACCCATGCGCAGGGACGCCGTCCATGCTTACATGTGCTGCTCCCGCCCTGATTCCCCCCCCCCCCCAATCCTCAGGGGACTTTAGGAACAAAAGTATTGCAGAGAATTTAAATGAACATGACAAACTTACTGACTGAAGACTAAAAATCCAAAACTGGACAAACACACTCCTGTCATGTCTTCTTCCTACTTTAGAAAATAAAATAATAAAATTGGTATATCCCCACTATAGTGAAAAGAGGATAGTATTGTTTAGTGGAGATCCTTCTCTCCTTAGTTCCAATCGGCTGGTATGTCAACCTTACCATCTAGGCCTTCTAGTGCAACTTCCTCCAGAATAATCAATGAATTCAGCATGCTGATAAGGCTCATTCTGAAAAGAAAGTTAAGGAACTTTGTTTTGACAGAAGAGACGTGACATTGAATATGATTAGCTAAAACTGCCCTTTATAAGAAACTCGGGGAAAAATGAGGATAATATATGTACCCATCTCTTCTTAGGAAGATGGTTAAAATTGTGAGAATACAGTATGTAGACATGTGTAGTCTCACACCACAAACTTCCCAACTGGGAGTATGCCGGGTGTAGTCTTGTTCAAAACTCAATGAGTCATTTGCGATCCGCACATTTATGTTTATGTATATCGAACGTGTATAGACTACTAAAGATCCAGGGATATAGACCTCAACATCGAGTCTTGTTAACTAGAGAGATGCTTTCCTACGGTAGTATTGAGACGACACGGGATGACTAAATAGCGTTATTAGTCCTTATCATGGCAAATTTTCACAGAGCATGTCGTCGCCCGTACCACCAACTTGCCGGCGGCGCTAATTGGTCGTAGGGTTTGCCGGTAGGGCTGTCAAGTTTTTAAACGAAGTGTCGGCCCGTTTGAACGGTAATGAAGATGACTAAACGTTAAACTATTTTGTTTTAAGGTTACACCTCTTGAGCGGAATTCCAGTTATACCACCGCAAGACCTTTCAATTAGACATAATCACGCGAAACGACCGAAGAATAGACCCACGATCACTGGGTGATGTTTAGTCAGCACTTACAATAGACAATATTGTTGAATGAACTGTGATGGCATGTACAGTAAATATCGCCTTGGGTTCCAAAAGAGGACTTGGAAAGAATTATACATAATCACGCGAGGAGACCAAAAGAATAGACCGCTGATGCCAGGTGAAATTGGTTTTTTTCCATGTTTGCATACCATGCATACAATAGTAATAGTGTTGAAACAACTGACTAATGGCATGTACCTCGCCTTGAGTGGTGAACGTTGGACACAATCCCAATGAAATAGTCCTTTACAACCCCATCCACAAAATCAATAAACAACTAGCGAGGTGCAAATTAATCTGCTAAAACTATCCTAATAATAAAAGCAGAGCGCTCTAATAATCAGCTTTTCGAGGACCGGGCTCGAGACCAATTTTTGAAGGAATCGGTCTCGGACTGACGGAATCAGAGTCAATGACTTGGATTCGGTCTGGATCGGCTGCTGGACTGGGGACTGGTCCGTCTCCGAGTCCAGGGTCAAGACCACTTGAAACAATCTTTGGCAAAAACTCCTGAAAATTAGGAGGAGTTTAATGATGCAAAATTCTAACATGGAAATCGAAAACTTGTGCATGGTGAAACAACCCCAAATTTGAAATTTAGCTAATAGTATGCATAAGCTGCGCCTGTTGACAACGTTGTCTCAGATGTTTTTGCACACGTACGTAAAAGAGAATATGCCGCACTCGCCTCACGGGCGAAGTCGGTGCCAAAGACGGGGCGATTGTGTTGATTTTTGAAAAAACAAAACCAAAAACTTTACGATAGCCTATGCTGCCAGGACGGGAAAAAGTTATATGGTTTCCAAATAGTAGGTAGCAAGTGGGAAGTCTACATAGTAGGGTTATATAGGAACTGTGTAGGCGATTCATTTTGTTAGTTTTGGCATTGATACATTGCAATTATATGGCCATTGCTATGAACTTTCGTGATGAGCATCCAGCTCTTAAATGGACTGGTGTGGGAAACTTTATTACGATCTTGCATTGGTCTGATTGTGCAATATTGTCATAATGTTTTCTGGAATGCAACATCTAACTGCAATAACTTGTTATTTTGACATATAGGCTATTCGTTTCTGCTAAATGCCTAGTTTCAATAGGGACTCGAGGACTAGGATTCAGGCTCGGACAAAAGGACTCGGACTTGACTCGGACTCGGATTTTGAGGACTCGTTCTTGACTTCGGACTCCGATGCTGAGACTCTGTCTTGACTCGGACTCGGATGGCTGGACTCGACTCCAACACTGCTTTTTGACTACTACTACTAGGTCATTAAAAAATTGGCACCTCCAGAAACTGAATAGAAGAAACTCGCGTGGGCAGGCAAATCGATACTCATGATTGAAAAGCGCGCTCGAGTCTAGTAGTAGGCTGAAGAAGTAAATCGGTATAATTCACGATCGACATTGAGAAAGGATCGGATTATAAGCGTATTAGCCTATCGTGTGCAGTGTGAGAAGACTTTAATAACGTTGACTACTGAATTGGAACAATTCATAGCAATCACCTCCAAACATCCGATTGGGTGCTTGTCGATCTTACAATTACCGCCTATTCGATCGTAGGTGTTTAAAATCCTAACAAATAGCTGACTGTAAAGTAGAATAGCCCGCCGAGTATGACAAATGGGAACACAAGAGCGTGATCGATCGGTCCAGGCCGGTCAGCCATGCTTGGCTGGCTTCCTACTCAGTGACGAATTTTCTAGTTGCCGCTAGTAGATAGTTTCCCACAGCAATGTACTTAATGTCTTTACTGCCATAGAAAGAATGTTAATAAAAAATAACAGCTCTATAATGCTTTTACTGCCATAGAAAGAATGTTAATAAAAAATAACAGCTCTTACCACCTTTAACTTGTAAGCTGTCAGTAACATGAATGAGTTATCATGAATATCAAATTATTGAAATGATTGCATTTGTTCTCTTCTTTCAAGTGTGACTTTCTTCAAGTGTACTGCCTTTCCGTTTACGATCGTGGTGCTGGCCCTCTCAAAAGTCAGGGTAAGCTTGTAGTTGATGGGGGTTGGGGGTATGCCTGTAGTACGCTAGCATGCCTATGGCTAATTCCTTTAGCAAGTGCTGACACTGTTGATTGTTCGGACTTGTTCGGTGCATAGGATAGTCCACATTCAGGTCCAACTTTCAACTATAGTGTGGTATCTTGTATCAATGGACCTCGGTCTGCAGGTATTCCGTCAGCACAGGGCTGAAATTTACATCTTTTTTCAAAATTATCTCGTACATTCTACATTGTGTTTTCATCGCTGCTTTGGACTCTTTTGTCACCACCATTATTCCTACTGCGTGACTCTTCTTGACTGTGTGAATCTCAGAAGATGGAAATATGGGACACACGGATGTTAGTTATAATGGTTCCTTGGAACTAAGTTTTGCTTCCTTGTGGATGGCTCCGCCAATGTTTCCCATAATTGGCCCCCGTGTATTCACATCGGGCTATGGTCGAAGGGATGAGCGCCAACTTTAACCTGAAGGGTGCCACAGTGTTTGCTAAAGTTGAGTCCTGTGGCTTGTTCCAAAGGGCAGCTTTGTTTCATATGTACTATGTTTTCCATGGTTGATGTGCATGCACCTTTTCCTGGGTGTGTGTGGTAGAGGGAAGCACCGGGCATCGACTATTTCCGCCATCGACAGCATCTATCTTTGCTGCATGGAATTTACGGGGAAACTTTCTCTACTTCTCATACCACCATTTATTCAATTCCCATGTTCCTGTATTTTTTTATTCGCCGTAGTCATGCGGTTAGAGCCCGATGGGTAGTGATTATAGAAAAAAAACATTTTCATCTCCGTATATACAAGGCTGATGGCGATGTTTGATCCATATGTTTTAACTATATTAATATGGAATCAATCATTGACAATCTTGACCAATTCCTCTCCAATTCGGTTGTGGAATTCCTATTTTTCAGTTTATGTCAGATTCATTTTCCATACAGTTAAATATGTTTTGAAATCCCAAAACATTGACAGTTCAGCTATGTTCTGGAACTTGATATTCGTTCCAGTTCATTCATTTCATTATTACCTTTACAACATACAGTAACTTCTACGTGGAGTCTTATGAAGCCGAATCTTTGACAAGTAGACCCGCCTTATACTGTACTAATCAATGTAAGCAACCATAGGACACAACCTACTCTCCTCCCGCACCCCCCCCAACACCTTTTGTAAAAATATTGGCTTGAAGAAGACAAAAAACCCGCAATAGACATAACAAGAGCTTCATTTTATTACGGCAATCTTTTTCTTGGGCAAAAATCATTACGGCGTACCTTTGCATATTAATCGAATAATTTCATTATGGAATATTCAGTTTCAATTTCCCCCCTCCTCAAAATCCTGCCGAGTCCATCGGCACATTGGTCTTCCAGACTGACTGCCTTGGTCTTCTTTTCTTTAACTTATCCTTGTTACAATATACGGATAGTCATCAGCCTTTCAGCGGAGAAAAAAAAGGCATGTCCTAATTTCTGTCATTATGATTGGTTACCTGAACCAATATGGCATCATGCTAGAAAAATCGTGGGCAAACTCCAGCGGTTTGAGCAAATCTATTTAGTCTTTCCACTGGTTGACGTGTTCCATACGTGAACATACTTTTGGGCTTGGGGAATTCTGTGGAACAGCTTTGATGTTCTGGGTTGACGTTTGAATCGGTGAACAACATTAATAAGGCCGATTTAAACGTGTTGAGAGTAAAAACAAAATTGACAGCCCTAGTTTAGAGCTGAGCAAATGAGAGTCTCATCATAACACGCTGTGATAACAGGGGAATAATTTAAGAAGCCAAACTCCATGAGGCCCACGTATATGTACCAGTGGGCATTAATACAGTTACCATTGACAATGCTGAAAAATTACAGGATGGCTACTTTACATATGAGCAGGGTTTCATCTTGATTTCGAAGTGATTAGATGATTGTGCTGAGGGTTCACCACCGATACATTCGTGAATTGAAGCAACAAGAGGGTTGTTTACGCGAAAAAGGGCAATTGGAAGATTTACAATTCATCTAAAACATTAGATAGTCTGTGTGAGGAGAAAACTAAGGCAAAATAAAAAATTTCATGTTTAGCGTCCCCCGCTGCCTCCTTTTTGGAGGATCTGAAAAATTCTTTTTTTACTTCATTCAGGCTAACTTTTTTTTGAAAGAATATTTTGAGAGTCTAACTCCCTGGAATCAGTTTGGCTTGACAAAGGAATAATTTGAAGCATGTTGAGGTTAGTAGACCTTGTAGAACCATTAATAAAAAAAGGAATATAAAAAGAGGCCTCCTCCTTGAGAGAGGTCAAGTGGCAAAACCCTGCTTCGACCCGCTTCTTTTCCTCTTTTCAAACCTGTCTAAGCTGGTATTTCTCAGTTGCATTTTATTTAGATATGGTAACTATGGCATTTCTGGTAATTGAAATTGCTATTAGTATTAGTTCGAGCTAAATGTGGGACACCCATCTGGTATATAAAAATCTTGATACGCAATGGTCGGGTCACCGAAAAAAGAAAAAAAAACGGGCCGCCTCCTCCTCATTTCGAAAAAAGCGGGACGCAACATGTTTTATTTTTACTAGGCCTAACATATGGTAATATAGGATCTGTGATATTGCAAAACAAATTGCAGGATTGGCTGTAACAGAGGTAAACATTGTGGGGTAATGGTGGAAAAAAACATACAGGTCCAAACTCATTTTCTCAAAGTGAAAAAAACGTGTATATTTCAATGAACAAACCAAAAAATATCTGTGAGAGGTGCAAGATAACACGATTTATATACCATGATGGGATGCTTTGATTTTGGTGCAAGTCAATGTACAAACTCAAAGACCTCCATCCCACAAGTGCCGATGGAACAATAGCTCGCCTAGGCATAGATCTATTTGCCAGCAGTTAAGTGTAGAAAATGGGCAGAATTTTTGACCAATATTTATCCATTGACTATTTGACAAACACCCAATTCAAACTGTAGAAGAAGCAATTCGACCATTTGATCAAGAAAGGTACAACTCCAGAATATCCCTCACCATCAACACCCACTATCTCCAGGTGTTGCCATGTTCTCAAAGCGATTACATGGTTGAGTGCACAGTGGGTGACTGTTTGTATTGGAGACTTTTTTGGTGGTATGCGTGTCAGTGCTCCCCCAAAATATTACCCTTCAATCGCCGTAACGCAGGACCTACCATGAGGAACAGTGAAGGCTAGGCCAAAAAACGAATGGAACGCATTATGGGCAAAACGGATTTAATCAGAAATTTCTGCTTTTTTATGTGAAGTAGGTAACAAGAGAACAGACCCTCATGAGTTAATGGCAATGCACCACAAATGAGTGAAATATACGAGGTCCGAAAGTACGCGGCATATCCTACAGACCAGTCTAAATGGGAAAAGGTCAAACTCTCCGCGGTCAAACTTGCCAGGACCAAACTCGCTGCACGTATGACTTGGCCCGCACGTATAACTCTCCGCACATCAAACTTGCGCATGTAAACTCGCCGCATGTTAAACTAAAAAAAACAATTGTATATGAATGATGTGATGACTCTCCTACTACATTTGTTTTTCTTCTTGTAATATATACACAGGCTTGATTGATGGTTGAATGCCTACAAAAAATGCGGCCCGTAGCAGAATGGGTTAGTACAGCTTACAGGAAACATGTAAATCATACGCTATGATGATTTCCCTACAAACACAAAAAAAACGTGTTAACAACATTTTTAAAATGTTTCGCTAATGTTTGAAAAAACATTTTTGTTGGTAACACAAAGGTTAGGAGAGGGGCATTCCACAGTATTTTTCCGTGCGGACGGGACATTTTGCACAATGAAAACGTTAATTACTTAAATTAGATAAATTGCATGGCTGGAGATGTATTTATTCAGAATCAGCTATCATGCCATAACCATAACTATTTTCATTTCAGTAAGAACATTACGGTTATCTAATTATACCCTCGTTAGTGTGTGTTGCAGAAAATGGACATAGATATTTTAGGGTTAAAGTGAAGCTGGAAATGCTCTGAATGTAGATAGAGTTGAATTAAATTCTATAGTAAGGTACACTTAGTATCCTGTTTACTATCAAAAATAGAAATGCAAATTCAAAGCAGTTACTCTTTAGACAGATAAATTAATGTTAAAGAAAAAAAATGATTTGCGGACGGGACATTCTCCAACGTTGCGGACGGACAACATAGTTTACTGGAGGCCCCTTTGTCCAAATCAAGAGGCAATAATGATTGACAGGGTCTAATTAGAATGGGTTCCTAACCGTCACTATAATAATGTGATAATATTCATCCCCACCTTTTCACAGTCAGTGCATTACTGTCAAAGTACAGTGCATACACTGTCAATGGGAATGTCCCGTCCGCAACATTCTAATTATTTAACAAATCAGGCTTAATGAAGGTAACAGTAGGAAAACAGTGGCCCAGGAGGGTGTTTTATTGTAAGTAGTGAATGGAGAATTCTAGAAAAACACGTGAAAATGAATACTTAGGGAGGGGTTACATTGAAAAAGGGTGTGAAGTGTGCGGAACGGCCAGGACATTTCAGTTTATGTATGACCAATAATTGGGTTAATTAGCAGCCAGTGTTGTGTTCGAGGCCGCTGATCCGAGGCCAAGGCCGAGGCCGAGGCCGAGGCCGCACCCCCGAGGCCGATGCCGATGCCGAGGCCGCACCTTCGATGCCGAGGCCGAGGCCGAGGCCACACCTTCCCGGGCCGAGGCCGAGGCGGGCACTAATCTAACAGCATACATTTTAAATTACCAGTGTTTGAATACTTAGTAATTTACGGTTTTGTCTGCCCCATGGCTACAGTTAGTCATTATGAATAATATAGGAGACACGACGTTTGAAGTCCGAAATTAGACTGACAAGCGCAGTTGATATGCATCAATTTTCTTCTGAAGTCAGTCCCAACTGAAAAATATGAATGTAGTTGGTCGAAAATGTTAATTGTCCTTGTGAGATTTGCTATAAAGGTTTACTCACCCCGCCTGAAATACATTCTCATATGACTTCTTCATAAGTGCAACGCGACAGTTACTAGCCTTAGATGCTAGACAGCGCACTGCATTTTGAAAACATCAAGTATTTTTCATCATCTGTGAGAAAGCGAGTACTGCTTCGGCTGCACCATCTGGCTTCCAAAGGGCGGTGGATTTCAATCAGCAGATGAACTGCCCCCTCCAATCAATGTTGTAACGCACATAATTTTTTTTAAACTATAAAAGTTACATTTTAAAATCCATCTTGCAGCAATACATTCGCTCATCCAATCCAATCATACAGTGACTCAAACGAACAACAAAACAAAACCAGAGAGCCAAGAGGCTTAGTGAGACGTTACTGCCCTGAAGTTTGTTGACCTCAATGACCTTCAACCTAACCCAAAATCAATAGGGTTAATATACTCAATTATGGGGAACCCCATACATTATGATCTTAATCCACCAAGGTGGAGTCGAGTATTGTGTTACACTCAGGCGCACGCACCACACACGCACCACACACACACAACACACCACACACACTCACACAACCACCACACATACACACACGCACACAACACATACTGTCCTGACTGCATAGGATTCCTTTGACTAAATCACCATAACCACATCGACTGGCGGTAAACAGCAACGGTATAATCCAAATATTTGAGCCATCAGTGGCCGGGAGAGACAATGTCGCTCTCACTCGATAAACTACTGGATGGTGGTTTTCCCATGAGGCTACACGAAGTAGTCCTTCAAGCGATCGCCATGTTTCAACACACGCAACTCAGCGATAAAAAGTAACGTCAAAATCCAGGATGCCCGCCCTCGTGGTAGTTGGGCGACTCCCATTGCTTGAACTCATCCGAGATTTTTATTCGATAACATGTGTGCAAAGTTCCAGTAAACCCGCAATGCGTTGGATAGTAATCGCGCTAACATGCGACGGCGGCGCTGGCCGAAGACAGAACCATAATTTCCATGTGGGGATATACGGCAATAGGAAATCAAATATCATTTTGGCTGTGATTATCTCATGTACACACTACAGACAACACCGTCGTTATATAAATATAATTCATATTGAATTAAAATACTTCACGATCCTGCAGAACAGACCACTCTTCGTATTTTATGTTCCATGCTTATGCACTTTTTATGCCTGAAGACTAGAATTCATCTCGCACCTCGCTACTACGACTAAGGGGGGGGGGGGGGGGGGGGGGGGGGGGGGCGATCAGTGAGTGAGAGTTCACTCGTGGCCGCGCCAGGGCAGATTCCTGCTTTGTACACACAGCTATACATACGTAAGTAGCACTTTGCAGTGCAAGTGCCTTCAGTACTGTAGTTTGTCTATGGCCAGCTAGCTCGCAAGGCCAGCGGCACTCTACACTGCACTGTGGAATTGCACGGCGGTCCGAGCGCAGCGCCAGTCTATTTTATCGGTAGTCTTTTGGTGATACCGAGTATGCTACGTTATTCAAATTGGTCGCGAAATTCACACAATTTCTTAATCCTCTTGTGACATAAAATTTTCAATTGTAGTTCTTTATTTTAATAGCAAAAAAATCATTGTCGGCCTAGACCCGGCCTAGGCCCAAAAATCCGAGGCCGGAAGATCCGAGCCGAGGCCGAGACCGAGCCGCAGCCTCCGAGGGGCCGAAGCGAGGCCGCCAAAAAAACTGGCTCGAGGCCGGCCTCGAGGCCGAGGCCCGGGCCTCGAGCCCTCCAACAACTGATTAGCAGTGCTGGAAAATATAGAGATGAATGATAACACTTTCAATTCTCCCAGTTGTTAAGGAATGATTTATTTGATAGTGGAGAATAAATAAGGTACTGCAATGCCTGCTTAGCTTCAATTAAAAAATGGTCCCGGCCGCAACAGAAAGTCCCTCCCGCAACAGATTTGATTAATTAATTAATTAATAGGGTTCAATTGATGAGTGGAAAAAAGTAACCACAGGAGTGTGGGTATTGTATTAAGAAGAGAATCCACAATACAGAAAACTATGGACTATTACAAAGTTCTTGGAAAAAAACATTGAAATTTGTTGCGGACGGGACATTTTCACTTTTACTTATTAATTAGTACTAATTACTATTCCTACAGATACATTGAAGTTGAATAATTAGATATTGGATAACCTACTTAGTATGTCCTGACAAGTTTTATACATTCCCTTCTGTCCACCTG
The DNA here is from genome assembly GCA_026419785.1 of Sclerodactyla briareus. Lineage (NCBI taxonomy): Eukaryota > Metazoa > Echinodermata > Holothuroidea > Dendrochirotida > Sclerodactylidae > Sclerodactyla > Sclerodactyla briareus. The sequence continues at coordinate 77,811 of JAODTK010002843.1, read as the reverse complement.
TCATTACTAGGAAATATAATGTCCCTTCCTGCAACGGTATTCCCGGTCGTTTACTTTGCGAGTTATTAATTAACATAAAACTTTTTTTTTTCAAGAAAAAGGTTTTAGAATCTACAAATATGATTTGTACACTTGAATACTTTAGCACTCACAGGTGGAAAATTGTGTTTTTTTTTTAATTTGCCCATTCTTGTCCAATTTTCACTGTGGAATGCCCCACGAATGTCCAAAACGTTTCACAAAACGTTTTGAAGGAACGCTTTGAAAACATTGGTGGCAAAAGATTTGCGCCAAAACGGGTTCGTTATGTTATGTTTGGAAAGTATTTATATTATCGTTTTGTTTCTTGGGTTTGCTGTAACTCCTAAGTTTGACAATGTAAATCGAAATTTTTCTACAATATGATACAAAAACATTTTTGAAATGGTAGGGAAACGTTTCAGTAACATTCCTGTTACTCAACATTAAACGTTTTCAAAAAATATGAGAAGCAGTTTCGAAAAACTTTTTTGTCGGCTGAGTTACTATGATGGCGTGTGAAATTATGTAGTTCAAATCAGGATTCCGATTTTTATTTCTTCCTTACCGAAGCAAAATAAATCATGGGTTTCAGAAGTCATGTTATCGAGTGCGTGTGTTGATGTGTGGGTTTAGGGGCATGTAAACATAAAGTTTATACTTATATATGGAGCAGCGGTGGAGAGAAGGTTCATGCACATTCTTTTTTTGGGGGGGTGCCCACTTTTCAAAAGTTACTGTGGTCAAAAATTGGAAGTCGATGGGGGCATCTTTCAAATTGGAGAGGGGAACATCCCCAGTCCCCCAAGAATCACCGCCAGGATATACATATAGACATATTTGCCTGGATGCATAGAATCGGAGCCGTCATAAAGGAATAAAAAAACGTTCAAGTGTACGAGTCACTAAACTTGTTTTTTACACATGTTTTGTAAATACCTCATACTCATATATTCAGATGTGCCAAACATGGAACAAGGGCGGGCTCTGTAAGGCGGCTAGTGAGCAGCAGGGACCCGGACATTTCATACGGAAAGGACCCCAGCACTGCCATAACCAGAGCCTGGTGCACACTCCGTCATGAAAGTCGTGCGCGAAAGTGAAGAGCACCGCCAGGCATGCAGGGCGAACGGTTTCTGGCCCTCAGGCACGATTGTGACAAAGATATGAGCATAAAGGTTCGGCTGACGACCTGTCCCCTTCATGCCATCTGTGGATTCGTTGCGGGAGGACTGCCCATCAAGCGAGCCAGGCGACGAGGACGGAGGTGGAGAGGACCCCAAAGACCTAGATTTGGGACATGTAGAGCCCCTGAGTTCTTGCCAGACGGTATGATTTGTCAAATATAGCCATCCATGCGACACGAGTATACAGTGTCCGGGGTATATGGTTTCGCGGTTGTGTAGCAGCCGCTCACGTCAACCCAGGTTTCACCGCCGCCGGAACTTTAAAGCCCAATCATACTTCACCGGCCACTAAGGGAAATTCTGTATTTTTTTTCTCGTTATTTCAGCGAAATAATACAACTTGTAAATAGAAATAGTTACGTGTACTGACCAGAAACAACGAGTAAACAACAGAAACAGAAAGTATGACATGTAAGGCAGTGTTGTCGCCCAGGATTCCCTGACGGGGGGGTCCGAGTTCCCCGCAATTTCTGTTTCAATTTTTGAACTTTGTTCTGGCCGGATTTAAAAATGATAAATAAAACCACCCATTTTGAAGGCATTGTTCACTGAGGCTCTCAGTGGCATTCCCACTCGATTCGGCGCTGTGCTCAGTAAATACCGAGAGAAAAGGCCTGAGAACTGGATGGCAATGGCCCCTGGCACTACCTTGTCATTTTTTTTGATTTTTATAATCTTAAATAAACCAAAGTAATGGGATCCATAGTGGAGTGATGGCTCCACGTGCCGGATCCTGGATGCGATAAATATGCTGCCACAGCAAATATGAAACATTTTGAAAATATTAGTGGCCTCTTCATAAAAAGTAATATTCTTGAACGGGATTAAAATGCGAGTGATTAAATGTTCGTTCCGATTGTTTAATACTTGTGCCATAATTATTCTCTGTGTATTTGTGTTATTTCCCAATTTCAACTTCTATTTACCCCCCGTTTTTCTATCCTCTTCAGCCATCTTTCCCACCCAATTTTTCCCGGCACCTGCGGCTATGCTCTTGCCACAATCACATCACGTTATACCAGCTGGCCGCTTTTGCATGCATGCATTTTGCATTATACTTGCTTCCTCAGCCTGGGATCCTTATAACAAAAAGAAGATAGACCTATTAGAATCTGTCCGGAAAAAGAGCGCTCGCTTTATCTCACGCGACTATCTATCTAGAGCCCCTGGGTGTGTCTACCCAGAGGGTAATAGCCTGGGTTTGAATTCATTGACGACGCAGAAAACAAAGACGACTTTGTATTTTTAACAAGCAAGCTCAGGTCAATTGTCCCTGCCAATAAGTCACCCTTAAAAACCTGTCTGCTGGCGATCACGGCACAGCAACGCAATTTCATACACCACCATTGCGGCAAACAAAGATTTGCCTACACTGAAATACACGTTCGTACCAAGAACTGTACGAGACTGGAACGCAATGCCATCCAGGGCATCGATTCCATTGAGGATATGACTGTTGCAAGGACAGCGTGGCAGTGTTTCGCGCTAAGGTGCGCGCTTGCGGGATTCGCGCACCCTCTCATGATTCCCGCGGAGAAATTGGTCGTATGCGGGAAATTCCCGCACTCTTTTTTGCGATGGATGGGGACATAACCCCAAACAAAAACAACACAATAACCCAACTTATTACTGGCACATACAAAAATATATATCCATATTCATATGATTGCGACCACAGAAGTCATATGCTAAGTAGAAGAGCCGTCGTTCATGATGACGCCTCAGTTCATCGGCGCAGTACACAACAGCTCAGCATACACGAAACCCAATTTGCTGCAAAGTAAAACAACCAATAGTGCTTTAGGCTAAGCTGTATGATTCTATGGGCGGATAGGTCCCGTGCTAGGCCAGAATTAGACCTAATAATTATACTGCGTATAGATTAGGCTAACGTACTTCCTGCAAAGTTCTGAGTAATCGCAGAACATAATTGATCGAGGTCAAAAAGAAATACTTCAAATTTTCTTATTTTGCTAGCTCTATTCAAGCTAGGGTAAGATTTCCACGAGGATTTACCCAATGTTTGTCATTCACGGATCTCAGCCGTCCAATACAATCATATGTGCATAGGTAGACTATAGTATATTGACGACACTGCAGGCTAGCCAAGGGAAGGCCACATGTGTAGGTTAGGCTGTGGTGGATTGTTACGATTGTTTTTGCACCAGGCCCAGCTAAATCTAACAGTATTCAAACTAATTTTATGTGTGATGGGATTCATGCTAGACATGCTTGGGGAGAAGATAACATTCAGGGGTGGGGACAGGTTTGGTGGTTTTGGAAGATTGGCTCACCTCGACGATAAGTGATGATACCAGCGCTGACATAGCTAAATCTGTTTGGTCAGTGCAATGATTGCCGTCACAAGGGTGGATGAGTGGGATGGAGTGGGGGTGCATAGCGTGGCTGATTTTTTTAAGGGGGGCGGGTAGAATTGAAAGTAAACTCATAGGCCTAATGATTGTAATCTAACATACAATGCATTCCTGCTGTAGTGTGTGTTTAATAATTCTAGAAAAACAAAATGCAACAGTTGTTCATCAAAACCGGGCTGTGTTGGCTGATACCCTGCTGAAAAGTATAAATTGCAAAAGCGACGGCAGCATGATGGGTAGCTGACAAGCAATCAACAAATTCTCGAAATCCCCCCCCCCCCACTTTTGTCAGATCCCCACTTTTTCTTGAAGGGGGAATTCCCCCCAAAAATATAAATCCTAGCGCCCACACGGTGGGGCAACCATCTACACCTGGCTTGAGACGGGACTAATTTTTTGTTGGGCTGCAAACCATCCTGGTCGTCTCGCTCCTCGTAGGAGCGTGGGCCAGTATCTCTACCAACGAACCAAGATAAAGGTAGGCATTACTAGCCAATTACAATTTGGGAAATCTTTCCATACAGAAGTGGAGGCAGCAAGGAGACACAAACCACGTGTAATTTTTTTTTAGCTCTCTCGAACCGGCAACATATTCAAAGCAGGCAAGTTTTGACAAAACTTTCTCCCAATTTATACTTTTTATAGGATGTCGTTAGCTTCCCTAATTTGCAGTTCCTACGATCGAGTCAGTGAATGAAGACTGCTCTATGGCGTACACTTGTTCTACCTTGGCGAGTATTACGTGCAGCGAGTATAGTGCGGTCAGGGGAGTAGCGGAAGGTTGATGATGGGGGCGGTTTGTAGAGGGGGCTGTGTTTGCCGACAGGATCTGCAATGGTGATGATATGGGGGAGGGTATAAGGGGAGGGGATGTCCCCCTCCCTTGGAAAATTTGGAATATATCAACGTCCTCAGATGCAATCTGGATGGCAATATTCAGAAATTGGCGTTCAGTAAGGTCGAGCCCTTCACCACGTACGCGGGACCCTTTCAATTTGGAACGCCAATTTTTTTTGCCCGTTCCTAACAATGCCCGATTTTTACTTGCGCTCGTGAAGTATGTGGAGCGACCATCAAACACACTGCGCGCGAAGAGCGCAAAAATTTGACACTCAATGTGCATTGATCGGCAAGTTTCGGCCATTGAGTACGTCTTCTTTCCACTTAGCATTAGGTATCTCTAACCAGATTTTAACTTATTCTGTGCCCAACGTTGGTAGTTTCATGCCTGATTTTTTATCTAAAAAAAATGGGGGCGGTGCCCTCTATCTCTCGCATGGTTGTACTCTAGCTCTGCCGCTTAGCCTGATCCCGGCCCTACAAACCGACTGTGTCATGGTGGGTCATCTGAAAATCCTTTCTTAATTGTTTACAGCAAAAATGGCTTGAATTTTTATGTTTCTCTATAGGACCAGAAACAAAAACGTTTCAAAGAAACTGTCAGTCTCAGGAAATAAAAAGGTCAAACGCTAACGCCTTTATTCCCCCCTTTGGCCGAATTGCCGACAGACTCGGCACGGGCGCCTCCAAATTACACCAACGGCAACGGGGCCGTCACAATATGTTTGCCGGCGTGCCATTCTCTTGCCGACGCGGAATGGGCAATAGATGGAGAGCAAAAGTCGAAAATAGCGATATCATAAAGTCTGGCGTTCGTTTTTTCTTTCTTTCCTCTTTCCCATTCCGTCTCCCCTTCAATCCCTTACTTCCCTTTTTCCTTTCAATTCCCGCTTTCATCGTCCTCCCTCTCCTCTTTTCCTCTTCTTTTCCTCCTCTCCTCTTCCTCTTCTTTTCTTTCCTCTTTCTCCCTTTTGCCGACGGACCGAAAATGCCGACGGCACGTAAATATTGGGGGTGTGACACCCCCCCACCACACCCCCACCCCCCCCACCCCCCCCCCCCCCCCCCCGACTCGGCTACGGCCCTGCGTGCGTTGAGTTATACGTTGCGGCGAGATGGTGCCCCGGCGAGTTTGTTTTGCTGCGAGTTGACTCACATTCCGTCCCATCCCTAACTTTAGCCGTGGCTTAAGTCTTAATAATCATGATATTATCATATCATAGGCAATGAATATGATGCTTAGCAGAATGGAGGGTAATATCACTCAAACTTAACATTTCATAGTCACCTCTCCTTCGATTCCCACTGCCAAAGTCAGCCAAACGTCCATTTTCATGTAACTTTTATGCTTATTTCTCATCTTCATTTCGCTGAAGGGCTGCCAATTGTAAACAAAAGGAATTCAATGAGGAAAAAACACCGATTGCTGTGGTATTAAATTGTTAATCATCAGAACTTTATAGCACTCATAATCCTTACGAAATCACCTTAGTGAGATTTGAGGGAGACGAATGGGCAATGAAAGAAATTCTCCCTCAAAATAACAAAATACAGGGCGCGCTACTAGGATGAATTCATGAACTGAACATGAACAATTTCTCAGTTTAGAAAAACAAGGCACTCCTAATTCGAAAGGAGGGTGCACGAAATATTATGTAGGACGCACCTGCATACGTGTTCTCATTTGAATGATTTCCCTAACGGCGTTCCAAGGTAGGTTGCCACGGGCTCTTAAATAAAGCCAGCGTCGCAGTCTAAGTGCGCATTGCCGCCACACAACCAGTTTGAGGGAATATCATAGGCGGCGCCAATGGTGGACGGGGGACCGTCCCCCCTTAGGGGAAAGTTTTGGACCAAATGAAATTTTGAAAAATTAACGCCAACATAGACAAGTAAACTATCATTACGATCTGCGGGGAAAATGATTGGAATATAGACAATAGATTATAAACAGGCCTCTAAATGAATTGTGAAAACTAGATCCTTCTAAGCTTCAACAAATGTTGCCGTAACGAACCCATGGCCTCCTGGTCTGCGTATTAGCAGGCTGTAGCGAAATCTGTCGCCTTCGCCCATGTTCACCAAGTCAGTTTATGATCGACAGTACTCTTGAGCTGTTGCGCTAACTTCGTCAACAAAAATTAAGGAACAGTCGAGTCAGGCATTTTGACAAATACAAGTGTGACCGACTGCCCTGTATTGCTAGTCTCTTGAATAGGCCTACTAGATTATTCAAAGATGGACAATTAATCACCGCTGTATGTACATGGCCACAATACTCGGCAAACAAAAGTGGGACATGGAAAAGTTAGTCATCGAATAAACATGGAAGTGGTGGATTTTGTTTAGCTTGATGAACATGAAGAAAATACCCCAAATGACAAGTCGGTGAATGACTTTATCATTACTATCTTGCAGTAATGGCTTTAGGTGTTACGTACGTTTCAAATTAAAAAAAGACACAACAACACTGATTTATGTAGTCAAACTGTTATACTGTAAAAATTGCGATAAATTGCTTACAGATAGGTTGCGATACAACAATAACATATTGAAACCTTGATCCCTTGTTTGTTACCACACTTCATCACAAGTGAAAAAGGGTTTGTTACGTACTGTTCCAGACACCAATTGGTCCCACTTTTGGTGTCTCCTAATCGTACGTAATAATTGTTCCACTAGTTGGTCAACTATTGTAAAAATGCGAGGAAACCAAATGTTAAAAACATGTGAATCTTTCCAGTGTGTGGTCGTCCCACCTACGGGGTCGACTAAACCCCTAACAGACCGCAGTCGATACGCTAACCACGTGACCACAGTGGAATAGCCAACTGGGGCGGGAAAGGGGATACCTGGTGAGCATCATTAATACTTCAAGTCTCGATCATGACACTGGAAATTCACCGGGGATGAGGAAGGAAGTCGATTTTCTTAATGGGGCGGGGGGGTGCGAAGTTTTTCTGTTGACATCCCTTTCCCGGGCTATCCCTCCGCGGGATTTTGCTGTCTCAAACCCATTCTGATATGCTTTATCATTCTTCATACATCACAGTTTTATTAATAACTACGATTTTGCAGACATGCCGGTTGGCCGGTTTTATGACTCGGTACATAGCTCACAACGCTCAGAAAAAGGGGCCGTTTCGCATCTGGAAGTTTGTAAAACCCCAAAATTTCCGTGTACGCTCGCGCCAACAATGGGGGCGCTCCGCGTAGGTAGTAACACACATCAATGCATTAAAAGGGGGGGTGTGGTCCTGTGTCCCCCCTAAAAATTGTAGCTTCCGCGCCACTGGGGAAGTTGAGATTCGGTCAGATTCACCCCCATAGCAAATCTGGAAGAGTTTTCTGAATCATCATGGCGGCGATCATGGGGACGGGGGAACAGGCGTCCCCCCACCAATATTGGGTGGGGGACGCAATGCATTTTGCCCCCCCCCCACCCAAGATTTGAGCCCGACTGCTATTTCGCTGACACGTATCCGACCATATCATCAGCAACTTTAAACAAATGAATGATGACCTAAATAATCAAAGTGTGTGAATTCTGGTGGCTTCCCTTTTGAAATTTCGCGCGCTGCTCGCGGGTATTCATGTGGCGGTAGTGTTCAGACATTGAGGCCTTTGGAGACATTGATGGTCCTGAACATTATGCAATCGAAATTATTTTCAATGAAAGAGGGTTCCCCTACAAGTCCATATAGTTTACATAAGACTGGCTTGACCAGCTTATGTGGTTCTCTCCTTCATGGACGTTATTCAAACAAATCGCTATCATGAGGTAAGGGCGTGAGACGACGGGGTAGGTCACCCAACTGCGGATTTTGAGTTTATTATTTATGTGCGACCGCTTGTTGAAAGTTGAATGCACTAGCTGTGCACCATAATATCACTATATGAGGGCACACGGTGCGGCATCGGCAATGCAACCAGGGAACGCCAAAAATTGCGTGGTCAGAAAGGAACATGATCAAAATTAGGTGAAGAAAGGCTGTCCAAAAGTGAAGTCCAAATTATGCCTGAATGTTTGATGATGAAATGCCCCAAAGTTGTAACCTTTGTTGTTTCTGAAGGGAAGAATGTGGGGGCGACGGGTTAAGGTTAAGTCTACATCCTGGCGGGACCTGTGATTGGGTTTAGACAACATGGTATATATCTGCAAATCTTAAAAAAGGCAATCAATTTATGGGTGCGACCATTTTTCCGAAAGTCGGTTGCGTGCACGGTGCACATACTAATGGGCAGGCACACGGTGCGGTGGGAACCATAAGATCAGCCATCGAAGATTCGGCCAGGAAACGCCACGAATTCGTTCAAAGACATGAATAACTTTTTTGGTGAAGACAAGTTTATATCAAAAGATTGCCTGTCTTTTAGTGGAATGTCCAAAAGTGTAACATTTGTTGTCTTTGAAGGGAGCATGTTTGGGCGACGGGGTTAATTAAGTCTTTATAACCTCTGGCGGGACCTTGATTGTTTTAGCAAAATTGGTTATATCTGCCAATTTAAACTTCGGCAGCAATCAATTAGGGTGCGACCCTTTTTTTGAAAGTTGGTTGCGGGCACGATGCCACAATAAAAACTATGGGGGCAGACACACGGTGCGGTGGGAAAAACCCATATAAACTAGCCATCGAAGATTCGGCCAGGAGGAAACGCCACAATTTCGTTGCAAAGACATGAATAATTTTTTGTCTAAGACAAGTTTATATCCAAAGAGTGCCGACTTTAGATGATGTCCAAAAGTTGTAAAATTTTCGCGCGCGCTTCGGGCGCAGTTGCGGTTTTACTTCTGTGTTATACTCATTGGCGGGCCACAACTTTGGCTCCAAGTTAGAAATGTCCCTACCATGCGCGGTGGTTCCGCAAAGAGATAAAACAGGGGGCCGTAATTTTGGAGGTAAAAAACTAGGCCTGTCCGACGTAAGTGAAGCGGCAGTGCAATGTCGATTGTTGGTCAAATTGGATTCCGAAAAATCTCGCGCTTCGCGCGAACGTAGTGGTGGGGGCACGTGCCCATTTGATGATCTTTCATGACTGAAACCTCCTTGCTATCGTAATTCCGAATGTCACAGCACCCAACGCAAAACCTTGCAAATTGATCGCTACGGCATAAGGTTTTGGAGAACTTTTCCTGAAATAAAAATTTGTTATCAAGTAGGAATTGCTGATGACTTCCTATAAGGCATGTCGAAGGAGTGCCTTTCCCTGCAATCTAGGGGATCTGTCGAACGAAAAATTGTCTTGTCCGCTACGCGCCAACCTCGTGGTGGCGCTCCGCTTTAGATGTATTCATCTTGTCCGTCACCCCAACCGACACTCACCAAATCGCCGGCCCTCGTTTGTGATGATAGGATGTCTAATTTTGGAAGGGAGTTTGGAAAGATCCGTTTCTGCACCACAGGGGCGCCGACCCACCGTGGGGCAGTGGAGGCAGCTGCCCCTCCTGCCCTTCCGGCGGGGCAGCGGGGATGCGTGGTCTCTTCCCCTGATTTACTCATCTGACTATTGCCTATTAGCCGGCCTGTGCATAAATGTGCAATGAGCAAATGGCAGGGACAAGGTAATTTTAGATGTTTCCCGCATATGCGCGGGAAGCCAGCGCGTAGCAAGCTACAAAAAGGGGGCGGCCAAATGTGCAGAAGTGCATCTGAGTGCGCACCCATCTTTCGCGCGAAGGAAAAGTTTTCGATTCAGAGACCCCTGAGATGACTGGAAAGCCCATGCATCGAAGTAGGGAACCCACACCCTGTATTCCTAGATATTATGCCTAATAAGTCAAAAGAAATAGTTGCATGGGTGTTTGAAACATGACTCTATGAAAGGGTCGATGCTCATTAGTCAACGTTTGGTGGTTATAGGGGTGGGAGACAGCTTCCCGGATCTCATATTGTGGAAAAATTGATACCAAAGCATGAAGTCCCCATTTGACTGTTGATGGCGCGAGAGAGCGTCTAAAAAAATTATTTAGTCTTTTAGATACCTCGAAGAGGATAAATAAATGCCCCCTAAGGTTTTCAAAACATGGATCCCAAGTGGTGAACCCAGGACTTTTTGAGGGGTATGTTTTTTGATCGCCGTCATGGGAGGGGCAACAAAGTAAGTGGTTCCCCTTCCACTTTACTATCAAAACTCCAGAGGAAAAAAGGCCAAATTACCACTGGTCTAAAACGCGATTTGTATGTTTGTTTGTTCAATGAATTAAGGAGCAAAACACCGAGCTGGTAAAGCCAGTCTCTGCCAACGATAGGAGATGACGGGAGAACCGCCTTCTTTCATTAGATTAAGAACACACCCAGAGTAAATTTCAGGCATTTTAGTCTGCTCATATGTCATTGTCTGCACAAGGCACATATGTCGGAAACACTGCCGGCACATGAAATAACCGCGCGCCTAGCAAAAATTTCGAAAATTGAGCAGCGGAATTCATCTCAATTTAACATTTAGGTCATTATGCCTTTGCTTAAACAACGGTTACTGTTGGATATGTAGAGGTATAGTGTCAGACGACAATAGCAGTCGGGCCCGAATATTGGGAGAGGGACAGAATGCATTGCGGTTCTCCTAACGAAAAACATTGGGGACGCCGTCCCCCCCCCCCCCCTTCATGATCGGCCGCGCACCTGCTCAGTGGACCTCTAGTGTTTTACCTGGTCACCAGCAGTGAAAGTAATTCCACCAAAATCGGGTAAATTTGACCCACAGGACAACAGCCCGGACCACATCATTTTCCCAAAATGGTTGAGGGCAAGTCGGTTCCACGGGATTTCACGAGTTCGTTCCAAAAATAAAATTGGAATCACAAAAAAAGTTAAGGTGGGCTCGACTATTTTTTTAAATCAGCGCATGTCTATCTGTATGTTCAACGTCCCAAAGTAAGAAAAAAGAGCCATGCAGAAGCTTCATCTCGGGGGAAATGGTGGGTGTTACTGACGGAATGTGCCTAGTCAAACTTCTGAGTCAAAGTTCGCAGGAATTCCCACCCCTGCTCGTTACTCAGGGCACTCTCGAAAGAGCAGCGAGATGTCGCCGGGTCCTTCAACACCAAAACTGAGAGCCTCTCCAATTCCGACTAAGGATTTCCTTAGTCAGCTGAAGCACCTTCGGGTTGGAAGCATAACACGAGGCGTATAAGTAAGTAAGTACCTCGCTGACGCCGGGTATAAATAGCCGGAACGCGAGCGTGCTTAGCAGGACAGGCTGAATAAGGAAACGTTGACGAAAATGAAAACGAGCATACTTAATTGAAAATGCATGAGACGGTAGACGTGTGTGCGACTCATCCATTGGCCTCGCAGAAGGGGTCAAACCGAGAAATTGCAATTCAACTAACCCACTGTTTTTCTATTTCGTATAATATTCATTTCCATGTTAACATTGTTTTTACTCACGCCAGTGACGTGCGCTGCGCAACATGCGCCTCATATATTTTCCCAAATATTATTTTCGTTTGTGTATATGGCCGCTAAAAAGTGGTCGGCCATGCCGCTTCAGCCGCACCGCTTGCGACGCGCCTGTTATTTGATAAGCGTTGGCTTCGCTGGCAGGATTCCACCCCCCAGGCATACCGCACCACACATAACTGAACATATATCGAGATTAGTATTAGTAATGTCATAGCCTTCAAAATGTCTGTCCTAAGCGCGCGCTTGATATTTGATAAGATATACATAGCGAGGTCAGCGGCCGGGCCAAAATCGACCCGCCAGATAATGCGTCCGACACACCCATAAATAGGAATGTAAACGAAAGTTCATAAAGCTGGAAAAAACGTAGCAATGGAGTCGTGCCCCCCCCCCCCATTTTGTTTTGGTAAGAGGGTGTCATAAAATTGGGCAAATTTGCCTTTACAAGGTATTCTCGAAATCGAAAAATGGATATAGTCAATTGTTCTTTGATATCGTTGCGGACCACTAATATTTCGGCTTAGGAATATATTTTTGTTTGTTTATTGATGCTCATATATAGAACTATGCATTTGCGACCCACGGAACATCCCGTCTTTGACAATTTCGTGCTACGCTGTTTGACGAATCATGTGCCACTTGCCACTGTAGTTAATCTAAAACTCGAATGGACTGCTTAACGTGAGAGGCTATTTCTTTTATGTGTTGAAGTTATTTTAATTAATGAATATAAAAAAAATGGTCATCTGACCCGCCACTATTCGGCGTCCAATGACCACCAAATTTCGAAAATTTTGCATAGCACGGCTAAAGTGAAATTCACATTCATTTGTACGTTTATTTATTTTTATTTTTCAGATAAAAATGGCATCTGGCACTCACCCCATTTGGATTTCCGTTGAAAGACTTCCTTTAATAGATTTGCTGCGCTTGCGGGTACCATTTATGTCGTCTCGCAATTATATAGGGCCCAAATTTGCATAAGCGTAAATGAGGCTAAAGTGAAATTCATTATAATTTGTTAAAGTTAACCTAAGAAATTGACTACTGCGTGCGCGGAAGCAAATGCATGCCGCTTCGATGATCAGGATGGCCTTGAAATCGCAAGAGCATAGAGTGGCTGAGGTGAAATTCTATTCTAATTTGTGATGACCTAAAAATTTGCTACCTGTGCGGCAACCGGGCCGCTACGGCTTGGATAGCTCGAAATGTAAGAACATTACAGGTGGCTAAGGTGAAACTTATACTAATGCTTCAAGTTTATTTTGAATTATCACATGAATATAGTCATCTGGAGATCACATTTGGCATTTGACCTGTTTGAGAATTGCGAAGACCTAATTTCGAACATTGCGGCGAGGACTGCGCGGAATAATAGTGGGCTGTGACTGATATATAAAGCCGCTTGAATATGCGATGGCTTAGATGAAAATCATTTTTTTGCAGAAGTCATTTCAATTTGCTACATGAAAAATGGCCATTGGGGCGCTCACCGTGCATCTGGAGAAGCCAGGCAAGTTTTCGTAAGCTCAGCGGCAACCAATAGTGCCGCCCTGCTTCCATTATTCCATATACTGTTGGCCAAAGGTAAAATTCCCCCTTCTTCCATCTCAAATTTAGGTTATTTTAATACTGAATGAAAATGACCGGAGCTCCCCCATTTGCCGACAGGGAGAACACTTTAATTTAAAAAAAATCGACCGCAGCAATCAATGTGTCGACGCAGCTTAGATGGATCACGACATGAAGTCAATGGCATTCTGATTTTCATTTCACCTATTTTCTAGCCATTGGAAACCCATCATTGGGTACCTCTGATGGTAAACTACTCTGTGATGCATGACTAAAGAGCGTTGTTGTAAAAAGTAGTGAATCGTAGCCAGAAGCCTTCAACTGAATATTTTCGAGAATTTTTCCCGGACTATAAAAAAGTTGAAAGTTTTTTGTAATTTTTACGGTTTGTTGCCGTCACTTCTATAAAGCATGGCAGGTGGGAAGTGTCTTTTCCAGCTACGCTGACGAAACATTTGTAAATATGTTGCGCGCCACCACAGGGGCGGCGTCGGCTTTAGATATCATCACCTGCTTGATTGCCCCGCCCCCACACAAAAAAAATTTGCACGCCCCTGCCCCCCCAAAATTTTTTCCCCACTACCCCTAACCCCCTTCCCTTCCCCCCCCTTCCCCCACCCCCTCCCCCAATCCCCAAGATGAATCTCTCGGTACGCGCATAGCACCCTAAACTCTTCCTCAATTTCTGACCTACAGACTTCCTGCTGAAGTATCTTCGGGTGGAAGCATACGCCGCAATACGTATTGATAGACAGGAACACGGAATATCTAGGGGAGGGATTCTTGTTGCCCTGCGCAACGACCGGTGGCTACCCATCGGGTCGATTTGACTCATTGCGAGATAGTTTGTTCTCTGTCAAAATACACGGTACCAAGGATATTACAATTTGTCTCCTTTTACATATCTCACACCTCGGTAACTCTTCCGAGTATCTGGATGCTTGCGCTGTCTCATTATATTCGTTGTCACCGACTAAACGTCATATCATTTTCAGGAGTGATTTTAACTTCCTAGCATAGCTGGGCTTCCCTTTCTGTCCGTGCTGGCGGGTCATATGGTCAACCTTCCCGTCACATGCTGAACATCGCAGCAGATTTTGGTCCTCGAACAAATCGTCAGGTCACCCACTAGAGCAATACATTCTTGACCGTCGTTTTTTTACGACGAACCCGACACTGGTGAGCGATCCTGGGTCGTACCCGGCATCCGTGGACCATGATTGCCTTCCCCTTATCATTGTTAGCACTAACCAGAATCTCTAAACCAAAGACCACGAAAATATACATGTCCGTAGGCAGATTTGGAAGGTTTTAAAGCGGCACTGAGGGATTGGACCGAGAGGTTCTTGACTCCCCTCTACTTCTGAGGTCTCAGTGAACTCCCTCTACAACGAGTTCTGTGCCTACCATCCAGGATGTCTAGGGATTCATTCATCCCCCAAAATTGTGAGAAAGCGCATATCTTCTCCATGGCTTGATAGGCAGGATCATACGTCTGCACAGCGCCAACAACGTGCTTATAACTCTCACCGTAGATAAATACTCAATCATCTTGTGAACGTATATCGTAATTAAGGAAAGAAACCCATAAAATATCAAGGAATTTTTATAGGACGTACATAAAAATATTTGTTTGGAATCCCCAAGAAATTTTATGGTTTCATTAATAGCTTAGTGTTGACCTGTGGCACCCTGCATTATCGCAGAACGGAGGTTGGGCTGAAAATGCGCAAAAGCAGATATTTCTAAATAAGCAGGTTTGTTCTGTGTTCACGAGAGCAAATCCAGACGTTCCCGTCGTACTAGATAATATTCCGCTCATGGAATATTACTTGTGAAACTATGGGGGGGGGGGGTTTACCTGGTGTCTTAGCTGTTTAAGACCCTGGATCCCCACAAAGCTTCTCGCCCAGACGAGATCCTGCTAAGGCTATTGAAGCTTACCGGCGAAGAGATTGCCCCGGCCCTTACCCTATCTTTCAAGAGATCTTTGAACACCGAGAGGTCCCTGAATTTTGGTTGCAAGCCAACATCACCCCATTTTCAAGAAAGGCGATAGAACCATTGCTTCTAATTACCGCCCATTTTCACTTACCTCTATCTGTAGGAAGGTGCTCGAACACATTATCCACTCGCAGATATGGTCATCTGAAAATCATTCGTCATCACAAAATAAACAGCACGGCTTTCGTCGTGGCTATTCTGGCGAGACTCCATTAATTCTCACGCGTTCAAGACCTTGCACTTCTCTTGACATAACATCTCAGGTTGATATGGCTTTTATGGATTTCTCCAAAGCGTTTGACACGTGCCACAATAAAGGCTTCTTTCCAAACGCGCTGGATGTGGCATACAAGACCCGTGTTGACTTGGGTTAACAAGTTTCTTTCCAACTCACTCAAGGTTCTGGTACGGTGTCAGGAAATCAGGGGGCAAAGGGTCATCTCGGGTGTACCACAGGAAACAGTACTGGGTCCTTCTCCTTTTCCTATTGTATCTAAATGTTCTTCCAGATGGCATCAGCTCCTCTGTGCGTCTTTTTGCTGACGACGTGATTTGTATCGTGATTGGAGGAGTGAAGTGGATTCAGAATAGCTCCATGATGTCTAAAATGTTTACATGAATGGTCATATAAATGGCAAATGGAATTTAACCCTGATATGTTTTATCATGACATTAACTCATTCCATTCTGTAAGCTCCACCGTAACAAACTGGGGTGGCAAAGTATTGTCTGGTGGACCACCATCCTATTATGGGATACGCTTTCAAACAACCTCAGTTGGAATACTACATACGACACATTTTGGTGTAAGCTACGATCCTTGGATTTATCCGTAGGAATCTTTACTCCTGTAATCAAACACCAAAGCTGAGGCCTACAGATCACTTGTCCAGACGCTGTTTGGAGTACGCTTCCTCAGCCTGGGATCTTATACAAAAAAGAAATAGACCTCTTAGAATCTGTCCAGAAAGAGCGGCTCGCTTTATCATCAGCGCGACTATATATCTAGAGCCCCGGGTGTGCTACCCAGATGGTTAATAGCCGGGGTTTGGATCACCCTTGACGTCCGCATAAAAACAAGACGACTTGTATTTGTAAACAAGCAAAAGCTTAGGTCAATTGTCTCTGCCCATAACCTACAAACACAGCACGTTTCAAAAATCATTTTCAACAAATGTTTTGATAATGTTCTTTGTTTAGTAACATAGATGTTAGGAAAAGGTTTTTAAAACCGTTTTTACAAAACGTTTCCCTCAAACTTTTTGGAAACTTTTTAATTTTTTTTAAAAAATTTTTTTGCTCCATAAACCTTTAGCGACAAACGTTACTCCAAAACACGTTTCCGGTTTGAGCTAGTGCTGTCGGAGGTTGTTTAGATTATCGCCGGCTTCCTTTGTCCGCTGTTACTCATAAATATCAAATAAAACAAAAATGTTACTAAAACATTTCCTCAAAACGTTTGTAAAATCTTTCAATAAAACGTTTTTGCAACATTCATGTTACTCAACAAAAAACGTTTTTCAAAACATTGGGCGAAAACCCACAAGACAACCGCGTGACCAAAAAAAAAGAGAACAAAAAACAAACTTTTAGAACTGTTTTTTGAAAACGTTTTACAAAATTAAAAACGTTTTTTGTGTTTGCTGGGAAGTCACCTCTTATCAACCTGTCCTGCGTCAAATCACGGCACACGCAACGCAATTCATACACCACCATTGCGGCAAAACAAAGATGCTACAAATACTTCGTTCGTCCAAGAACTGTACGAGACTGGAACGCACTGCCATTCAGCATTGTATCCATGAGGACTATAAACAGTTTCAAGACAGCGTGGGCAACCATCCTACACTTGGCTTGGAGACGGGACTAATTTGGTTATGTTGGGCTGGTGGCCAACCCCATCCTGGTTGTCTTGCTCCTCGTAGGAGTGTTGGACAGTATTTGAACCAAGTACCAAATCAGGCTACAGAACGCGTGATGTCATCCGTGTCTTTAGACAAGGTCCCCCAAAACGGAGCAGCTGGAGCAATTCAAGACAATTTTGTTCCCCTGGTATTTTGCCCATTACATACATAGAAGAGAAGAGCGAGTGCATGTGTGCATGTGTCATCGCGGTGCATGGCAGTCAGAGAAACTCAAATGAAACGACCTTTGTTCGTTGGTAATTTCCTGGTATCGTGACCTCACACACAAGCGCAAGCACGCTTCGCGGCATGCGCTTCGCCGCGCCCCGAAGTTACTTGAAAACAACTTGAAGGAGATTTTTGGAGACTCAGGAAGGGGGGACTGTCGAGAGAAATTATCTCTAACGTAAACTGCACACACCATTGATCGCACAATTTCTTTGACTTCAGATATTGGCAAATTGCCAGTTCGACTCATAACAGTATGAAATGACTTTGCTTCTCACCGATCCATATTTTTGGCCATGTTATCTTAGATTTCCAAAATTCATTGGTACCCCTAGGCCTACCACTAAACGTAGTGTAGTGTGAAATTGTAATACGGTGTTATAACATTAGGCTCCTCAGGTCTCCTACTCCTCAGTCCCTAGCCTCAGTCCTAGCCACACTCAACGTCAAAACTGTCACATAATCTATGATTTGTTTTAAATTGCAGCAGAATCCCCGCAACCAACTTCACTCATTGCCGGTTACTTGTCATCCCACCCACAGTTAAAGTTAGTGACACGGCAATGCGGCATCGTGGCACGGTGTCGTAACGAGCACCTTGTACAAGGACACACCTGTCACTCACAGATACTGTACGACCTGCCAAAAAACACTTCCAAGTTTGGTAAGAACAAACCCTCTTCACTATGGTGTCATACACTCACCTCGTATCAACAGAAACACGCTGTCACACTATATGTAATCGTAAAAAAAAGTAGGGAGGAACACCCTATTACTAGCCTTTTCACAAAGTTAAGACCTCTCTGCCATGTGCATTGATGGGTCTACTGCACTAGTAGCCCGGGAGAATCCGCAATCACAGAAAATGACATGTTATGCGCAGAATTTGGGCGTCAGTGCAGAATTTCGGAAAATTACGGAATACGCAGAGATTGTTCTTGTCTATCACGGAAATCAAGTTGCAGTCTCCGTTTCCCTTCAATCTCAATTCCCTTTGCTAAAACTGTGATCGTAATTTGACATAAATTTTGGATACACTCATCAAAGCCTTCGATAGTATTCAGTATTTAATGTGCAAACTCCGATCTTGGTCTGGATACTTTTCCAAGAATTTCTCGTGCGGACCCCTGGCAAGTGGGACCTGACTTCGCTGTCAATGAACCAATGAGGATTCTCAATTCCCTTTGTTAAAACTGATCGTTTATTTGACATAAGTTTTTAGATACACTCACCAAAGCCTTTGATAGTATCCAGTATTTTAATGGGCAATCTCTCATCCTGGTCTGGATACTTTTCCGAATTTGCACAGTAGCTGACACTATGCAGTGGGACGTGACTTCCGCCGTCAATGAACCAATTCGACAGCGTGTGCGATGGCCCTATGTCTAACCGTGGAAAGTTTAGAGCCATGTGGATGTGAATTAATTAACTCCCAACATCCACGTCCGCAACAGCGGACACGCACACATGTTAATCTGATGGAGTCAAGTGCCGTTAATTTATGTTCCAACTCTGACCAATGGTGGTGAGGAGAGCGATGCTTAGCCGAATGATTGGCGTGTGAATAGTTGACGGCATTAGGTGTGGTATTTGGGTCGGATCGGTGTCCATTGTGGCACATGCACAGTGAATCCTGCTATGAAGCACACATCCGTGTCATTATTTAAGTGAATCGGATCGGCAATCCTGTACACCTATAGCACCGTTTCAATAGCGCCATATGGTGGACCCTATTGTTGTTTGGTGTTACGTGCCGAACGTGTGCTGCATGCCAGTACCACTATATCTTTCTGGATACCACTAGGTTCTATAATGGGTAAGCCTGACTTTGGCGGAACAGGTAAAGATGGCGCCGAATTGCGCTGAAACGGTGATCTTGTGATGCGCGGAAAAATGTGGAATTTACCAAAATTGGCCCGCAGAATTTACCATTTCAAAATGTGGATTCTCCCTGTATTCTCCCTAGCTCAGGGGGCAAAGTAGGCAATCTATGGAAGGCAAATTAAAAAAAAAATTCTGGTGAAAAATAACACATTTCAGTCAGATTTGTCACAATAAAGATAATTATCGGGGACATACTGAACTTTGAGAGAATATGCACATAGAATGAGAAAGATAATACAAATTCACAAGTTTCTGCAATACATACTAAACACATAACTGCCCCCTGAAGTATCCCAGCATGAACCAAAACTATTCCACAGTGCACCGCAACATGTTACTTGCAAAGAGGTCATCATGTGGCTGCAGTGTCATACGACCACCTCATAATCATATTCAAGCTCAGTGACGGATTTTACGATGTAAAACTAATGATTTTGCTAAGAATTTCCAACTTAATCTGACCTTTTTCGCAAACCAAACTGCCTACAGTACTTGTGTTGACCACCACCGCAAGTGAGCATAAGTTAAGCAGGCTTGGGCCACTTGGAACTTTTGATAAATATAATTGATATATACATCAATATGGTACACCAGGCAATACTTATCGGCGATGACCGTGCTTATTGAAAAATGTTATACAGTATCTGGCAGTTAATATAGAGATATCGTCTTGCAAGTTGATTATTTTGAAAACAAAAATACTTGATTGATTTATTATTCAGCTAACTTCATGTACATTGCAATGCAAGTTCAGCAAAGCTTGTAAATTATATGATCAACAGACTGCATACATGTTGTACCAAAACATGTGTACTTGTGCGGTCTACTTAGCGGTCCCAGGGCATACTTATTTGGCATGAAATCTCAATCCTTCTTCGTAATTTGAGGGTATCTTTCCGCCCCTCTGAAGGTAATTTCAAGTGCTCTTTTTAATCTTTTAATAGCGTGTAATTGCACTCTGCCCCGTGTTTGTCCCCGCTGGGTAGACAACGAAGATCAGTCAGCTGTGCACTGGATCTTGACAATTTTTGGGACTTTCACAATGTTAATTTTGATATGAAACTTGTTGCAAACAATATTTTAGGTGGTTCTCCTCAGGGGTTTCTTTATGGATGGAAGAAAAAAAACATTTTCTGCATGAGCGATGGTTGTCACAGATGGGCGATAAGACGGTCACAGGCCCGGCTTATAACACAGTCCCTGGTACTGAAGACCACCCCGTGTGGCTAGTGCCCAAAATTTGTTAGCACCTCAATTTTAGCTCACCACAGCCGTATGGTGAGCAATTGTGATCGTGCACGTCTATCAATCTGTCTGTCTGGTCTACAATTGATTCAAATTGCTACTCCTGCAGTGTGTGGTCGATCATGATGAAACTTGGTCACAATTATAACTGAGTGAAGGGGCATCTGGGGGTTCAGGAAGTTGAGGTCAATGGTCATCTAGAGGTCAATTTTGCCATTGCTTTTCCTCCCACAGTTCAAATTGGATGTTCATGAACTTAGTCAGTATTATCAGTGACCATGGTTCCTTTGGGAGGGGGGGTTGTTCAGGAATTTTGGGTCAAAGGTCATCAAGGGCTCATTTCGGCCAAAAAGGTAATTTTTGGGTCAAACAGTCAAAATGCATATTATCCCACAGATTGAATTGGATGATCATGATAGTTGATCATTATTATCATTGACCAATGGTACATCCAGGGTGTTCAGGAATTTGACGTCAAAGGTCATCTAGGGGTCAATTTTGGCCATTTTTGCGAAAAACTGCAAAATGCTTCTCCTCCTACAGTTCAAATCGGATGTTCATGAAACTTAAGTCAGTATGATCGTAGCCCAATGGCACATAACAGGGGTTCAGGAATTTGAGGTCAAAGGTCTTCTAGTGGTCATTTGGAGTCAGGGAGACAAACTTCGGCCAACAACAGGGAGGCTGTAACCCCTTAGCCAACACATCCTTCCTATTGTTAAGAACTTGCAATGTTCGGCGGTATGCGTGGTACCAAAAAATTCGCTCATCTATTTTCTGATTTCAAAATCCCCCTTTGAAAAATTGAGAGGGGGGAATTCCCCCCACATTCTGAAACCTAGCGTAAACGCTTTTACACAATGTGAGTCTTCAATGTTAGGATAATATTCAAAGAGATCAATTCAGTGTTGCCAGTGCAATTCCTCAAAATTCCAAAGAATGTGTTTTTGAATTTCCAGTCACTGAACTCACAAGTTGAGTTAGGGGTGTTTAGGAAGGCCCATAGCAACTTTTGGATAACACAGGCTAACACTTCTTTTGAGGGAGCCTGTGTCACCTGTGTATTTCCCAACTACTGCAGGTTAAGAATGATCGTATACATTACCTAAGCCGAACATCACAAATTAATAACTGAAAATATGTTTGATTTATTAGTTCCAGTTTCCAAAATATATATGCTAATTCTTAAATGTGACTCACAAAATGTCCAAGTATCAATGTCCAGCAGTATTTCAACAGAGTACATAATACGACTGCAAGTGCCATCGTAGGTACCATCCTGATACCTAAATGGCCTCACTTTTGTACACTAATATTTTCCCTCTGGAGGGTGCTCTCTATTATCAAGATGTATGCTGATCTCTAATTTTGATTACTGATGTATGCTGATCTCTAATTTAGAATTACTGTGAGCTGGTCATCCTTACATTTGCATTTCGTGCAAAAACCTATCCGTGATATCCTGTAGAGGCGTTCTGTACTGTGACACGCCAGTTATCATTTCTATGTGAACAAACAAAACCGCATGCTATGCCAAAACTAATCCCACTTATCTCTGTCACCAAGGATCAAGTCAAGAAGGTGACTACGTCAGCACCCTCCCAATCCCGTTGTAACATACTGCTTCTTTCACAACTTGGCTCCTCAAGGATCACTTGCCAACACTCTAAATTAGGACTCTGTTAATCGGATCGAACATCGAATTGGGCTGATATTAGCACTACCGGCTTGACCTCGGATTGGCAGAACAATCCACTGAATTCACTGATGTTTTGCTACTAAATAACTAAGTCATCACACGGGCACCCATAGGAAAGGCGTGGGTGCCCCTCTTGTAAGAATACTCAATAGAATAAAACCAACTGGTTATACATGTAAGAGGATGTAATAGTTTCTGCCATCCATCATCGGATCGAACCAAACATTGGCCGATGTTGGAAAGGGAAACACGCATCCGATCCAGCATGCAAACGACATTCGGTGGACCGATCTAACATCTCATTTGACATGATCTTGGATCCCCAAGTTAGAAAATTGTGTGTCAGGCTACTTATCATCACATCCGTAACATCAATCCATCAGAAAATCAATCTGATGATCAGATCGCTATCTGAAATGTTTTTGTTAGTTCTATCTTGCTTGATATTGTAATTTGCTTCTCTTTGGCGTTCCTGATCAACAAATTATAAGCTTCAGCTTGTTTCAGAACCTGCTGCCTGAGTGTTAAAGATCCCTAAAAGATAGAACACGTTCCCCCCATTCCTCCATACTTTGCACTGGCTACAGTACGCGAGCACATGAATTGACTTTGAATGGTGGCGCCCCGATTACATTACTTCTTTTCTCCCATTACTGGGGTGGGCAATTGCATTTTGCCGTCGGCATTTAATTATTACCTCCCAACTCCCACAATGAGGTACTCGAAATTTTCTCCTTATTTAACTATTCCATGAACCTATTGAAGGATTTGGCGCTCGAAAAGTCAGTATCCAGTCTGCACTCTTGCCAGGCCTTGAATATGTTGGTGAATCCTCCGCACGGCAAGAAATATAATGAGGAAAAAACTCCACTGGTAGAGAAACTCGTTTTAAAAATTCTGACTTCGCTAATGACCTTGGCTCTGGCTTCCTGAACTTGGCTAGACATAGATATGCTATATCTATCAGTTTGACTTTGACAATTGAAACATTGGCTTGAAAATGATCTCTCAAAGATACGTTCCCTATAACGTGACAAGGTATCAGACTCTTCAGTGGACTACTTGTCCAAACTTCTGTGACCTACACAAGGCATACAACCGGGAAACCACCATTGCAAACATGGATAGCATTTCTGGCCTCCCTGGTGCCTTTTACAGAAGTGTAAAAGGGCCAATATAGTTATCCTGTATATAGTTACATTAGTTAGCTTACTCGGGAAGTTATAATTCATCACTAATGTTGCTTGCAGCAATTGATGCTTTCTACAAGTTTTCTGTTGATTGACCATTGGGTGATATTCTGTGCAAATATCTTGATTGAGATATTTTACATTGGTGGGGCTTTCTCTTCCCTTTCACAGATTTACAGACATCATTATGCAGCTTTCCAGAGGCGACATTTCTCTGAGGCAGCAGAGGAACAAGACCTGGTCGTGATTGGCTCGGGTCCAGGGGGCTATGTTGCAGCAATCAAGGCAGCTCAGCTTGGAATGAAGGTAACGATATAGTCATCCTACTTGTTGATAGAGCCCCCACTTGGGAGTGAGACATAGGACCCCTGATTTTCCTCTGGGGTGTTAAGTAAATTTTGATCCAAGGTCCCCTCTGGGCCCAAGGGCCCATTTTATGGAATTTTGTGCAATGGAAAATTGAAATGATTCTCCTCCCACAAGCTTCTATTGATTTTCTTCGAAGTAACATATTATGGTCGTTAGGCAGAGAGTCATTGGGGGTGTTCGGGGGAGGGCCCCAGGGCCCATTATATGAAACACTGAAAAATCTTGTAGCTCTTATCAATTGTGTTTCCACAGAGCTGATGTCATAATGATGGTGGGTATAGCGTACCTTCAGGGTGCCTGGGGATTTAGGACCCAAGGCATAGTGTGGGCCCAATATGGGTGTTTATGACTGCTAGACATCTTTGGCCATATGAAGAACAAGGTCAAAAGTCATTACAGGGGCACGATAAGCCCACCCCACAGGTTGGAAACATTTATCCATATTTGCACATTCGTCCCGTGTCCAATTTGTGCGGTTTGAGCTACAGCACCATTGGTGCTCTAGTAAAAGAATTTTAAAGTCGGTGGTCATCAGGTGTCATTTTGAGTCTCTAAAAGGGCATTGTGTTTGCAATGAATAAACCACATTGTGAATTGAGCTACAGCACCATTGGTAATTTGACATTGCACAAAACTAGGACAGAAATGGTTAAACGGTTAAGTACTGTTTATATGATACACTTAGGGCAGAAAAATAAGCCCCTCTGGGATGCCTGCCAGATTCTGCTGTTATTACCCCATCTGTTAATATCCACTGTAGCAGATTCTCCACTGTCAACCTCAACAGTTTGTCCTCAATCTGAAACGGACAAAACAATGTAACATAAACCACACGATTCACAAAACAGGTGGAGCTGAGGGAACCCGTCACTGAATATCAATCGGATAAAGATATTAGTATTCATGTATATTACAAGGTAGTCTTTGGAGCAGCAATGAGCCAAGCCTACTGAACATTAACCCCATACATTACCAAGGGTACGAGACTCCTGAAAATTGCCCGGGGACCCTTGAGTTTTGACATTAGAAATTTACAGCTGACTGAAATTCCTATGACATCAAGTTTGTACTCTCACAGGAAGTGACCTCGCTGTTGCTGGAACTGGGAACTCGAAGAGGTAAAGTAACTTGCCCTTATTGTGGGTGCCAATTCCGGGCAACTTGTGTCACCCTCCCCAAGGGCAGTATCTGGAAACTGGCTTTCATTATTATGCGTCATTGGTGTTTTACAAACTTTCAGCCTGTGAATATGGCTTTAGGCATTGATTTGCGACATTCTTTCTTGTACTTTCCAACCATTTACTATTAATGAACAGTTATTTGGTAAGGCCTCTGGGAGGATCTAGGAGGCGGAAAAAGGGGACAAATACCCAAACCATCTATTTCATCTTTGTTATGGCGGATGTTCCACGGCAAACATCGCTATTTGTATCCAAGTTGTTTTATATTTTCATAATTGTATAGCGCTTTAGAGCACCTCAGTGATTTCACACTCTATAAAATTGTTGTATCATTATTATCATTCGTCTGTGGGACTTGCATTCAGTAACAGCAGTATGCTTGCCCCATGAACCATTGGAGTACAATCCAGAGAATGAGGCTTCCACATGCAAGTTTACTTTCCCTTCCATTGCAGACTGTCTGTATAGAGAAGGAACCAACTCTCGGAGGGGACATTCCTCAACGTGGGGGCAGTACCATCCAAGGCACTGTTAAACAACTCACACTTGTATCACCTGGCCCACTCAGGAGACCTAGCATCAAGGGGCATTGATGGTAAGCCCTGCACCCTCTAGACATGTCAAGAATGACTGATAGGGAGGACTGAGCATTTTCTTTAATATGGGAACATGCTTTATAACACATAGGCCTACTGCTACGATGTGTTGTGAACATTTCTAATTTATCTTCCCCACGAAAATGCTAAGTTGAACCTCACGCTTGATAGACTTATCTTAAAATTTTGACCCAGATGGCCTGAAATCCAGTACTTCCGGGATTTTTACATTTTTACAAAATTTCAAACTACTCAAGCAATATTGCAAGGTTTTGCTAATTTTATATAAAGCATTGAATGGCTGCACTCCCTATGTTGGAGAGTTGATCAGCCTATAGATCTAGACCTGACTAAGAGCTGCTAGTTCAGCATTTACTTGGAGTGCCTAAGACCAGACCGTGTTGGATATGGAGACCGTTCTTTCGCAGCCTATGCTGCTGCTGCTTACAACCGCCTACCCCGTGAAATTCGTGAACTCCAACTGTTGCCTGCTTCAAATCTTGTGTTAAGACATATCTGTTTGGGTTCCTTTGAGACGCACTCGTCTGTTTTTGGACTGCCTTTCTGTAAAGCGCTTTGAGCATTTCGGGTAATGCGCTATATAAAAACATTCAATGTATGTATGTATGTATATTGGATAGTCATTGCTATTGGAAGATGTTTTGAAAAAAAAATGTGCGGTTTGTACTAAAATTGTGGCCTGAACAATTAGTTTGCACATTGTGGTAGCGAGAACCTTTCTGACTGCGCTGTGGAAATGTATCTCTGTATATAGCAATACAAGGGGACATAATTCAAACATAGTTCATTCAACTGGTCAATCTTTCTTCAGTGTGATTGGTCAGTTTGGGTCATGTGCCCCCCGTTTGAATCCTGTGGTATAAAACACGCTTTCATAACATTCAGCCAGCCACGGTAATAATCAGCAAATCACTGGCAGATGAAACACGGCAGGTGGACAACATTAACCTAGTCACCCAATGTGCCGTGTATCATTCATATACTGGCAACTGTAACGCTGATAATAAACTGCATATAAGACTAAGGGCCTAGCCAGGCATCAGGTCTGTAATTGAATAACAAAATGATAGCATTAGCCTTCAAATTCCAAGCGCTTTAAAAAATGTATTTTTTCAATAAACAGAGCCGGGGTAAGTTGTTGGGACCTAACCCAGCAAGGGCCACAAAGATTAATAGGCATAGGTTAAAAGAAATGGGCGAAAACAGGTTACCCATACGATATTAACTCTCCGAACATTTTGAATATGATGTGAACTTTACTTCAAGTTGAACTTTTGCTTTTTTAACCTCTTTCCTGAAATATTATTTGAGCAGCCCTGACATTATAGGACTCTGTAATATTAGGATGCACTGTTGGAGGTACATGAGCAAGCTAGTTAACAACAGTGTGCATGTGATGCTTACTGAGGGGAAAAAGCAGGCGTCAGGCTAATTTATCCACTTTAGAACGACAGTCAAATTGTCAAGTCGCCGTTGGCAGTTCCAACGTCTGCACTCCCACATATTATATCTGAACAAATCCATAGAAGTAGTTACTCCGAAATTACTATCCATTAATTCGAAGAGGGCAAACTGACCGCTGGTCACACTCCCACACTTATCAGGATATGGGTTCCTCCAATGCGGAGTGAAACGTGGTTGAACTATATCTGATATCAACGTTGTAATAAGTGTGAATAAAGTAGAGTCAAAAGTGAACCTCTTATGAAACTCAGAACATTGGAGTATCACATGAAAAGCTATAAAAAAATTGAGCTAGAGTAAGGTTTCTGATTGAAGTGAGCTATTTTGAATGTCAGTGTATTTCGCGTATGAATATTATTGTCTGTACAGATTGCCGTACAGATTGATTGACAAGAAGATAACATTTGTTTGTTATCTAAGCTATTTATCCACAATGTTTGTTGTTTTGTATGTAAGGCAGTCTATCATCATATTTGTGCCAGATGTGATAAAGTAGGGGTTTTATATTCTCACAACATTATATTTTTCATTCCTTTCCTTCACTTTGTTCAATTCCTTTGAATGTATTTAGTTGGGGACCTGAAGTTGAATCTCCCCAAGATGATGGAACAGAAGTCCAAAGCTGTCAAGGCGCTAACCGGCGGTATCGCACAGTGTTCCAAACGCCAAGGGGTGAGTGACCAATCATCAACAAGTGGTCATGTCAACTCAGTGGATTGTACTTTACCCTGATTGCTCGATTGTGTGGGGGGGTTTGGAGGGCGGGGGGAGGGTGTGAGGCAGTAGTAGCTGGAGGCAATTGACAGGCTGTCTGAATGTGAAACTATGCCCTTGTCCCCTACAGTATGAAGCAGAATATTTTCTGGCTTTCATATGGCTGTGCTAGTTTACAGTTATTAACTATGTTCTTGGTGAGATACTGATATGGTCTTTTATGCTTGACTTCTAATATCACCTGGTCTCTCTGATTGAAATTGGCCCCTAAGGTCACCACTTAGCCGGTCGAGGCCGATCCTGGATCAAGAGAAGAGTAGCCATCCGGCACCAAGATGGGAAGATTAAGGAGGTGGTGAAAACAGAAACATTCCTGATTGCTACTGGGTCAGGTCATCCTTTCCTCGGTATTATAGAGGTAAGACGATGAACAATGCATGCCACATATGTAATAAAATGCAAATAATTTATACCTATCAAGACATTCAGTCCTAGGCTATACAGAAATGAGTGTTTTAAAATGAACTATTCTGGTGGTGCATTGAGATACTGGCCTAATAGGGACCTGGACAAGTATAGCTTTTTTATGCAAGGATGGGAACCATATTGTTCGTTTAATATGACGCTTCACATGAACTGTTGCTTACTAGGATTAATCTGATTCAGAGGGACCATTACCTGTGCATGGTAAGTAAAAGTTGTCATCAAATCCAAAGGACTTTCATCTTTGTGACTTTCCTAAAATGGCCAGGGCATAGCTAAACTCTGCGGTGTGCTGTCATGTAGGAAATAATAGGAAAAGCTGTCTCACCAGGGGATCATCGCATGGTGCCTTCCACCTCAGGCATGCGGACATGGATGATACCTCTCAAACTTTTCATAATATACTGAATGACGTCACTGTATTGCTGCCAAAAATTGCTGAGAGTGGAGAATCAAGTGAATATTCTCTCATTCATTCAATTAATGTCAGTCTTCACACATTGAGGGTGGTATATTTAATGATAGTTTGATATTTCTTTGATCTCTTAACAATAGTTAGTTGAAGAGGCTAGTAGATACTCAGAATGTATGCTTCAGAGCAGTTATATGTGCTATCACATAATGCATACACAAAAATTACCTTGTACAACACTTTCCAGTGATGCAACGTCTATGTTAAAACTCTTTTGGCAGTCGAGCATCCATGCACACACCTATTTGGACAACAGGTGTCTCAGTATGCATTTATTACTGACTGTACACACTAAAAGACAAAGCTTAGTCATATGGTTAATCATGGATTGAGGCAATTAAAACTACTTCTGACTTCATGTAAGGTTGATGAGAAGACGATGGGTCATGAATGGAGCTCTTCCCTAGACAATAGTACCAGAGAGATGGTTGTGATTGGAGCTGGATAGTTATAGGATTGGAACTGGTTGAGGACCATGTTTACTCAACAAGTGCTCATTAATCCCAATTGTGCAATAACGCATGAGTCACACTTGGACAGCACGGAAAATTATTTATGTATTTCATTGTTCATTTCGTTAAATAACTCAAAATTTAGCAGCTTCCTCTCACCAAAGTAGCCATCAAACACCTACCAATCCAGTATGGCAATCCTCTCCCATAGCTAATTTGCTTTTTCAAATGCTTAATGTTGAATTTCAATAGAAACACAGAATTTTTGCAGGTTTGTGGCAATATGGCATAAGTTATTGTTGCAAGATGAGATGCTTTTTGATCTTGCACGATACACATGCACAAACTTGAAAGGACTGTAACTCCATAACGGAACGTCGTATAAATGCAGGTTTGGACTGACGCATTCAGTTTTTCTCCAGCTAATATATTAGCCTCTTTATCATTCTTCCTCCGTTGTCCTTTATTGGAGAGGTCCACTGTCCATAAACATAATAAATATACAGTAAATATTGGCTAAACAGGCCTCCATTACTACCACAGCATTGGGAAGCTCCCTAAACCTGTATAGGTTAAGTATCTAACCTATTGGCTTTGCAAACACGAAGTCACTGTGCATTAAACAATAGAGTGAACATTGACTGAACAGTCCGTACCATTGTAACAGTAAGCAGCCCCTTGAACCTGTACAGACATGAATCAAACCCATTGGCTTACAATGAATAGGTCACTGTACATACCCATGCATGGCAGGTTACAGGCAAAAGGCAAGAAAAATGAGGTGTAAACGGTATCTAACTGGAGCCTGCAGCAGTTTACCGTCATCCTCTCATCTCTTTACTGTGCTGTGATATCTTTCTATTTCACAGGGATCCGTATGGCAGAGGCTCGGAACAGAAGTAACAGCTGTAGAATTTTTACCACATGTCGGCGGACTCGGGATCGCCATGGGAAATATCTTGAGTGGTAGAGTGGAAGCATACGGAGTCAGGCCTGAAAACTGACTTCTCAGAGTTTCGTTACCCCCAAGGTTGAGCAGAACAGTGCCTTAATTTTTGTGAAGCCACAAGAATATGCCCTGAAAAGCATTTTGAGGGATTTCCTATTTAATCATACACATGAACAATCCTATTGAACTGGGGTTGTATTCCGATGGATGCTCTTTTCCACCATATCATCATCATGTTTCCTAAGGTGTTTTGAATTGTGGAGTCAGCACAGTTTCATCCTTTTAGAGCTATGACAGGTCATCAATGTCTTCGAATTTGTATTTGCCCACTCTGAGCAACAGCCCTCAGTTTTATACAACAGCCCATCAGTTTTGCCATCACTCTTATTCCTTGACCACACAAGGAATCTGCTCCCTAGATAGGTATGTTCTAAACGCATATCAATCCTTCTCTGTCATATTGTTTGTGCCTTTCGAGTATATGCCTTTTTTCTTTTTCAGTCACCTTGAGACAATGCAAGGAACATTTTACGACCTCGAGCCACAGGGGGAATTCTGTAATGTATTGGTCATGTTAATACACAGTGTATGTGTGTTACTGTAAAAAATATTACCTAAATGTGTTGAAACTGTGTTTTCTATATTCGTTATATTTATCGATATGAGAAAGCTTATTTAACTCATTTATCTTTAAGATTTTCAAATACCTGTGATAAAGCTATGTTCCTCTCACTGATTAACTTTTTTGATAGGTGAAACTAAATTGAATCGGTTTGGGTGTCGTATTCTGAAACATACCAACATGTCTGATTGATGCAGGGCAAATTTGTTCTTATGCTGTTTGTGCAGCAACTTCCAAAGAATATTGAGAAACCGGCATCAGTTCATATTAACTAAGGTGGTAGGAGCCAGAAGACAGCGGCCGTGGTCGCTGTGACAGTCGAGGCAGCAGGCAAGCAGGAGGAACTTGACTGTGATACGCTGCTGGTCGTATCGGGCACGCCCCTACACCAGACCTGGGCCTAGAGGTAGTCCTTGCTGAGTCAATGCTACAGTGCCCAGCAGATTGAATTTGACATCGCTGGTGGGTGAACTGCCCACCGTGTATACCCCACTTTCTATAACAGAGGGTGACATGTTTGCCTTGTTTTTTTATCAGAAGGGAATTCATGACCCAGGGGGGAGGGTGGTTCCAATGCACTCACCATGTTCCGAAATCGCAAATCTGCAGTAAATAGTTTCTGTCAGAAATTCGAAATGGCCTTGAGCGGTACTATTTGGCGAAATTATGGTCTGAAAATGGCTCAGATATCAATTTATTCCGAACGTGCCAACTGGAAGAAATCATTTCCTTATGAAGTTTAAAACGGCCGCCGGGTTTGGTCCTATGAGGCAAAAAATTTGGTCTCACAATGATTGCCATTCAACACGTGCAAATAAGTGAAAACCCAGTGTTCGCAAAAAAATCCCAAAAGGCCGCCGTCCGAGCGTCAGCGACGCCCACTCTTTCACCCATTCATCAGAAGTGCTATATGCCTATCAAGCACCTGGCAATCATGGAGTCCAGGTTGGCCACTCGATCACTCCTATCATGTGTTGCTAAACAAGTGTCTATGCATGTGTCATCTGACCTGTCAAACCTTTCCTATCTAAGGATTGGCAGATGATTGTCCAAGACCAGTGTCTATGCAGTTTTGCCTTCTTTTTTGGTAGGAAGTTGGAATCGCATTGGACGACAAGGGAGGATAACCCTCAAAAGTAGGTTTGCTACAAAAGTACCAAGGTGAGTCAAAGTACAGCCGGGCAGGTCAAATCATCCCGGATTAGCATAGCACACTGCCAGTCAAATTGTCCTGTTGGTTATCATATCACCAGTTGATAGCATTTTTTTGTGAATGAACCAAAAACACACCTGAGACGGTCAGGGTGATAATAAGAAAGAATCGCTTATATTTGGCCCCGAGTACATTACAATAAAGTTTTTGCATCTTGGCAAATTTTCTTACTTTGGACAGATTTTTCTTTTAAATATTCAAATTTGAATTTCCTCACCTCTACAGGATGCAACATCTGGGTAATTTATCTATGTTGATTGGAATGTCAATTGTACTGCAAAGAGCCTTATGCCTCTTTGTGCATTGTTCTTGGTCAATCAATACTTTTACCTGCTGTTAGGGTACAACCCTCTAGGATACGGATACGAACCCCCTCAAACTCATGCAAGAATTCACTGTATTACAGATGAACAATGATGTGAAGACATGAGATCATCGTCCGCCATCGGCAATTGTGGCGGCAAGGACAGCACCGGGGAGAAACATCCGTGAATGTTGCATTTTTAACCCGAATGTTTGCTTGCAAAGCATCAATGATACCCACTAGTGCCATTCTCCAGTTATGATAGAGCTGCAGTGTTCTGGACCCGCTGGAGGCTGTTTTACTCATATTGAAGTGTTCCACCAACGGAATTGCAACAATCTCTCAGTCATATAGTGTCTGATTGCTCTGATATGTTTGGTTGACATATACTAATTTGCTTGACTACTGAATGTGGTTGGGCACTTTAACTGAGGTCAAAAATTACACCCACCTGGATTTGTTAACTTAGTGTGACATTCAAAACACTGATGCAAAATGGATGAAGTTCTTATTTGGATATCTTCTGTTCAGTGTTATTGGCTTCTGTCCTCAGAGGTGGTGGATTACTCCCTGGTAATGTATAGTCTGACCTGCTCAACTAATTAATGAATTCTAGCTTTAAGCTGTCCTATTGTGTACTCGTATGCCAGCCCAAGAAACTTGTATGAATAGCATATGTTATTGTATGGAGCTGCAAGGTACAGCCATTATTCCCTGAATTAAGTTTTAACTGTATTTTTCAACAAGCATAAAAAAATACTTGAGAAGTTGACTCTTCAAACTAGAATCATATCAGATTTCCACTCCTGAACCCGAAGTTTTCCCCTTCACCATCAACTATTCTAAAGCTACCATCACACTGTACGATATATCTTTTTCCTTTGTGCAGCATGTATTCTATTCATTATAATCAATATTCGGGGGAACCGATGCTGTTTAAAAAAGAATTTCCACAGATTTCTGCCAGCACAATTTTGCTGAAGAGGCTCACCATTGTTGTTATGGGGCTTCATCATATCTCTGAAATGTTACAATGTGATCTTTTCCTCTCTTGCAGCATATATGCCATTGGTGATGTCATCGCAGGACCAATGCTGGCTCACAAGGCCGAGGACGAGGGTATCATAGCTGTGGAGGGGATGGTGGGGGCGCTGTTCACATAGACTATAACTGTGTCCCGTCTGTCATCTACACGCACCCGGAAGTCGCCTGGGTCGGGAAATCCGAGGAGCAGTTGAGGAGAAGGGTCAAATTTAGAAAGTGGGAAGTTCCCTCTGGTGGCCAACAGCAGAGCAAAGACAATGGTAAGTATGGCCGTATGAAGAGGCTAAGGTGATTGAACCAATTAAAATGCTCAAAACCCCGATATAACATTTGAATTTTCAACATAACTTTACGGAATGTAAAACAGGAAATAGGGCTATGTAATTATGGAATTGAATGTTTTAATAACAGAGACCGAGAACTTGAGAGATCCAGTCCAACTGATTCCTGATTCGCTTTTTCACAAGGTTCATGTGCTCAAACTGCTTACACAGACCTGGTACTCTGATAAGCAGCTGTCATTCCAGGCAGGCACAGGTTGCTCTCCAGTTCCCCATAGGCAGCTGAATATGCACGCCATTCAAGGACTTGTATGTGTTCCATCCTATAGCCCTGGCAATTTAACTTACCGAATTGAAGCTGGTATGTAGAATACTGGAGAGAACATGTGCGGCATGACCTTGAAGGATGGGAAGCCTTCTAATGAGCTGAGAGACCGTTTGGGTCTTGCTTAAATTAGCAAGTGTGTTCAGAGTCTAGATTGAGGTGGTCTGGCCATGTCGAAAGAATGCAGGATGATAACTGGGTAAAGAAGTCAAGGAGATGAAGGTGGACATGGCCGGCGTGGCAGAGGTAGGCCCCGGAAGACCTGGGATGAGGTTATTGTAGTGATCTTGCAGCAGAAGGTAGAGACCGTGCTCTTGCACAGAATAGGGTAGAGTGGAAGTGGGCTTGCCGTTGGAGACACTCCGTCTAACCCATGCCAGCATGGAACATTGACGATAAATGTCTATGATGATGATGAAACAAGCAGGGCATGATGCTACAGTCGGTTGCACATGCCCTGCCTGTTTCATCATCATCCCTACCTATGAAAATGTCCCCCATATCTGTGCTGGCAAGGCAATTGATCTCCTCGCATTTATACTGGTTCTTTCTCATCCTGTTGCCCTACCTAGAATTTGTCTCCACAGCTTGCATATAGTTCAAAGCAGTGGTTCCCAAACAAAGGTGGGGACCCCATTCCATGCAGTGCCATCCGGGCGCGACCCAAGTTGGTGTTTCCGGAATAAGGAAGAGTGACAGTGACACTACACGTACAATGCTATATTGTGTCCCACCTGTACCTGTAGTACATTATACTACAAACGCTACACCTCTATATTGTTGAAACGTTCAAATTTGGTAAATTTTGGGTACCCTCAGAAGTTTTTTCTCTATTCGAAACACGTTGGACCACAAGAATTACTTCACGGCCTCAGTTGGGGTCGCGACCCCAGGTGTGGGAAACCATGATTTAAAGTAACAAAAACTGTATGTTGCTGATGCAATTTTACACATACAGATGCAATCGTGGACATTTCTCTCTTCAAAAAGTGACATGCATTTGCCTGCCATTGTCATTCCTCACTCAATATAATAAATAGCTCCATGATTCTTTCCAGTCTGAGCTATGACTGCGCAAGCCTCTTATCCTGATTTCACAAGGTTCTGTCACGAGGCGCTCCCACCATGCCTCTCCTGGAAGTATGTGGGGAATTAATTTGACAGTATCTCGGTCAAGCACCCCTGCTTGGTCTCATATGAGGTTTGATCCGTTGCTACTTTGGAAGAGATGGTACCTGAAACCCTTCAAAAACTTGAAAACATTTTTCAGGGGACACTGATGGGCTCGTGAAGACCATCAGCCACAAAGAGACGGACAGGATTCTGGGAGCTCACATGATCGGGCAGGTTGCAGGGGAAATAATCAACGAGGCTGCCCTCGCTGGAGTATGGAGCAAGCTCCAGTTGAAATTCGAGCAGCGTCTGCCATGCTCACCCGGTAAGTAAACTCACTCTTGTTTTGAATCCCGGGTGTGCCTGATGTCAGCAAGAACTGGTGAATGTTCACCCCTGCACCCTGTGGGTAAATTGGTTTTCATCATTCTTAGAAATTGACAATAATTGTCATCTGTTTCAAACTACTAAAATGCTCACAGGATATGATAGTGATATTCTTCATTTGAAGCTCCATTCAGCCTTTGAAATATTCAAGAGGATGAGCATCAATATTGATAATGAATCTACAAGAAGAACTTCAGTCAAAATTACAGCACTCAAATTATTGCGATTTGGGAAAATGGTGATCAGTTCAGATTTTCCAAAAAGGGGCCAGCCGAACAAATATAATGTTTCGGTACAGGGACCTATCCAACAAAAATACAAAATTTGAAATAATTATTACCGTTGCTTAACAAGAAAAGTGGTCCATTGTGGTATTTATATCAGTCAATACAATAGAATACTACAGTATGGGTAGCTTCGTGGATGGAAAGGAGGACATGATATAAAGGCTGAATGGAACTTCAAATGTGAATACCTCTTTCTGTCTTCTGTCATCAAGGTGTAAAATTGCAGCATGGGCGGCCTCTGCATGGTCCCCCATGTTGCATGTTAGCAGAAGGACTTGAATCTGGGTTTGATCACTGCTGAAGTCTTTGATTACTTCAAATGATCAAGTATATTTCGCCAATGGGTAAATTACCAAATGTGTTGCATGTCAAGAGACACAAATAAGAAACATACAGGTTGTTATATATGGTGATAAGTAGAATCATATTTTTAGGGGAAAATAGTTTCACAACTGGAATTGATGGAAATTGTATGCTCTCATTAGTTACTTCACAATAAACACCAATTGTTGGGGGTATTGTGCTTATAACCCCAGGAGGTGATAAACAAATGTATAATAACAGTTTATCAGCTACTTCCTAATCTGAGGGTTTTCGTAGTAGCGGGGACCCGGGGTTCAAATGACCAGCCTAATCACGTACGTGACCCGGCTACTTTGCGACGCTCCGTAAAAAAAAAAAATATCGAGAGGAATAAATTCCCACAATCAAGGACAAATGTATCAGGAATCCTAGTCTAATAAAGCACCCCTAACATTCCAAAACTATGTCAAACCAATGCTGGTTCTTTTCAAAGAGGAACATTGTCCGATTCCTGTTGCTAAGTATAATGAATACATCCTAAAATTATTCTAAACACATGAAATACGATCACAAATTTCTGCCGAAACGGCCGAAATTTGCCGGTTATAGGCCTCGATTTTGCTTATGCAACAGTGTGTTAGGATAGCTATTCTTTTTACAAAACATTGTTTCTCGGATTCAGGATCATAATCACAAAATATCACTTGTTTTCTGCCGAAATATATCAAACAATGTGAGCGGAGTATGGGAAGCTATATCCACCTCTGAAAATTATTTGGGCACAATTTCGGTGGAGGTATCGAAGTAGGCCTACTGTGGCAAAACGGGGGAGGGGGCTGCTGGATGTAATCGTTATCTAGTACACACGTAAACACCCGCGGAGGTTGTTGTCATATTTCATTTGAATATTATTCCCATTCGTAGCATCACTTGTTGGGCTTTGAGTAACAATGAATCAGCTCGTAGATCAAGAAGGGAGAAGTCACTCACCAGCAAGGAACTGAACTATAACTGAAATTCGTAGTCATGTTTCATTTATAAACCTGTGGTTGACCCCCCGGGGGTTTCAGGACACAGTGTTATGCTCATGGAAAGAAAATATACTATTGCAAAATTCAGAGATATTTTATTCAAGGTTTTTTCCTTCAGAGTAAAACAAGTAGACACAATATAAATATAGAGACGGTTTATAGAGAAGCTTAGGTTGACCTGGGAAGTGGTTTCCGGCCATCTAGGGGCCTGCTGAAATCCCAAAATTTCGGGGACAGTCCGCGCCATACCATGCGCGATGACGCTTAGATTAGTATAACCCCAGCATCATGAACGGCCAGTAATCAATCCTGGCTAAAGCCCTGCCCACACCAGGTCAGGTGTGATCGAAACTTCAACGTGAGTTTGTTTTTGGTTTTGCCGTCTCATCAAAGATCTTAGTGATTGTTTGGAATGGGATGTTATTTCAATCATCGCACAAGTTCAGGTATATGTTGCAGTAGTCCAGAATTACAGAAATTGTGCTCAACAAGATGTAGGAGCTGTGAATACCAAAATCGAAGGTTTATCAAGACCTAGTGGGGTATTTGGGGCAGTAAAATCCTCCTCACTTTGTAGGTACCGTAGACAGCATTTTGTTATGATCGCACTCATTTAATGCAGCAAGTGCATCACCACCCTGCTACGTGCGTTAAGTGGCATCAATAGCTAACTCCCTAGGCTTCATGACCCGAGTGTTATAAAAAAAATTGAGGAGAACAATATGGACAGGAGAAACGGAAAAAATGATGTAGGGGGCAATATCATTGACCAACCGTGAAAGGAACTCAATTCCAACCGAGGACAATTCACTCAACGGAATGCTTTCATGGTTCAGAATTAGGGTTAGGGTCTTGAAGTTAGGGTCAAGTGTGGGTGGGGAATTGTCGGGTGGGAGTTGCATGGAACACCGACCAAACCAGACTTATATTGCACCACTTTGCATCTAGAGACTTTTTAAATTGCAATTTTCTGGCAGAGGGGAGGGGGAATTCCCCTCCCCTTAGACCCCCCCCCTGTCTGCGGAACCAGACAGTCCGCCTACTTTCAACTTGACCCACCTACTCCTTCTCTTAACAAAAAACCAGACTGATTAGGCAAATAAGTAATTAGTAAGAATTTAATTGAGCAGAAAATTATTAAGATCAGTTAAAATGTTATTGGTGACGGCATACTAGAACTCTATTTGGAGGTGATTATCATGAAACCAGTTTTAAAGGATTTCTTGGTAGTATCTTCTACCTCTGGAGAGTAGAAACTCAGACAGATTCTTCCTCTCAGATGTTACAAGGCCAAAATGAATACAAAAAACAATACCAGGGCTGGAATGGAGGTTTTATGAGGGCAAGGCATTTTTCCCCCCCTTAACATCATTGGATAGGGTCAGGGCACCAAGGCCAGAAAGAGAAAATGTATTGGTTCAATGTGCATTCTGGGTGGTCTGACGCCATGGCCTTGGTGGCCTCAGATTATTCAGCTTTGCAATACCAAAACATAGTCCTTTCAAAGACCATGTGACAAATGGAACTATAGTGGGTTAAAAACCCACAGTATCTTCTCAACATATGAAATTACTACTATTTGTCCTTCCTTCCATTAGGTGCAAAATAGCAGTGTTTACTGTGCGATCTCTAGAGGCCTTGGTATCGTCTCTCCTGTCTCCCCCTGCCTCTACCCAACAAAATCATGGCACCAGCTATCAGGGTGAATTTCTGAAAGAGTCATGTATACAGGGGATGGCCGTTGAATCGATTGGTTCCAACCTTGTCATCATAAGAATATTTTATTGGCAAAGTTAACGTAACCTCAAAGCTTGAGTTTGGGGGGGGAATCTTACGCTCATCGTACATATCACAAAAATCCTGATTGTGTAATCATTTATGATTATGTGCTAGACAACCTCAACAAGCAATTGCATGAATTTTGAAGATTGAATGGCTAGGAAATTTACTCAATCCAAGTTTCTATTTGTGTAATTTTTTTTTTGAACTTATGAAGCCTACTTTCCAGAAACATGGCTGAATGGTAACTACTTCATACAACTTCTAGTACAGAACTATATGCCAACCGCCCAGTTACTCTTCCCCTTATCACTTGGCAGCAGTCAAATGTGGTAGAATGTGATTGTAGAAGTCGTTGAGTGATACCACCGCAAAATTGTAAAAAATGACTCGTAGGTGATATTTGACCCTAGAATGCCTGAACATCTCACATGTACATTTGTCCATTTTCCCACAAAGTATGGTTCGGATCTTAATTACCCCATTTGAGTGCCTGCCTCGAGCTATTCGGTAAATGAATTTCTCTCTCTTTTTTATCTCTCTCATGGTTAACAACAATGACATTGTGATGTTATATCACCCATACATACGCTATGCCTCCCACCACTACCACCTGTCCTATTGGAATCCGACATATGATTGTGGTGAGACCATTGTTTGAAGAAATTCACTAACTACCTCAATGAATAAGATTGTGATTGGCACTGAGAACAATGGGACCCTCAACTCATTATGGCGACATAACCCACTATGTATGAGACCGATCCAACCTTGCATCATTCAGTTTTATTATTAGCTGATTTCGATAAAATCAGGTTTAACGACTGCCATGATGAGACACGACAAGGTATCTTCATCACCCAAACACCCCTCCTACCAATCTTCTGCAAAACAGTTTCCACATCAGAATCGGACTACAGTTGCAGAGGTATCAAAATTGAAAGGAATTGGTTCTTCTTAGCCTCGCCCACTCAACGATAATAAGAGAATCCGCACCAAAACAATCAGACTTCGCATCCTCCACCTAACATGTTCATGAGCCAATTTTGATAACCGATTCTGATAATATCAGTTTCATCCGGCTGCTCTGATATGGATGAAATTTGTATTATCATCATCCGCTGTAAATTACAACACCACCTTACCAATACCACAAACCAACGTATCATCAAATCAGGGTTTCGCACTTGTGCGGCAGTATCAACATTTGAAGAATTTTTGCTCTAAGCCCTGCCACTCATGAACCCTGTTAGAAGCACCAAAACTGACAGTTTTTTTCCCTACTCATCATGGGTGGTCCAAACACTCAGTATGTAGATCAGCGGATCTTGCGTCTTCCACTTCAGGAGTTTTACCGAATGTGACATTTACACATATAGACACATACATATGCGTGATTGCATAGTTTTCAATTGCCCCTAGTATCAGAGAAAATCTGTTCTATGACCATTGGCCTTCAATATCAATTGGTAAGTAACACCTTGACCAAGAAATGACTGCGTCCCTCACAACGAGGATCCAGAAGCCCGAAATTTAAACCAGACACATCATGATATCCATCTCCCAATTTATGAATTA
This sequence comes from Sclerodactyla briareus, assembly GCA_026419785.1. Classification (NCBI taxonomy): domain Eukaryota; kingdom Metazoa; phylum Echinodermata; class Holothuroidea; order Dendrochirotida; family Sclerodactylidae; genus Sclerodactyla; species Sclerodactyla briareus. Next base: position 37,291 of record JAODTK010002843.1, on the reverse strand, counting down.
ATCTTCATACCTTGGTTTTCTCAGACCGTATCCGAAAAAGCGTTCTCCGGGAAGCCAACATGGCAGCGTACGTGGGGAAGGCGATCATTGCTGAGGGACGGCCTCGCCATGGTTCATTTCTCCTGTGTGACCCGAATAGCTTGGCTGCAGCTCCATCGTCGCACTTATGATAAATACAGAAGGTTTGCTGCTGAAGACTCTGAGAATAACCTTGAAGAATTTGGAGAACGACTTATTGAAAAGGTTTCTGACAGGCCCATGCATTAGGGAACAAGCCACCACTAGTAGGCCACTGGGGCATTATTACGAGTGTAACTGTGAATAAACAGCATTCTGAAGAATGGGGTATAAAAGGTTTGTGAAATATCAGCAGTGTCCTTGAACAGGTCTTGTGACTCCAAAGTCACTTCTCTTCAGCATATTCCTCGAGCAATGTTCCTATTGAATTAGTAGCGGTGACTCAAGTCATGTAAGTCAGTGATTCAAGTCATGAGTTGCCACAACACTGGATATCAATAAACTATACACAACATGACGTTCTCACACAGACAACCTTTGTATCAGTACCATTACTCTTACTCTTGCCTGCACATTTGATTTTATTCACACTCCCATGGATTATTTTGAAAACAGATAGCACTGTTAGCCTAGAAATTTAGCTTTTGCCTGCCAATTCCTAAAGTGGCCCATTTCAAGAGAAAAAAAATCCAGCATACAGTTACGATTTGTCTGCCAATTTGTAATACTAACTTCCAGCTTTTTAGGGTAAGAGTCTTCTACAATTGGTTTCCTACCGAAAGCGCAACGAAGAATTATTCATGATAAAATGCCAATTGCATGCATGGAAGGATCATTGAATTCATGATATTGAAACGATATGGACATGGTTTTTGTGATTGTTTGCAATTGGAAGCAACACAGCACCAAGGTCATGGCATGAACATGGAGTATAACTATGGGGAGCATAATAAACAAATCTGTCATCAGCAGAGTATCCCAAAAAGGTGTATGGTGTATGGATAAATTCCCTCCCAACAGTTTTTGTGGTAAAGACCCACACACTTGTATGGTGACTCTATTAGACCAGTCAGTGCGATAGAAGTAGGGTTAATGAACTCTTGTTTAAAGTCTCATTCAGTCCTTATTTTTGGTTCCCTCCTTTCCAGCCACCTTTTTGTGTTAATTGATAAAAAAAAAAAACTACAATTGAAACAAAACCTGAAGGAACGATAGGATTAGGTCATATTGTAATTTTGGGGAGTAGTCCCTGTGGCAAACTACATTGTTACGGCCGGCCATGTTTTTTGGGAAAATTTCCGAGTCAAACGATTTTCTTCCAAGAATAGAAATGACGTTGATTGTGGTCATTTCCATGAAAGTTCTTCTGTACATAGGTATCGAAAGATGGCATTAAATTTTTAATATCATTGATGCTAATTTCTCGAATATTTTGAAGGCTGAATGGAACATTTAAGACTGTCTGACTGGTGATCGATGACTTTTTACCCAATGGAAACGCTGTCTGCTTGAAAACCCACCTGCTAGGCACTGCCTCTCTCATGTATTTGTGGAGTGGAAACAGGGAAGATGAGGGAAGTAGTACTTTGCTGGGTCAAAATCAAACAGCTTCCTTGCATTTGCAGACTGTAAGAGTGACAATCGTTACTCAATCTAACTGGTGAATTATTTTGTACAATCTGCAGCTTACAGACCAAATTTGTGATCACCACAGCAGTTGTTAGGCACTATTTTGCAAGAACCTCTGGTAGCTAGGATAGCCTAATAAACCTGGTTGATATACATGTGGCCAGATGGTAGGGTAATGTAAATTGTGGTACTGTGTTGCTCCTAATGGGTGCCTCTGGTAATCATTGTACCACAATGTTTTACCTAACAACTGATAGCATGAGGCCGAAAATGGAAAGCTCTTCCGTAGGCCACCGGGCCCGAACCAACAGAGAGGGAGCCTTTGTGCATGCCAACGTATTTAATCTACGGGGTTGTTAGAACCTATTCTCCCTCCTCTTCTCCTCTTCTCTCAGGTAGGGTTGCTATGGGAACATTGAACAGCCAAGGTCACTGGGATGATTGTGACACTAGAGTATGAATGATTTTGTTAGTGTGTATTTTTAATGTCAAATAGTTATATTTATGTTCATGTCCAGCGACATTATAGATTTGAAGGGAAAAAAATGTGCTTCATGAATTTGAAGTTTCTCAATTATTATTATGGTTTCTTTGTTTTTGTATCTTTCGGAGGTTAATATTCTCCGCCAATTGTCCCAAATGCTGAACGGTAGGTGATTCAGTTTCACCTGATTGCATCCGATTTCAAGTATCTTTGGATTGTTTCTTCTGAATATTTTTTTGTGGGGGGGGGAGAAAAAAGAATCAGAATATATGTGGGTACACAATGAGGAGCAATGTAATATCCTGCTATAGACAAAGAAATGAGTATGAACGGTTCTGCTTTGTTGTTATTTGAAAATAAAGCCGATATAGCTCAATTCCGTAGACTGCAAAACATCTCCGGAAGTCCCGAAGACTTTTCCACAGTGCTTCCGGACAAGACATGTCTTCCGAAGGTCCCACGCCACCCACGTGTGAAAGCATGTCTCCATCATCATCTCATCAATCATTTGTACAGTTTTAACGTCAATAGTCCCATGCTTGCATGGTTAGACGGCACAGCCACTATATGCAAACTTCAGCCCAGATTCTTCCGGGCCTACCCTACCACTCTGAAACACCACAGTATCCTCCTGACAGCTCTGAACTCCTCAACGCGCTGTCTGTCATTAATGACATGCACTCATCCATCTCCCATTCTCATATCATTCCTTCCAAGTCTTGTCCAGATCTTCTTTCACTGCCCAGTCTCATTACCATAGAGCACAACACAAATCACAAGCCTCAAAAACCTTCCCTTCATGCATAGGGAAAATACCTTGGAAGTAGCAAGGATGCACACCCTCTGAACTTTTTCCAGCCACTCATTTCTTTGCTACGAACGTCCCCCCACCCACCCACCAGCTGCAAGTGAACTACACCTAAATAGCATAATTTCTCCTCCACCCAACTCCTGGAATCATTGCCTATGGACACTGGCTGAATAAAATGACTAATCCTGTACATTTTTACACTTAAAATTCCTTTGATTGACCCCCCTACACCTCTCTCATGGACCCAGTGTTACAAGCATTGCAGAAAACAGAATTGCTACCAACACTCCTTTCTGCACACAGAACAGGGCCAGCCCAGAGCTGATGGTGTGACGGCAGCAGGCTACTAACTGAACTACATGTTTACTTTCAGTCCTTTACACCCTATACCATCCTTCCATTACAACTTATCCTTGTTTCAGCGATGAGCACAAATTTCATGCGTACAGAAATCTCCCAGGGCAACTGGGTTCTAAATCACTAGACGAAGCTTCGAATAGACCATAATGAACAAGAAAGGGCTCAACACCTGACCCTTGGTGCACGCCTACTCACCTCAAAATCAGTACTGAGCTGTAAGAGCTATAAACTTTGACACAGCTTTCTAACATTCGTGTCATAGACTTTATAACAACAGAGAGGAGCCATCCTCTACACCTAGTCGCGCATTGCCCACCATATCACCGTCACGTTGGGACCCAGATCATGAATGCTAATACCCTAATACTAATTACTCTAACTTGGTAATTCTCTTGCAGTTTTTGCCTAACAAGAAATTAGCACCAATATAGCCACACCCCGCCATAAAGCCACTGCATGTCGTTGAGTGATTCTCCTCTCTTTATTAATAACTCTATAACTTATAACCCTTTCTAGGTCATCATCTTTCCCCTTAGATACAGTTTAACAATATAACTGCCGCTGGCCAGTCGACTGGGACAGTCCGTAATACCAGCATCACCTGAGGCTTCAACATCGCTGCTACTATGATAGAAGGAACCAGCAGCATTAACACACTCATTCCAGCAACTCCTTTGATGACCCACCTTACGCAGGCCCCTGAGATCGGGTCAGCAAGCAAGGCTGGTATTAAAAATTCCCCCCAAGCAATCAGCAAGTCAATAGGCTGGGTATAGTGTCTCTTCCAAGCTCTTTCTTTGCATTATCATCTAGACTAAACGTGGGGAAGCGCTGTAATATGACCAGATATTTTCATTACCATCCCTTCTGCCTATCATACACCTAATGACCACCTTGTCCCACCTCAGAGAAATGATAGTTTTGACTCGGCAATTTCCGTTGGCCGTGCATAACTCTATATTGTCCAATCACGTCACCCATGCCCGCTCACGTCACTAAAATATACCAAACAGCTTCATTTTGCCATTTATTCGCAGGAAGTGGAATCGAAGTGCACTGAAAGGTTATTCACCCTTTCCTAACCGTCCGATCGACTATTGCATAATATTTTATATGAATTGATTCCTAAGAACTCGCCTGCATGTATGGTCCACGCACACGAGACACAAACCACCCGGCTTGGATTGATTTATCTGGCACTTTGCCTGTCATTTGCATGGATTGAATCCAAAATTGCTGTTTGCCTTTCATGATTCTCCCCCCCAAAAAAAAACCACTCTGCTCCTATTATCTCTCTTCTCTGGTTTGCCCATCCCCCCCCCCTCACACCTGTGATCATGGCACGCATCGGAGTGTGCGCCATAATGCAGAGGTGTGGCTGGAGCCTTGGCTACTATAATCATAGCACTTCGGCGCAGGTTCTTTTCTCACCATGCCACCACTCTTGGAACGCTTCACTTCTCAACATCGGAACAAAATTGGCGACTTTACTTTTTGAGAAACAATTGTGAAGCGCTTTGAGACTGCTGTCGCGGAGGAAAGCGCTGTATAAGCTAGTTATTGTTATATCTGGTCCTGTTGAGGTAATGTTAGGTCCTCCAAGGCCAACTTGTGTTCTTGGGTCATGGAAACCCTTTCAATTGAGATTGAACCAGTCACCCACTGATTATGTAGGGATTGTACTACACACATTGGCAGTCTAACTGCCTGCCGATATCTAGTTTGATTAACTAAGTAATTCAGGAGCCTGTATAGAATAGTCTTTGCCACCCCGAGTGTTAACAGTGCTGTGGTGATAATGCTATGGGGAAACTTGTTGTATACCTGGCTACTGTTTTGGTGTGAGTCTGTGCACTTCCAACCATGGAGGGCTCATCAACTTTGCCCAACAGCAGACACATTGGCAGAGCAACCCAAATTATTTTTTCTGGTATATTTGACTCCGTATCGACCCTAGGATGGTGTTTTGTTTTCACAGAGAACAAGACAGCAGTATATATATCCGTGACATTTATTTGCTTGCCATTCCAATTAGAAAGTTAGAAGACAGTAGCAAACCTTGAATTTAGTACTGTAATATATTAGTTCAAAATCTCTATATCAAACAGTAATTAAACAACTTCATCCTTTTTATAAAAGTAAAAACAAAAAACCTTAAATGGAAACCATTAATTTATGTACCCCCACCCCCTTCAAGAAAGTAGTTAATCCAGCTCGAGGCTGGTAGTTAGCAAAGGAATTTGATTTGGGGAAAGTTGTATCCAACTGAGGTTTAGGTTATAGCCTTCTATCATGACTAGCATACGTTAACCCCTGGTACCACCCAGCAGCTACCTTGATCCAGGATTTACTACACACCCCCGGGAAGCTAACAAAGTAATACATTCTTGTGGTTAGCAGTAGCACACTTGTAACTCGTACATGATGAATGTGAGGATTTCATATTTCACTTCACAATAATATACCTCTAATACTACAATCATTGTGGAAGGACTAAACAAGAGTCCTCTGTGGTCACCACATTTAGGTCAGTTTGTTTCAGTTTCTACTGTACCATCGTATGACTCTCGTATAATCCTTCCACAATGATTACAGTGAATAAATGTGTTCACCAACATAGGGTCCCCTTATCTGCCCATACTACAAATCAACCATCCTTGGGCGACCAGACTCAACGACTGGCTTTTTGTTATCTTGTGATTCAACGCCTCCCTGAAATATTTGGTTTGTAAAGAAACACCTTTCAAGGACCCAGTTCATTTTTACGAGCTTTCTTGCAGGCAATTTAAGAAGATCCCTTGGCTACATACAACATTTCATCATGGCTGTGCCTACAGTTTTGAAAAATATCCTGCGTAAAACACAAACAATGTGACTGCCAACTTTGTTCATTCTTGGCCAAAATGCCAGTCATAGTGGCAGATCTCTCTAATGAGACTGAGGAAATTAGATATAGTTATACAACAAACTCAACTAAAGTTATCTCTTAGATATGGTTGTTTCGTATGCCACAATTTGAAATAACGGTGAAAGGCAGTAGATTTGTAAACTCTATACATGTTTAGTAAAGGCAGTCATCAAAATAGAATAATATATTGATTAGCACTTCTGGATGTCAAATTCAGAATGAAACAATTTATGTGAACGATGTGACCAAAAGAGGAAAGCGTAGAAAAATCTATGTAATTCCGAAACATGCAAATGGAAATAGAGTTACACAATGTTCAATCGTTCATGTGTTTCCAAACAATCATTTCACCTGTTGATTCAACAGTTCAACCATTCTCTAAAAAAAACTACTCCATGGTTTTATGCAGTACATGGCATAAAATATAGCGTTCTAAGTTCGAAACCGCGAGTCTGGCCTGCAATTGTAGTTCAAAATGCATATAGGCTTGCTACAGTGTAGGAGGACATCATCCATGTCATTTCTCAGCTGGGTAAAAGCTATTCTGATGTGGGAATATAAACCACAAATAGGCATAGACGCTTTAGTCCAAAGAATCACAAATGTTATCACCCATGAGGCCTAAGTTGCAGGCAAGCAGTCGTGCAAAATAATGAATGGCCCACAAACTGCTCATGGGAAGACCTTGCCAGAAATCTCTCCACATGTGAAGCAGTTAGTTGATAGTAGTTCAATGAACAGGGCAAATGTGCCTGTCGGATAGTACAGCTGAATTGAACAAATTCGCTCATCGGATGCCACAACAGGCAGCAGGAAAACTGCATGAATCTGTACTCATCCAGTTCAAACAATACCGGGGCTGCCCGAACATCATCATATGGGGATTGTATACCCAAGCCAGCACCTCTGCTCTACTCCATTTATCATCTCACATGGGCTCTGTGGACTGCTGGGGTTCCTTCTGTGACCGCATGTCCTTCAGACTGATCTCCTTGCTCTGGAGGTCTTCAAGGATTTCTCCTTGGGAGAGCTGGACCTTCAGGTCTCCCGTGTTTGTAATCTTGGCGTCATCCGTCTTGTTCTCAAGCCCAGACTTTCCGGCGTGGAGATCGGTCCGGTCCGACGGGAAGAAGCAGGCCAATGCCCATTGGGGATATCTGTCCAAAGTTAGGAATGTTTGGGGACGGTAACATGGTACCGTTTGGTGCCTGGGACGGGTACTGCCTCAGTGAAGGCATATCCCTAGGGAACTTATCCTGAGGGGTGAGGGATGCCATGCTCCTCTCTAGCTGCATGTAGGCATCATAGAAACCCCTCTGGTACCCCTCTCGGAATGCCTGCTCAACTTCACTTTCCCCTTTCTGCAGTGAGGGCCTCATGCTATGGTTGGTGGCCTCTGAAAGCTCTGGATAGAACTCCCCCTATGGATCAAGAGGACACCTCGCACCATCGGCCCTTCTGCAGGTAGCCATCCGGGAAACGCTTTGATGGTTCCTGCTGACCCAGGGTGGGTCGGTTGTCTATAGGATAGGCCCCCCTCATGACTGACCACACCCACTCCAGGGCTCCCTGCCTGAGGCGGTCATCACTGCCCCTTCTGTTGCCATAACCAAATCGTGACCCGGACTGTTGCATATAACCATATGGACTTGTAGGCCTGCCATACCCCAAAGGAACATCACTCTCAGTAGGTTGCAAATGAGTGCCATTCTGCCCGATGTATGCATTTTGCCTCATGAAGGCGACATGCCCTCTGTCCCCACCTTGCCCACCCTCCCTAATATACCCGCCTTGCCCCAAATATCGACCATGCCCCATGGGCCCACCTTGCCCCATGGGCCCTTGCCTCATGTCAGGTCTACCTTCATCCACAGCTTTGTCTGTGGAAGCTGCCATGCTCATCTTTACGGAATCATGTTTCCGAATTCATTGACGATTTCTGCCTCTCTTCCTCTCCCTCCTCCCTGAGGTGTGGTACTATCAAGGCTGGGCTTCTACACTGTCCACTCTCAGTCACTGCGTCCGTGGATGAGTCGGGGAGGGGGTCGCTATTCTGCGTTGGAGTTGCTGTATATATAGAAAAAGAGAAGACAAAAAGTTTGAAATTGGTTGAACAAACATAAAGGAAAGCCAAAGCCAAGCAGAATCCAGTTGCAGGGCCCAGTATTTAGAGTGTATCCTTGAATGATATTGTCGACCATTCGATGGGATGTCAAGGAAAAGTTCTTGTGATGCCATGGCAAGTCACTCCAACCGACTGACATTTATTTACCGCAGCCAGGATGCATAATGCAGGCTTTTGTATAGGTAATCTAGTGCCATAAAATGTCCAATATGTAACATCCTGTAGGATAATCACATGAGTAAAAGAGCTATGAATGCAAGGACAAATTGCCCTGGCACCCGACCAGGTTTCAGTATATTTGCTGCTAAACACGTCAGAAAAACAAGGCTGAGTGCTGGAAAGGTAAACAAGAGACCGCCAAATTACACCTAGGACGGCTGAAAAATCCCCCCAACATTGAGGAAAATCATCCTGAGGGAATCTGTTCATCTGAGATCCTGGTTTATGCCTATCAGGAATAAAAAATCTACAATATTTTTGTGTATCACAATCATTTTCTGGGATAACTGATTGTGACACTGCGATGTTCAACTAATAAAATTCCTTACATAAACGTTACAAAGAGCATGATGAACTAATGTCTTTGTGCCAAACAATGGAACATGACCACTATCGCTATGTTTAGCCTGATGTTATACCGTGTGTATCTAGGATACTATTTGCCAACCTGGGATTGTAACTGTTAATAAGCCTATTCATGGTTACAGTTTTTGAGATGATAATGAGAGGTCAAAGGTCGAGGGGTACAATGGCAGTTTGATGTTGCATGAACCATGTTTGTTTCAAAACTCTGCAGACAACAACAATTATTCCAACACTTCTTTTGTTGCTGGGATTATTTTCAAAACTTTAACAATGTCACTTTAACAAGTAGTAAAAACTGGTATTTAACTGGTATTCATGATTTTTTTTTAACATGAATCACGTCGTAGGAATGAAGAGTGTGTGTATGTGTGCACGCTCTCCCGTGAGCAGTATTTCTCCAAAAGGTCAGATTGCAAGGAATATTTGTATGATGCATCATCATTGTGTGAAGCAGGTTCTGTTTTCAAGTTTTAGGCATGAAGTTCAGAGTAGGGTAATTAGCATATTTTGTATTTCAGCCGGTTAGGACAAACCATAGGGTTGTATCATATGGCACGTAAGTATAGGATACTAACGTAGATTAATTGATTAGAATTCCAGTCAGGAACGTGGTGGATATTGTCTACTCTTCGTCTCAAAAAATCTTCATATAGTTGAATATAGAACTCCCTATCTAAAATCAGAGTCATGGATGTCATTTAATGTGTCAAATTTGCATTATAATTTGCAATTTCCTATGTTTGTTAGATTAACACAGAACCTAGTGGATGTGGCCTGCCTTCAGCCACAAGTTATTTAAAATGTGAGTCAGGGTCATTTGAGGTCTTTCAATGTGTCTAATTTGCATAATTTGCAATTTCTAATTTATTCACATTTTCACAAAACTAGTAGCCAATGAATCTGAAGATGGAACGTGTGCAGTGTCACATGTTACGAGAGCATGTGCAACAGCATGTACAAACTATGCCACATCTATTTTGCTTTTGGAATTTGCTTCCATCATCCATGAACTAGCAATTCACTCTCTGAGATCAGTATGGGAAAACAATGAATAACCTAACAAAAACAAGCACTAATCACAGAACAGGCCAGACTGGTGGTTCAAAAACCCACTCGTCATCCTCAGTTGATTGAACTGCTGAAGGCCCATGACTGCACCATTCCATCTTGAACTGCAGTCATAGATCATCCAGTGGACAAAGCATGCTTGAGCATCATTATCAATTGTCAGGTCAATTTGAATACTCACGGTGGGCTACCTCTGATGAGGTGGACAGGCCAAAGTTGGCGTTCATCTATCTTGTTCGGCTCTGAGAGGACCTGTGGAGGTACGGGAGAGGAGGCCAGTTAGACATGGGCTTACATCTCGACTAGTAACCTTCGTGTTTATGTAACAGTGCCCGCTACCTTTCCTCCCATTTTGTAATTTTACTCCATTGCTCATGTGGGTCGAGGACCAGGCACAATGGCAATAGGTTTCACAGCATATTTGTCTTATTGTGTTTTGGGGCTACATAGCATGATGAAGTCCTCCCTCATAGCAGAGTGGAAATATCTCACACCTATCACTGAGCCCTGGGTCAGTGGTCAGGCCAGGGTATTTTCATCAGAAAAATAAGACAATACTTTACACTTCAGAAACTACCTTGGCAAAGAAAAACCAATCAGTGTTCTGTCTTTGTTGAGATCTTTTAATTGACCAGGGATATTGCACCATGAAGAATAATCTACCTCTCCTGGGCCCAAACAACAGGACATATGTTCTATCCATGAGACTACCCCACAGACCAGTGAAAGTGGGGGCATGGGAGAACAATGACTGATGAAATATGGGTTACGGCCATTAAGGGCCGAATCAAAAAGACTTCAAATCCCCCCGTGGCAGGTTCACATATTGGCCACACTTCCTATTCCGGTCGCACATCAACATTTTCTTTGCTGGGCCTCCAATCACAAAAATCCTATGCTGGGTAGCATACCCAAGGAGGCACAATGTCATTCCCACTTCTTATTATAAACATGTTACAGTGCCGTAAGTAGGAAATGTGTTTTCTTGAGGTCCCTTTCAGAATTTTCTTCAAAATTTATTTATATCTACACATAGAGAATGTAGGAGAGGACTCTATACTTTTATTGTGCAGAAGAGGGTTCTAATCCTTCAATGTGTAGGAGAGGTTTTTACACCCTTAATAATCAGGAGAGGGTTCCACACCCTTAATAAGCAGGAAAGGGTTTTACACCCTCAGTATGCAGAGAGGATTCTAACCCTTTAATGTGCAGAGAGGGTTCTAATCCTTCAATGTGTAGGAGAGGTTTTTACACCCTTAATGTGCAGGATAGTGTTCTGAACTATAATTCAGCAGTAGCGGTTCCTAATCCTTCAATGTGCAGGAGAGGGTTCTAACCATTTAATGTGTAGAAGAGGGTTCTAACCCTTTAATGTATAGGAGAAAGTTTTACACCCTTAATGTGCAGGATAGTGTTCGAGCTACATTTTAGCAAGAGAGGGTTCTAGGCCTCTAATATGCAGGATTCTATCCCTTTAATGTATAGGAGAGAGTTTGACACTCTCAATGTTGCAGGATATTGTTCGGAACTATAATTCGCAGGAGAGGGTTCTATGCCTTTAATATACAGGAATCTATCCCTTTAATGTATAGGAGAGAGTTTGACACTCTCAATGTTGCAGGATATTGTTCGGAACTATAATTTAGCAGGAGAGGTTCCTAATCCTCAGGAGAGTGTTCCCTGATTCAACAAGGCACTGTCTATGTTTTGTGTCCTGGGTTTCATTTCCTATAACTCTACTTCTAAGAAGTATCACCCACATAGAATAAGACCTTCAGCAAACCAGAAGATATGCCAGACATACCTATTACACAAGATTACACTCCCAAGCAAACGATCTTAACCGTGTCAAACTGTGGCCTCTCATGTCGGGATTTTGATGTGAGCCTATTGGCGAGCACAAGCATTTCCTTGAAGAGTTCATTGGGCCACTCAGGACATTTTTTGTCTTTGAGCAGTGCAACAGCACCGTCCATATCATTTTTCGTCTCATTCTTGACTTTATCGGACTGTTGAGAAATGAGAGTGTGGAAGGAGGGGGTGGAATGTCAGAAAAGTAACAAAAAACCAAACAAGGCGATCAACTGTAAGTATCAGGCTCGGTTGCATTTCAGCAGTTATTATAAGTCCCAGGTGGTTTCAGTTTCGCATGTCTTTAGGTAGTGGTAAACTGCATGGAAGCTACATAATTTTGATTCGATTGGTGTTCCCATCTATAATGAAGCACCATTTCCAATATAATCCCCATAAGCGCATGCAGCTTTAGAAGTTGTTGCAGAAAATATTATTATTTGGCAGTTTTTTGTTGATAAGTGACTTTGAATGACCTTTGATGACACAACCATTTTTTATTCTTTGACGAAGTCAGAGGAGCTATGCAAGTCATATGTGTGTGTGTGTGTGTAGTGATGCCTAGTCTGTGTTACCCCTGATAATTCGACCCCCTTGGATGATGAATTTCTACTTGTTACATGGGTATCCCATAATGAGTACATGACCCCCAATGTTTTGGGTCAGGTCAAAGGTCATCTGAGGTCCAGAAGTCCAGAATGCCTGACTGATCAGGTGGAAATTAAGTAAGCAGTTTTCTATGTACAAGAACGCTATCGTTTTGTGTAGAGTTGGTGTCATTTTTGAGGAAAAGGTTGGCAAATTGTGAAAATGACCTTGAAAACAATAAGGAGTATGAAATCATTATGGGGAACCCACAATATGAGCTCTACCATCCAAGTGGGATCGAGATATTGTGTTACAAGCTAAATTTATCAAAATATAATTTTTTTTTATCCATGTGCCAAATGACATCACTCGTCATTCGTTATGATCTTTTTAAAGAGCTCAAAATGATAAATACATAAAAAAGGCTAATTACCCTACTCAATTATTGACTTCCGCACCCAAAATCTAATCAGGTGTGATACCTCTACAAATTCCATCACAATCACCTTATGGGTTTACTGGAAAATCCTGGCAAAGGAAGTGTGGCAACCCCCCAACAACAAAATTATCCCAATAGGCAACTGTGGAAGTAGTTTACTTCTAAATCCTGCAGAGTTTTATCAGTGATTGATCCTTTAAACCACCCGCTATGAGCATTCTGAACATAGCCAATAGAATTCCAGAAAATAGGCATATTTATACAATTGATAATGAATTCAGTTCTCTTCCTGAAACACAGCAATCAACTAAACATGTGCAGGCGGGTAAATTGCCAGACGTATATATATCCGCATACGCTTTTTGTGGACCTTGTTTAGATGAAGCACATTCAATTTATGTCCCTTTGCCCTCCAGTGACTTTGATATTCCCTACCCGTTGTTCAGTTCCAACTGTAGTCCACATTCCCCAAGTTTTGTTTAAGTTAGAAAAATCACATGATTTAAGCAAATTTGACTTCCTGTGACCTTGAAATACCTTCACGTTTGTTTTTAGGAGACTAACAACAGTCCACATCCACTGAGTTTGTTCAAATCGGACAAAGTTAGGATTGCGAAGAAAAAAATGTCTTGTTCTTTGGGCCCGAACTCTGAACTTCTGTCCCTAGCCCACCAGTTTGTGTGATCAGACTACTCCTGTATTCCTCGAAAAAACAAAAAAAAACCCAAATTTGACCTCCAGTGACCTTGGCATCACCTTCCTGTTTTTTCTGGACCACTTTTTGTACCAAGTTTCAGATCTATTGGATAGAGCGTTGAAGAGTTATTGCGCCTAAACGGCTACCGCTCTCCATGCCTATCTATTATGCTACACCCCCAAAACCATAATCTCCCGACCCTTCCATTTTCCGCGGGATAAATGAATGATGGATTCAAAAGGAATAATACAGCATGGAAGCTTCATCAGGGGAATGCTTTTTAAAAATGAATACAAGTTTAAGAGACTAGAACAGAACAGCAACTGCAACAGAACGGCCATCGTCTGGAATTCGAAACCGGAATATTTGCTTGCAAGCGTCACTGATATCACCATTCTTCTGCTTCAAGTTGGGATGGGATCGTGGTGGGATTAGCGTAGAATGTTTGGGATCAGTGATGCATTCTTAGTTCATAATGAAGTAAGTTTGGAATTCACATTAGGCTAGAGTGCACTTCCTAAGGTCAAGTTGAATTCGGTGCTCACATACACAGTCCAAGCTGCTAACTTGGCTAGCATTTCTCGAAAGTGCTGAGACTCTACCCTGTCTTGATGTTTCCACAGCTGAATTATAGATTTTCTAATGCAGTGGAATTTCTGGGGTCACTGGGGTTTGTTACGGGACATTAGCAATATTCACGGCAATCAATTCAATTGTGAGCAGTCACATTGGACTTCTACTCCTCCAGGTTCTGAGAAAGTGGTCAGGTCCTTTCGGAGGGATGTAAAATGGCAAGTTATCGCCAGTGCCCATCCACGATCAAAACGACCAGAGTTTTTTAATTTTTTTTATAAGCTTTACTTGGCTTAATGAACCCATGGAATTCAAATGAAACTCTTCCAAACCCCCACACCGGACAATTCTTACCAGAAGACGGACAGGTTCCCTTTTCTCATCATAGGCACGCTCTCCAGTCAAAATCTCCATCAGCACCTAAAGAAGTGGGATACAATACAAACTGAGCAGAACTAAAAATATGCACAGCTTCATGTTCAGATCATGTCACAGCATGCTAATATCAGCAGTCACACTGATTGCCCTGTTGTGTTGCTACCAAGAGTGTTCTGCTATGGCTTTTTTTTAATTTTAGCATTTGCTGCTTCAACTTCCTCTAACCCTCCACTCAAGGTGAAACTTCCTCAGTAGCTTGACACTGCATCTACTAGTACGGGTCTGTTTGAGCAGTCACGGTGTCTAGTCTTTGTTGGTCCCACCATATCAGGAAAGCATTCAAGACTTGCAATCCTTCACGAGTGAAGAGAGTTAATACACTCTGTGATGTGTCACTGTGATGGACATTCCACACATAATTGTTGCTGGAGGTATTGACAGATTCACAGACAGATTGCCAAGATTTTTACAGTCAGTTTTTTGCTTTCTTGAGCATCAAGAATTATGTAGCAAAAGCTATGGGACTGTTTGAAATGTTTGTCTAACTCTCCAAACACAAAAATCTTATACAATCCATAACAAAAATGCTGTTATTGGTTTGCCCTTCTTTGGTCCCCACACCCGTGTTGTAGTCAGGCCCGGCCTCGACCCGAATTTTTGCATGGCCTCGGCCCGGCCTCACCATCAATTTTGGCTCAGGCCGCATACTACAGTGTACAAACTCAAGAAATGTGTCCGGGCTCGGCCTCCGCGGCCTCGACTACATTCCCTGGACCACAACTGACGAATCATTCCTAGCATTCCCTGCCTACCTAAATCTCTTGGATTCGTGCTTCAGTGCAGGCAGCACTAGGTGATGGGTGGCCCAATTGATAAATCAAAGCAATCATGAAGTGTAGTCATTTTGAAGAGTTGAATACTTACCAGACTCTCAGCAGGCAGTATCAAAACTGAAGGTGTATCCATACCGAGGTCCTAATCTGATATTACCTGTCTTTGCAAGTCTCTTACCCCCACCCCAAGGACTGTGGCAATATTCATATGTGGAATAATACACCCATCGGCCACACAAGGTCTTTTGCAAGCATAAATCGCACACCCCCAACTTCATGGTTGTAATAAGAGGATCTAGTAGCAGATAGGGTTACGCATTCCACAAATTAGGAGACAATTTACGTGTCCCAAACGTCATGACCATGATGTTGCAATGACTTTAATACAGACGCAGTGAGCAAGATTTGACCGTCAGGCTAGGATTCCATTATAACATATGCGAGCCTTATAAGCATGTGAAAAAGTTTAATTCTGGATGAGCTGAATGGGGCCAGTGTCCTGAATATGTCCTATTCAGTTTGAAAAGATAGATACTGTTCCACAAGGCGAAAAATTTCAAAACGAGATCACGGTTCAATGCTGCATAGTCAAAATAGCGTATGTCCAATGCGTCTACGGCTGGTTCACCGTTAATCATTCTATTGAATATATCCTGACAAGCCAATGAACAGCAACTTACAAACAACAAACAACGGGCTGCTGGCATTTGTTTGACTTTTCCATATAAAGCTATTGGGCGTTCTCTTCAGAAACAAGGCCACTTTCCTAACTGGATTTTCACATACATACCGCACACCATGTGCAATGATGGAATCCCAGCCCCGTTCGCGTTCGTCAGTTATCATTAAATACCTCACCTACAACACACACAACCAAAACTGAAGGAGTCCACCTTCTTGATAGTTCCAGGTTGCGTTTGATTCTTCAGGGAGGTAGGGCAGCGTGCCGTGAGCATATTGGGTCTTCAGGATGGTGCAGGTCTTGCCGTTCAGTGGGCCCGGCCTCGCCAGCCCAAAGAGTACCGAGCTTGGGCTCAAAGTGCTTGTCTAGGAGAATGTTTTTGCAAAAAAATGGGGGGAAGCCAAGAAACATATATTGTCAACCACCCTCAATTTGTGCACCTGTCTCATACCTAGCCACACTAAATTCATAGCCTAAGCTGGTAGCCCACTCTGAAAATCTGCAAATTGTTTTTCAGTCTTTGTGACCGTTTCCATCGTTCTTTATTAGTCAAATCGCAATTTTTCAGTAGAATTGAGTATCTTCTTGTACCTGTTAGATTACTTCCTGAGAAAAAAGTCAGAATTTAGTGACAGGTCCGACCCAGTTCCAAATGCGCAAATTGTTGTGGGGTTCAAATAAAACTACTGATTTTGTTGTTCTCACATAGTTTCCTGAATTTTCACCGGATATGGCACGTTTAGGTATCATTTTGTGAGGAGGTGATTCGCCATGTTGTATCATTATTTGGATCAGCGTCATACCAAGGAACATTTTCAGTCAGAGGCTAGTTGGCGAAATAGGATGATGACGCCATGCTATATAACATGTATTACAAAATGCACACACAGTATAGTGAAAAGCCGTCCCTTGTTTACTTGTAGTATGGGTAAACTCACACAAGTCATTTCATAGATATGTCTAGTTGTGTTCAGAGGACTATCATTGACAATTGTGCTCCTCTTATCACTCTCCATCCACCCGGTGCAACAAAGGGATTCTGGATTCACTCTTTTGATTAAACTTGTGAATTCAAATGAAAGATCATAAACTGATCCCACATAACAGAATGTCAATTTGCATCATAAATTTTTGCCCATTTTTACGTTCATTTGTACAATCAGAACCAGACAGGCAACCAGCTATTAATTAGAATATTTGTTAGGCACTAGAGGGGGAAAGACCATAGAAGGGGGGGAGGGTATCAACAGTCTTTATGTACATACATTTTTAGAACCATCTTTGGTTAGGTGGACAGACTCATTCGGCATTTTCAACACTGACGAATTCTCATTGTACGTGTTGTAAACATTATATGGAAGAAGGTCAGACCAAGGTCATCAGAGATTGTTAAGGGTTGAATATAAAAATCATAGTGATAATACTTGGTTCACTTTTTATTCCGTATTCTGACTGAATTATGACCTAATGTGGCCTATCCAATATTGTTAATTATCCCACAACCATCACCCAAGAAACTCATGATTGAGTCGAAATGTAACAGAAACTAATACCAACGCCTCTGGATAGCCTACCCTCTGTGATACCGCCATGAATGAGGGGAACGCTGGATGCAGTAATGGAGGGGATTGATACCCAGAGCAGAGCCCTCAGCAATCTGTTGGCGAACCTCCCCACTAGAGCGGTTTTCTCCCGTTCTGCAAAAATAGGAACGATACGATCCTGTATCTATGTAGTACCTTCCCACCTTTTAGAGCGAGTTGCATGAAAACCAATTAATACACACTCAGCAAACAGCACAGGTAAGATAGGGCCCACCTTATATCAATCAGCATCATCACTGGCAGTGCCAAGACAGGAAACATTACAGTAAAAAAGACAACATATTATAATCTTCACACTGTACAGTCAATTGTCCTTTTCATAAGATGCAGGTTTTCATTAGCATAATGAACTGAATCCCAATGTTTCATTCACAGCCCCACACATTGGAACATTGTATGTTCATGATATCTGAACAGCACCTATATAGGTTTTGTGCCATCAATTTTTAAACCACATTACATAGGTCTTTGGGTATGTCTACAGATAGTAACCCTTCTGTTTGATTACTTCCATTTTCTGTCCCAAGGCATATTGCCGCAATAGGGAATGTGTCTAACTTCACCAATCCGACTGTTTATTTAGCATGAGGTTTCTATTTCTATAATGGACACAGCTAGGTACCAAAATCAACAGAACAAGGACTTCGGTAGGATTGAAGGCATGCATGAATTAGTATCACATGGCTACATTCAGTCAATAACAGATATTTCCAGGAAAGGTGGAGCAACAGTTAGCGATAATGACAATGTGGCCAAATAAAATTATGCGACGTTCTCAAACACAGACAGGAATTGCAATTCCAAAATGCAGATGAGGTCACAAAGACATAATTCAGTATATGGTGGGATATTGCATGCATATGGGAAGTAGAAAAGGCCTAGCTCGAGGGAGACGTACTGTTGCACCTTCCTACAAAATTAAGTGTCCTAAACCTTACCTAAACAATTGCCTTACCCCCATCGAGTGACAATCTGGGAGGGTCTACTCAAAGCAATTCTTATTTTTTCTGTATTGGCTAAAATTGATCTGCCAATGCAGATTACATTGTTTCCATTCAACATGGATCATGAAGGTTTCCAATTCTTTAAGACTTCAACATGGCGAAAATGAGAAGTAAAAAAAACTACCACCTACTACTACTGAGAGAAATGTTTAGAAGTACTGATTAAGCACTTCCCTTACGAAACAGGGTTATTCTAGGTTGTTTTTGACAGAGTTTGTGAACGTCATTGACAGGGCAAGGACAGGTTTGTTATGGTGGAAGGGGGGGGGGTGAAAGGGGTGTGGGGGGGGGGGACTCGACGTGACACCGTGCCAATGGCAGGGTCCAACCCTGTCAGATATCAGGTCTTGGCCATGTTTAAACCCTGTTAAGTCATGTTTGCCTAGGGACCAGGTCTGGAAAAAGTAGCTTGTTTGACAAGGGTCTTTTGTATTTGGTCTAACAGGGATAACAGAGCGTGACAGGGCAGCCTTAGTCTATACTTGTTGAGACCATGTCTGGACTACCCTGTCATGGATGCTCTGTGTTGATGTTTCAAACCAGATCAGGGGGGTTTCATCAGGTATCTGGTGGGGCCTCTGGTAACATCCCTGAGTTACATGTCGTTATGTAAGGGTGCAGTTCTACCTTACTAGGATGGACTTTGATGATTTGATTCAGGCTTCAAATTTGTTCATGATAGAGGGCCTTTTCTTCCCCTAGCTATTTCTTTGAGTTTTCCAGTTCTACTACCAATAGGGGTCATTGCCTCAAGCTTCGTGGCAAACGCTGTTGATTTGACATTCGTAAATATTTCGTCAGTTATAGGAGTGGGGTACCTTATGGAGATGTTGTTTTGTCTAAGAGTGTGAATGCATTCAAGAACAGTTCTTGAATGTCTTTCTCAAGAATTGGGGGCAATTTTTTAGGCATCGGGGTATTCTTCTCTTTTGGTATGTTGGCTCAGGGTTTTTTATGAGAACTTTGTCCTTCTCGACCCTTTCATAAAACTAAACTAGTTGTACATTGGGATGTGATGAGGAGCAGTCAAAAAAAATTGTCACTCCATCTTTGATGGTTAGGGGTTAGATGAGCCCGATTTGGCTTCCTTTGAAATGAGCCATACCGCACAAGAGGTTGTTCTTCCAGGGAGCCATTCTCCAGGTATTCATAGATGATGCACGGGTGCTCACCATCCACAGAGAAGGAGCACGTCAGTACAATGTGGGATTCTTATAAACTGCAGGCCGTAAGAAAAAAAGAGAAACTTGGTCTTGCGAATTTGAATCAGAGAGGATTTCTCAACAACAGAATACTTTAACATCCAAGCCTAAAAGATACTCTCACTGACTAAAGATAGCCTAAAAGATACTCTCACTGACTAAGAGAGCCTAAAAGATACTCTCACTGACTAAAGAGAGCCTAAAAGATACTTCACTGACTAAAGAGAGCCTAAAAGATACTCTCACTGACTAAAGAGAGCCTAAAAGATACTCTCATGACTAAAGAGAGCCTAAAAGATACTCTCATGACTAAAGAGAGCCTAAAAGATACTCTCACTGACTAAAGAGAGACTAAAAGATACTCTCACGGACTAAAGAGAGCCTAAAAGATACTCTCACTGACTAAGAGAGCCTAAAAGATACTCTCACAGACTAAAGAGAGCCTAAAAAATACTCTCACTGACTAAAGAGAGCCTAAAAGATACTCTCACTGACTAAAGAGAGCCTAAAGAATACTCTCACTGACTAAAGAGAGCCTAAAAGATACTCTCACTGACTAAAGAGAGCCTAAAAGATACTCTCACTGACTAAAGAGAGCCTAAAAGATACTCTCACTGACTAAAGAGAGCCTAAAAGATACTCTCACTGACTAAAGAGAGCCTAAAAGATACTCTCACTGACTAAAGAGAGACTAAAAGATACTCTCACTGACTAAAGAGAGCCTAAAAGATACTCTCACTGACTAAAGATAGCCTAAAAGATACTCTCACAGACTAAAGAGAGCCTAAAAGATACTCTCACAGACTAAAGAGAGCCTAAAAGATACTCTCACTGACTAAAGAGAGCCTAAAAGATACTCCCACTGACTAAAGAGAGCCTAAAAGATACTCTCACTGACTAAAGAGAGCCTAAAAGAGACTCTCACTGACTAAAGAGAGACTAAAAGATACTCTCACTGACTAAAGAGATCCTAAAAGATACTCTCCCTGACTAAAAGAGCCTAACTATATCTCAATAAATTTGATTGTATGTTCCACATCCAAATTTGGTTCAGTCCAACTCTGTTCTTAAGTCATAATAGTAATGGCAAACAGAGTAGGGGGTGGGGGGGGGGGGGGGGGGGTGGAAGATTGGAAAGGACAGATGGGGACAGTAAAGGGGCAAGTAGAGAGGGAGACATGATCCCTTTTCCAATAATAGTCATGTGTACAAAATCATCAATCTCAAGAGATTAGAATTTTATTCTCTATATTATGTCTTTTGAGGACTTTGAGTACCAGTATACAGGTGACCACCTTGATAAAAGAATGGAAGCCACAAAGGATATGTAAATATATTTTCACCTAAATAATATTTATGACCATTGAATGAGCAGAATAAACAGTTTGAACGTTTTCTTCACCTTAGTGACACGAGTGTTTCTTATTCTTCTCCTTGAACAATCCAAATGCATTCCAACATAATTTTCTATCACTCTCTACTTCATTCATCATCATATTTAGGATTCAACGATTCTAATGACATGAGTAATTATGGTCATATTTCTTCCAGTAACTCAGGCGAAATTGTCAACGTATCGACTGTTCAACTTCTGTGGATAAAACCCTTCCAGTAAACGGGTGTATCTTGGTTCTCTATGAAGGTCAATTTGTAATGCTAGAGGTAATCACCTCTGACTCCTCCTTACTCCCCTTAACCAATGTCTCACCTCACTAAAGCGGCCAGCTCCTTCCGCTGGTCTACTCGCTGGTTGTTTCGGCGGCAACTTGGACATGATCATTCTGCCAAAATCAACAATTTTCCTAACGACAAGTGAAACAGTTTTTTTTCTATGTATCAAACCAAGAACAGCCCTGTGTGAAGGCGAACACTTTTGCATCCAAGTATGCGCTGTTTAGTTATTTCCCTTATCTCGATGATTACAGTTGCGTGTGGTTAACAACCACAGGTGTTACCTGTGTTCCATTATCGCAATTCAGAAGTTACCCTAACTACCACACACAGTTACATCACAACAAACTGCGTGTTCGGGAGGGGGGAAGGGGGAAAAGGGGGGGGGGGGGGGGGTGGCGGGCGACCATTCCAAATCTATTCCAAGAACACCTCCGGAAGTAGTCCCTATTCCTATACAATTATCTCGAAATCTACATGACAACTGCCAACCAAATCAAGCTTTTTTTTTTGTATTTGGAAAAAAGGATCCGTTAATATGCAATAAAAAATTGAAGACTCGGACTGAACAAATTTTTCAGAGGGGGAAAATTAATGTCTCCTATATAAACTCATTGGGAATGCACTGTGGGAAAAATACAATAAGACATTCCTCCATGAGATTTCACAAAATTCTCCCTAACAGGAGACAAATTTTATTCTCCCATAGGAAATCTCCCGGACTGACGCGGGTCCCTGCTAGCGACCCAATATTGAAAACGCATTGGCATCAATCCATTTTGAACGTGGGGGGGGACGAGGCCGACTGCGATACACTATCTAAGGCGTAGTCTCGCCAACATCGTGTTTTGGCGCGTAGTGTCCGAGGATATTTTGCTTGTTATAACCTCCCAATTCGCCGGAAGTGGCACTTGCCGTGCCTAATTGCAAACTTCTAAGTGTGCAATTTTAGTGAAAGGAACATGAAAAATGGAAAAAAAGAATTGCCACGCGTTTACGACCTCTTTATATCTTTTGAAAGAAAATTCAGCGCAAGTGTACAACCAAATAAAAACAAAACCCACGCAAGTTGTCAATTTGCTAGCCTTAGAACTATCATTAGGTAATTTTTGAATGAATGGGTCACTCAGATTGTCCAGGGACGGTATTTTCGGTACACGAACGTTGAATTCAGGGCGCGTAGCTATATTCCTTTTTTTTTCAAGCGGGCGGCGTGCTGGGTGGGGGGGGGGGGAGTCTGGATTTTTATTGGGTCTTTCTTGACCTATTTTACGGCGCTGAGGCAGTGGGGCGCGGCCATGTTCATTTAGTAGAGGCTCAGTGTAATGAATGGTGGGCTGTCATACTAAATAATTAAATACCCAAATCTAAAAAAAGTTGCCTCAATTTAATTGATTTCATGTAGGCCAGTAGGTGACCATTTCAGTTTCCTTCACCCTGCTCGTTTTCTCCATTTCCCGCCCGAGTTATGTTCACTTGCACTACCAAGTTCTCGAGTCGATCTTTAACTTGTTCAGGCCTAGCCCTGCCCCGAATTCCTGTGATAATGGGTTTACCCTACGTGGTTTCCCTATCCACCTAACTGTACGTCTGACCTAAATGGGGCAAGACGTTGGACCCGATCCAGGAAAATGTTTTACCCTTCTTGAATAAAATACCCCAAGTTTTGTGTGAAAGTTGAAACAGAATAGAGAGCTAGGTAAATATACGGTGTAAACCATTTTAGGCGGAAATGTGAAGTCTTTGTAATGCCACACCTAAACACGAAACTCGTTGGGGTCATGCACATCGTCACAAACCAGATTTATAAAGTCATCATACAATCATGGTCGTCCGCGCCGTCAACAGAAAATGGACTTCAAATAGAGCAGTAAGCCGTGTTAATGTTAACATCTTTTCCGACTATAGACACTTTCCGCCGATATGGCATTCGGATTTGATGAAGATCAGAAGCGATTTGTTTGAGAAGAGAGGGTGGGGGTAGTAGAAACATAGTGGCACTAGGAACGTATTTTGGGTGTGGAAGTCCCCCCCCCCTTCATTTTTCCGGTGCCATTAGATGCAATTTTGGTGTCAATATAGCACTCCAACACACTCACTTCATTCCAGAATAATTTCGCTTTCCACCTGTCCTTCTAGATGCGACTTGCTGCGCTGAATCTTGTACTTTTCTCTGTCATATCGAATCGAGGGCAGTAGTTAAGTTAAGTCTAAATCTCACTTTCAGAGAACCCGCCCAATCCTCCCTCTCTCCTCCTCCCACTTTACAAATGGGTTTGCTTTTCAGTGGCCTTAATGCATCTGATGCTTATGACACTCATAAACCTCACTTTGGGTTGTCCAGAAATAATTTTGTATTTTCACGTGCCGTTCAAGATGCGACTGCTATCAGGCGGATCTCTGATTTTTTTCTTTCTGCAATTGGTAACTGATCTCCATGCAGTAAGTAGTCTCTTCTTTGGGAGTTGGTTTGATCCTTACCCACAGCGACCGCCAAGATAGGCATACGGAACTTCCTATTTAGGGACCGACAAAACTTGCCCGGAAGACTGGTAACCAGCGGGGAAATTTTAGCATGTTTTTAGGGCATTTTATCATACTTTGGCAGTCAGCAGAGGATTCGAAGATTCGGCCAATGCTTTTTTTTTTACTTTTACCCTTTCGCTGCTCAAATGTTCCACGAATGTTTGTCAGTTTTGTCCCTAATTTCTCATCTTCCAGAAAAATGTGTAGGCATTCTGGCTCCACAGGCAGTGAGTGCCATCGTTGTAAGCTGTTCAAATCTCACTTTCAGGCCGTCAAGAATCCTCCCAACAGTCAGTCCATACTAGATACCCAGTCATAGATGTTTGTGCCACGTTCCGCGTTCTCCTCCATCCCGTTCCGTCCAACGTCACTCTTGAAAAAGATACGACCGCAAATCATAAAGTTTTTCCATTGGTTCACAGATGACGGGAACCGGTACATATATACACCTAAGGATTTTCTTTCGAAGCGCTCTAAGACTTTTGCACCAGTTTGTTACATTTAAAATTCAAAGAAATCCCTTCGTCTTCTCTCTTCCTGAATTTTCACATCACAGTGTCGATTTGAAATTTTGATCAATGCCCTATCTAGATATCTCTCTCTCAATTTTTTTTAGATCCATCCGGCTGTCCTCAAGTTTTCGGACCATGGGTAAACGTTCCTTTTTGTCCGAATTGGGTGCTCAGATGGGAGGCGATAGCTTCCTCCTCGTATGTCTACGCCTTCAGCTGACTAACCAGAACGCGATTTGTATATTTTGAAAGCAGAATTCAAAATTTAGCTTAGGCCTATTGGTAAAAAAAAAAAATGCTCGAGGGTCAATTTGCAATTTTTACACAAGCTTTTCCCATTGGTTTGTAACTTAATCTATTTCCTACCCTAATTCCTAATCATAGACAGAGACATACAATTGTTGCTCTAAAATCCGACAGCCAATCACGGCATTCGTTGTAAAATGTTGTGTTAATTGACGAAAAAAGTATTATTATTGCGAAATTTGTGTACTTAAACATAAATAAAAGGGGTTCACACTCGAGGAGTGCGGATGGGGGGTTGAATGGGTTACCGCTCCTCCCCACATTTTATCACTTGGGGACTCCCCCCAATCCTACGCCTTGGTCGAACCTTGTCTGAGAATTTGTTTCAGGCAAAGACAGGACGGTCCGTTGGGAATCTTGAAAGAAACTATATTCTTTTGGACTTGATTGTCTAACCTTTTGAGCAGTTTACATAGGCCAAGCAATAAATGATGAATGTAGTATTTAGACACACTATCTGTAGTTTTTGTAATTGCCCGCACGCTAGACCTGACCACCTATTGATTCGGCGCATTGCAAATTGCATGTGGGGTTAACTCTTTTTTTTTAATTCGAAGATGTCGGTAAGTGTTATTAGTTAATCAAGTTGGGAAATTTGGTGAAAAGCGTTCAGATGGAGTAGGCAATGAGGTCGTCTAGACGTTATCGGTCTGAATTATTCTCGAATAACTTGTCGCGGTTTCGACTTTCGAGCCCTAAACCCGCCATACCTAAGTGCATAGACTCAAAATGTACGGCTGGTCTCGGGCTATCCGGTCTCGACTACATCCCTGGGATAGGCTATAACTAAAGGTCAATCGTTCGAAAGATAATGCCATCAATCTAAAATCATATGTTGTTTTGAGTGAGTCAGTTATTGATTTCACAGTTTTTGAACTTTTTGAAGAATACAGATATTCTTCGAGGAACGGGTGACAAAACTCATGCTTCGGTACTTGGCATTGCAAACGAAGAAAAACACAACCGCGGCGCGAAGCGCGCGCAAAAGGCTACCAAGCGAACTTCTAAGCGGTCAAGGTACAATAATTGAAATGAACTTCTCCTGGGCTCAGCATTTCATTGAAGGAAGTCAATTTAGCGTGGAAGTTTGAGTCGATGGGCCGGCTAATTGTGGGGAGTCCTATGAGCAATTTCAGTAACTGTAAAATGTTGTGAACGTTTCAGGGCCTTGTAAATAGTTTGATCGTGCGCTGGCCTATGCCCTTTTTCTAAATTACGAAAATGATTAACGATTGATTTCAGAAACGTGAATAAGTCATCGGTGCAGAAACATTTTTTCTTGAAATTTTAAAACAGTCAAACCTAATTGCACACACCATGCAAATGCAGCGCGGGCAGCGCGAAATTTTTGGCACTAAACTCGGGTATTCGATAAAAATTGACGTTTTAAGACCTTAATTGGCCCATCAACTTGCTATTTCCTAAATGCTTCAATTTCCCGCGCCTACTGGAGATATCACAAAAACCCAGATGCAATGTCATGCGACCTCATGTCCCTCAAACGCCAAATGTGGGGGGGACTTTGATCTTGTTGTCCCCCCCCATCGAATTGTGGGGGGACTTCCCCCCGTCCCCCCCCAGGATTGACGCCCCTGAATTCGAAACGCCTCGTATCATTACAATGCATTGGGTAGTGGTATGAAAAAAAAACCTCATTTTAATGTTCGGCACTCCACTAGTTTGGCTGAAGTTGCTCCCTGCATATGACCAAGGTCCACATAGGTGAATTATTCACCTGTATTAACTTCAAGCATGAATTATTTTGGATTGACTCTCAATTTCTGAATTGAGGGTATCCACAACTTGTTGGCATTGGATCGAATCAACGTCTGGAACGTGGAAGGTTTCATCTGGTAGTTCCCAAAAACACAACTTGAAGTGACATGTTGGTCCGTTTATCCTGTATGTTCCGGGTATTTAGTAGCATCAGTATTGTGTTACTGTAACGATATACATCATGTTAACACAAGTTCGGCCTAATGGTAGTGTTAAGTCATTAATCACAAACCTATTGGCCATTTAAGGATGTTTTGCATGCATTTCCCACTGAATAAACATATTCTGTATCACCTGAATTTGACTGACGACAGAATACATCCTTACATCACAGATTCATTGATGTTTGCAATAATATTGCCCACTTTGCACTGGAAATAAGCTGGAATTGGGACAATGTTACCGTTAGCCTATGTTTGGGGGGGCTTCTTTTTTGTTTCTCATGCTGGTATGACTACTCACAGGTGTGTTTCCACACCTTGGAAAATAGTTGGCAGATTTATCATAACACGAAAAGAAGTTGGAGAGCTTAACTTATGAGAGAGGGGTGGGGCGGAAAGGAACACGGTGTATATGATCATTTAATGAGAAAATTCCAGACAAAATTTCAGGACGCGGAATGAATCAAATCTTCTCACCTGCAGAGTACCTTAACGGGCGTTTTGGTCTGGCCAATGACTGCCAGGTATATCCCAAAGGACCTCTCCGCAAGCTTGTTCCTCTCATCAAAGTGTTTGTGGCCTTCTGGATCTTCTGAGTAGTCTTATGAGTGGTTGTGCGAGAGCTGCTTGCCCTCATCACTGTCAATTATACAAGATTGAATTAAAATGCGGATAAAATAACAAATATGTGTTTACATGTTCTATGCTCCTTGTATATTTATGTTTCAGGAGAGGGGGGGGGGGGGACCATGGGCACTGTTCAGTACTCATGTTTGTTACAGCGGGAGGCCATTGGCTGAAGCTGAAACTTATTGGCAGGGGTGGGGGATCAGTCTGGCCAAGGGGTAGGGGAAACTTAATTTGGCACGGGTGGGGGAGTTTATTTTGGAAGGGGTGGGGGGGATGAGGGTCGAGCGGCCTCATGACAATGCCTCCGGCCCACACCTAAACGTGCTTTCTCTCACTGGCTTGCGGATTCCCAACTTTCAAAAGTTGGTTCCCCTACTTATTTCAGGAAAATGAAACAAAACACAGATTGCAAACAGTGTTGTCAGGGAAATAATAAAATATGACTGTTTTTGCAGAACAGTGTCCACTGCACACAGATGTCAAGAAATGAATAAATCGAGTCCAGTCTGTGAATTTGTTCGGTACTTGAGTGAGGGCCTGAACCAAAGGTGTTTACGAGTTCAGACCGAATTAACTAGAAAATGTCGGGCGGGTAAACCGCCAGACGTATATATCCCCGTATCCAAGGGTCAAAATAAGTGGGCGCCAGGCGCCAAACACGCCCGTACCGGAGCTGAACAGCGGCCGTAGAGTTCCAAATTCAAAGTCCACGGGCGCTACCTTTTCCTGCAAACTAGCGCCCGTCAAAGTGTAGATCATCTTTCACTTTTCCCAACATCTAAAGTTGAGCTTACCCGAGTCTAGTTGTTCAAACGATTATGGCAATATCGGATGTTACCGATTACCGATTATTTTTTCCATAATCGGTCCGATACCGATACCGATATTCAAGTCTGCACATTACACGTTTACATGTCGTTACATTACGTAAGGCAACTTCCCTGAGTTAAATCCCATCAATAGACGTACAGGGGTAGTCATAATTCAGCTTTAGTTTCAAGTCATTACTCATCAGATTTCATCTTTTTATCGCATGCATATGTTTGGTTCCCGGTGAGGGAAACAAAATAATATTACGCCAGCTTCGAAATGGATTCGGACAAGCTCCGATACTTTGTGAAAATCATAAAGTCGATACGCGCGGCCAGCTGCACGATCGAGAAGCCCGAATATACTTTCCGTGCATACACGTACCAAACCCAAACAGTGTGTATGTGTTTACACCAATTGTAGTGCGGTAACATCAACGTGCGATCATCGCTCCACACACACTTAACGTCTTATGGAGTTGCGGCCATTGGCCATGTGGTTGAGCCTGGAACACTCGAGCGGTAGCGTTCACCGATTCACTAAAATGTTGCTGTGGCTGTGACTCGCGTAGACCTAAGGTACTCAATGCCATGAATAAATGGTTTAATTCACCAATTCTCACTGGGTACAACGATGATAGTGTTGACCTCCGTGGGCAGGGTCATGTGCACGTAGTTTGTAATTGCAATCACAGATTGAACACCGCTCATACAACCCGCACATGGGCTTACTTGCGCGTGGGCAAGATTCTCTGTTCAGACTCTCTCCTCGGTGCACCGTGTGCGTGAGGTAGTATTGGTTGACGTGTTAGCCCCCAGATGAGTCCAGACATAATGTACTCACAAGATTAGGGAAGCATAGAAATGGGAGATTGGTCAGGGTCCAATGAAGCTTCCTCAAGTTGACAACCAAAATTATCACTACTGTGAAAACCATTAGTGGTGCTGTATGTAATTTGCCTGTGTGGCATATTGTTTTCATCATCGACAGAGCATAATACATATTTATGCGAGACAAACTGTTTTTGCTTCCAAAACTCGTTTCACTTAAGTGGCCCCTGGTAAATAGAAAGTAGCCCTGGTCCCACTGAAATGCCCGTGAACCAGGGGCCATTTTCTGAACAAGCTGGCCCTGGTTCCCCACTTCCTGATTTGTAACCTTGCCCGTATCTCCTATTCAAGAATTTGGTGAACATGAAACGGGACAATATTCGTGGAAAGAAGTCATTTATAGACTTGTAAAGCGACCAACTGTACAGGTAAATGGGTTTCTAATTGCACTTGTCAATGTATGAGGCACCCCTACAGCACCAGACAAGGTGGGTCTCCTTAAATAGCACATTTATTCAAGATTCGACCTTTAACACATGACCACCCGACAGAGGCTAAATTCAGGTCAGAGGGCACACTCATGCAGGTCAACAATTATATCACATGGTGAAACCATCAGCCTTTGCAGATATTCAATTCTCCGAAATAGCCAAAAACACAGGTTTTGACACATAGGTGACCTTCGAATGGACCTTTAGTGATATGAAGTTTGTATGAAAATTGTTACTCTCCAGTGATACATCCACTCTAGGAGCATTGTGCATTCTGCTGAACACACCCAGTGCTATTGCCAAAAAATTACTAAATCAGTTTTTGACACCCTAAGTGACCTTAATGACCTCACTGACTGGTCGTTTTTATGAATTGTTACAGCCTCATTTGATCATCCACTCCTAGAAAGCATATTGCATTCCATGACATGGTCCATGTTATTTGCGAAAAATATGAATAACTATCATTTTGACTGTCACAGGACACTAATATGCAATTGTCCCACACATTTCCCCTCAGTGATCTTGATGCTATTGAATAAGTTTATCAGGACTGGTAGTATTTCCTATCCCCAAAGTTTCCGTCAAAATCCCTAAAGTTGAGATACATAATTGCATTATTATTCTACTTATGCTAACGACTATGTAAATTAAACCCACATAATGACCTTCAGTCATTTCAACGCAATTAAATAAATTTATCGGGACGTTAGAAGGGCTACTCTCACCAAGTTTCGTGAGATCCAACAAAGTTTATAATTGGCCTAATTGCTAATTGGGCCAACTAGATGCAAACTTAAGTCATTGCCGATGACCTCCAGTGACCCTCGGGAACATTAGGAAAATTCCTCGGCCAACTGATAGTTTGGCCTATTCCAAGTTCATCATGAAATCCAATGAAGTTTGAAATATCACTAATAAGTCTATATTTCGGCTACTGGCCAAAGAAATGCAACTTGACCTCGGATGACTTTGAATTGTCGCCATGTTTTTCGGCTCCAACAACTCCCCACCACCTACCACATTTCGTGTAAATCCACGAACTTGTAAATTTTGCGAAAAACCTGCAAAATAGAGGGCAACAAATATACGATATAGGCCATTTTCAAACTTATGCGATGATTTTAATCAGACGGACATGTGTACCAAGTTTGGGTCAATCGGATAAACTGTTAAAGAATGAGAACGCTAACGCCCAAAGTTTCCGAAGGCGGAGACGGCGGGCACAGGGCCCAAAACCAAATGATCCCGAACACTTACAGTGTTGAGGGGAAATATAGACTATCCAAGTCCTGGGAGGCCGCAATAGAAGAGAGAGCTGGTTAATTGACCCAATCACAGAGTGAACAAAAGTGAAAGCCATTGTGGGTCTGATGTAGCTCTGTCTGTGTGGGTATGCTTGCATGTCCATCAGCTTTTTTAATTAATGGTTTGCGAATATCTTGAGTTGTGGAATAGTAGCCCTCTGTCGAGATTTGAAAGCGATTGTCACAACACAGTTTCATCTTAATCTGAGTGGACAAAAATGGTATAAACCATGATTGTGGACCGTATAAGATCAATTTTATTGGTTACAAACTGCCAGTACAGTAAGTGGACTATGGCCTAATATACTGAAAATGCATCGGGTCCTTTCTACTGATATCTTCATGTTTGAGGAGTGGGGGGACTGGCAGGAGGTGTGGAGGTAGCGTGGACCCGGCGGTTGAGGGGCCATATTTGCCAAAGATGTCCAATCGTTGGGACGTGGTGAATGGTGGCTGGGGTGCTTGAGGGGTACCCACCGCTGTACTCCGAGGGCCGGTGAATGTGCGGCCCTAACTGTCATACGTGGTGTATCTCCCCGGAGACTGTGGGAACGATGGCGGTTCGTGCATACCTATCTCTGCCATAACAGAATTGGAATTCCACTAACTATTAGAAATTATTCTCAGTTAATGCCAGAGTAGCAATGAGTCACACAATTCGAAGAACAACAGAGGGGTGGTTTTGAAAGGGGGGTCCAGTTCCACTGCCGAGCCTCACCCACCCCTAGGCAAAACCTGCAATTCGATGTTTTTTTGTTGTGTTTCACTTCTTCAATTTAAATGAAAAAATAAATAAAACGAAATAAAACACAAATAAATACACAAAAAACATACAACTCAATCAGACGCTCTTACTAGAATAGGGTTGGTATTCCCGATTCTGCACACGGGAACGCCCCCACCCCCCTACGAGACACCTACGGCCGAGTATTTGCGGCGTGAGCCACCGCCAGACCACTTAAACATTAATGCAAAAAACTTGATCCCCAGAGGGCAGCACCCACCCGATATCCTCCCCACCAGATTGTAACATTAAGATTCTTTGAAGAGACATTTCGAAGATAGTATGACTGGATTGCGGATCATATCTATATCTGCCACTCTTGTATAGTATGTAGGAAGATGGGAGGATGGATACGTGTTGATCTAAAACTCGAGCAAGGAACTCGGACCATATATGAAATATATGAGGCGCACGCGAAGCGCGCCAAAAAATTTAGGCTTTGATATAGGAGTTTTCGCTATAAAACAGGTTGGAAATACTTATACTGTCGGGCAATAGGCCCTGTGTCGGGGTGTGTAAATTTAGTACCATCGGACTCCCAACGCGATGGGGAAAAACTTCCCCGATGGGGGGGGGGGCAAAAAATAATTGAATTTCAAACTTGATGAGACAAAAACTGAGGCCCTATTGGGTCCACCAATTTTCGGACTTTGATCTCTGCTGACCTGGATCTGACTGTCAGAGGCAGAACAAACAAACCTACGTGAATAAAACTAAGCTCTGTATCCAAGGGCAGGTGACTTCTTTTTTACAAGTTAAAATATGCCAAAATATTGATTGCAAGGTTCCCAGACTCCAGCCCAGGGTGTTAAACTCCGCAATGTCTAACATTGGAATGGGTCACAGTGAGAGTGTCAGCGGTATATTTCATAATTCCTGTCACAAGTTTAATTACAAGATCAGTGCAAATGGAATGCACTCCTCTTAACGAGGCAATAGTAATCACAGAAAATAGAGTGGTAGGATGATGTTCAACAACACTGTGTTTTTTAGTGTCTCATCTCCCAGTTGCTAATATGGTCCATGAGGTTCCCTCAGTCACTTCTTATACAGGCCAGGTATATGTGGGCATAGGCTAATAACCGTGGACACCGGACAATTCCCACCCGGACAATTCCCCCCGGACCAATTCCCCTCAACGGAATTTTCTTTATTGTCAGTATTAGGGTTAGGGTCTAAAGTTAGGGTCACGTTGGGTGGGAATTTCCGGGTGGGAATTGTCGGGTGGGAGTTGTCTGGGACCGTTATAACATCCAGCTACAGGTGGCCATTTGACAGGTACATCCAGTCCCGGGACATGTTCTAAGGGAGCTCCTATGCAGAAACCGATGTAGGTATGGAAACCGTGTGCTAAGCCCCAAACAAGCACCCTCACTATAGAATGTTAAGTGACATTGATTTGGACGACATGAATCACATTTCCTCAGAAGGTTAGAATATGGTCCGTTTGACAGCTCCGCTAATCGAATTTCCATTAATAAAGCTCTAGTTTACTCGTGATGTAATACTCCACGCCTAGATGGTGTTGCTGCCAGACGGAAGGATTTTTCTTTCTGAATTAATTATGTTGTTTCTGTGCAACCCGTTTAGTCGTCTGCCTTCCCGCGCCATTCTGAAAAAGGGGAACAGTCAATGAAGATGTTCCCCCCCCAGATCTGCACTATGATATACATCGTTATTTGAAGACACAAGGTATGCGTCGGGCATATG
Source organism: Sclerodactyla briareus (assembly GCA_026419785.1). Lineage (NCBI taxonomy): Eukaryota > Metazoa > Echinodermata > Holothuroidea > Dendrochirotida > Sclerodactylidae > Sclerodactyla > Sclerodactyla briareus. Next base: position 3,938 of record JAODTK010002843.1, on the reverse strand, counting down.
TTAGAAGAAATTGCAGATAGAGAGTATACAAAAAATGGAGTGTTTCACTATGTTATACACAATAGGGCGCCTCCTCACTTGAGTTTGGCGTCTCTGACGTGACTTTGAACAGGGCACACATCCGCACCTAATTCCTCTCAGTGGATATATTAGCTCCATGGGTACATCCATTAACTGCAATGAAGACTTGCCTATATCCTAGGCAACATTAAACTGGAGCCGAAGCTGTACGACTAAGCAGGGTTAGGGGTCCAAGGATATCAAATTCCATGATATTTCCATAATTGAAAAATTTCAGAATTCCAGGATGGACACATTACTTTTCCATTTCAGACAAAAGACAGTAAGCAAATTACTGGACTAGATTAACTGAAGCTGTATACATAGTTTTACAGCAGTTCACAGCAGTGTTCAATGTGAACATGTAAAACTACAATTGTATGCAGGGATTTTGGTGCTGGTGCATCCCCAGGCCCACTCAGCTGTGATGAAGACTGGTGCCTGGAACTGGGGCAGGAATTCGCTGTCCAGGCAGACGAATGGCCCTGTCATCTGGCAGGTAGGCTATAGGGCCTAGGTGCTGGGATCCTAAGCACCCACAGCTAAGTGCTGTGTGGTCAAAGCGTAAGCCCCCAACTTTCTTTTTCCATTCCAACCCTGACAGCCCTCCGTCCCACTTAGGGAAGTATCATAAATCTAATCTGTGAAGTTCCATTCTCTTTGGTTATTTCAGAGGAAGCCCTAGCATTTTGGAGATCAGCAATTCACAATCAGTCAAGCAAAACGCGGTTGAATACTTGCATATGACTGTAGAACTAAAAAATACACAAAACAATTTGCAGGAACGTTATTTTTTTTTGGTGCCAATGTTGATTTTGGATTTTATTTTTCTTTTCGGACAAACTGGTACTTTTCTTCTTACCAATGATGTTAGATAGGCTACATTATGATGTAATAAAACAAGATTGAAGGCAAGGGCTGGGAGTAGTCCGTTTTTGTTGCTGAGATGCTCATTTATGTACCATAACACATGGCACACTGAAAAACCAGCCTACCTAGCAATCAGTTCTTCCGTGTTTGGACATACAAGACAGAAACTTGGGCTAACAAATTCCTGTTGTTCCAGGATTTTAGGGCATTTGCCTCACTCAAGTTCAGGACCCTCTCATCTCTTTTAGGTTCTCAAGTAAATGAGGCTGGTTAACCCCGCTTTAGCCTTGTGACTGATTCCGCTTTTATTAACAAAAAATGCCAATCTATTGCAGAGATTGAACACCTTATTGACCTATCGAATAACTTTTTAGGGGGAAACTACTACAATTTTTTGGACAGGTTGCAAACTATGCTGAGTGAGTATGGAATGAGACAGTCAACAGTAATTACCAAACTTTCCCTAATCTTCAGACAATATAACCCAGTAATATGTCATTTTAAGGAGCGTAAGACGGTGATTTTGAATTTGCTGATCCTAACTGAGACAGTGGTTACATTTGTCAGTTAGTAGGAAAGGGTCAGAAAGGAAGTGAATCCTCAGCTGCCCTGAAACTACAACAACTCAAGAAGAAGAACATCAGAACTCAAGAATACTCCCACAATTGGTAAAAAAAACATGTCAAGAACTGTTTTTGAAGGCATTAACAGTCTTTAGCCCAAACAGCATCTCCAGGGAGGCTATTCCACTCATTAATCACTCTCTGTGAAAAAAGAAATACTTCTGAATGTCTACTCTGTAATGTTCACCACAAAGCTTGAGATATGCCCCTCTCAGAGTGGAGACTACCTACCCCGGGTTCATCGTGGTGAGGGGACGGGATGCTGCGCTGGTGAGTGTATGGCCTGTTTGCCTCCACCATTGTGCATTGGTTCAGGGCCCCACCGACCAGTGACAGGCTCCTTGGTATCCTCTAGTGGCTCACCATCTATATCTCTCCATCTTGTAGTAGAGGGAATGATCAACTGCATAAAGAAAGGAAGGTAGGTAGGTAATGACAGATGAACACATGATGTGACTGTCTTGCAAAATTTACCATGATTCCCCCCCCCGCCCTTCCTCAGTGCCTCTGTCAACAGTTAGGCATCACAATCCAGAAAAAAATGCTTGAGAGACTCTGACACGAACTTGAACTTGGTACTCATCGGTCCGGAACTGGCGGACCAATTTGGGGAGGTGTGCTTGAAGTGTTTGTAACAAGGTATCAAGGACATAGCCGCAGCGTACTTACCGTATGGTTTCAACAGCTTCAGGGCCTGTCCATGCTTCATCTCAGCTAGGTTCTCGTAGAGCATTGATACCGTCGCATTCTTGTATCCCCATACCTTCAGCATCTCCCCTGTAGGGCTCTCTCTGGTTTGCAAGAGAGACCTCTTGAACGACTCATCTGCATAGTCGTGTAAGCCTATCAGCATGCCTATAATTAGGAACAATCAGGAACTAGTACCTAACAGTTCCTGGTGCATGACATTGAAGTACAATGCGGGGGGGGTTCACTACGATGAGTAAAATTGTCATAAGTTTTTTTATTTGCAATCCTTTATACGCCAGGGGCCCTGCATGGCATCGCCCGTGGTTCTCCCCAGGGTCCCTGCACAACATAGAGAAACATAAAACGACTAATATTCAAATTAAATCATATAAACTTCAAACCAACACTAAAATACTCAAAGCCATCCAATTACAGTTGCCAGAAATCCAATCCACTTTTCATTGCACGTTTTTCATTTTAGATCTTGAAAGTATTTGTTATTATTGCACATCCGAATTTCTTGAGGTGAAGCATTCCATAGATTACGCCATGGCTAGATAAACGTCGCCTCCCCCAATTAGTTGCCGAACGTGGAAGGTAAAACACCACAGCGGGAAGCTTTTGTAGCAATGTTCTCTAGGGGAACATGAACATACTTATCACAAATGTAATCAGGAGCAGTGGCTATATTAATCTTGTGCATAAAAACCTGACGATGGTTAATTCACTTTGCTCCATAGAAAACCATGACAATGCTGAAAGCACATCAGATGTGGGGGTAGTCCTTGGAAGATTCTCGAATGATCTGGCACTCTACCTTGTAGCAGAGATTCAAACACTTTTTTGTACTTATTGTAAGTGCTGGACCAGATACCGCTGCATAATCAATGGTGTAATTATGCTATTAAAAACAACTATTCTGTAGTTGTGTGGAATATATTCTTCACCCTTCCAATCCCAAGTATGCAAGAGATTTTCTTGCGAACCATAGAAATATGTCCCTTGAAGGTCAAGGTACTATCCAACAAAACTCCAAGCTACCTAAAAAACTTTAACCTGTTCTACATCTTGCGAATCATGTTGAAGTTTGAGTGGACCAGCTCTCTTAAGCATAGAAAGTGTTCCAAAAAGCATGCATTTTGTTTTTCTCACATTTAGGGTCAATCTGTTTTCGATCAACCACTTACCAATCAGAGTAAGATCACAAGCAAGAACTTCTTGTACATCATCAGAAGTTCAGAACCATAAATGAGGGCCTGTATCATCTGCTAAAGTATTGTCTGGCTTTTACATGCAGCAGAAGGCAAGTCATTAATTTAAATAGAGAAAAGCAGTGGTGCAATAATGGAGCCCTGTGGAACACCAACCTTAATACCCAACACATCAGATTTTTTATCTTCAATCTGAACAATCTGCTACGATCGCATATTTATCTTTATATAACTACACCCACCAATGTTGGGGGTCGTAACCTCCACAGAAACCAGTTTCTTAAGCATGATTTCATGACAACTGTGTCGAAAGCCTTCTTGAAATCAAAGAAAAGAATGCCTGTGTACTTTTTCTTTCCACAGGCACCATCCATATTTGATAAATATCATCAACCACATAACTTAAAGCAGTTGTAGTCGAGTATCCAGGTCTGAAGCCTGATTGCCACTTGTTCATGAACTTATACTGGTAAGGTATTTGATC